>CM053625.1:283040106-283060256 GCA_028646595.1 Phalanger gymnotis | reverse complement strand
AGATACTATCTTGTTTTTCTGTGGCCTCCTGGTTGCCCTTGTGAAATGGGCTTTCTGGGCCTGGAGTCTTTTTGTCAAGATGTTGGAATGGGGAGGCTGGTTCAAGTTTTTGCTGCGGTGGGGCCTAAATAAATTTCTTGTTGTTTTCTCCTTAGAGAATCTCTCATACCTTGCGATTTCGGACCATTCAAACACATACGTGATTATATTTGAGATCATAAATTCGGCCTTCCTACTACAGGGTGTAACTAAATGGTGGCTGAAAAGCAGGGACTTGCTTCAGCCCCCCTCCAGGTCCCTCCAAACACCTGTAAAAATGCTCTGAGCAAATTCTAGAGCTACAGAACCCATGAAATAGCAAAGGGAAGCAGGGTTCAGTCCAGGACATCCTGGATGGTCACTGGGAAGGGTCTGAATCAGTGAGCTGTGGCAGTTACCAGACTTCTCAACCCACAAACGCCAAAGACAACAGAGAAGGTTAGTGGGAAAAGCTGCTGGGACAGAGTGAAAGGACTTCTAGGTAGGCCACGACTCCAGGGGTGGCAGAGGTGATGCAGCTCTGAGGCTGCTTCCAGAGCTACAGCTGCAGTTGCCTCTGGCCTCAGGCCCACCTAGTGGGAGGCATTAAGTAGCCGATTAGAGCAGATGTTCGAAAAAAAGATGTTTTGGCATGCAACTGGGAAACAAGATATACAGGCAGTGGGGCATAGAGCTCTATCTTGCCCTACAAGAATGTAAAGGAAAAGACTGGAAAGTAGAAAGAGTTCCTATCATGAAAATCTTTAAATGTCAAGTCTTAGTATATTACTGAAAATATCCTTTTAAAATGTAGTATACTATGCTTTACTATTTATTTCCAGTTGGTTCTCATGGGAATCTTATTAAAGGGTCCTTGATTCAGTGAAATGCTTGGGTTCTACTAGCCTTGTGAAAAAAAGGGATCGGTAGGGAGGCATAAAATGCAGAGAATGGATATTGATGAAAGGGAAAAGCATCTTTAAAGTGTTGGGTTCAGAATAGGATTTTATGTTTGAAAACTCTTTGTAGGTCTGATTTAAGAGTTTAAAGAGTATTTATTTATGTTTAAGCTGTTGTTTCTATAAGAGTTTCCATTGCTGTTCTTGAGTGGTTAGACTTAAATAATACAACTAGGAAAAACAACTTTTATTATTGAAAAATGCCTGTGGAAAAAAGTGAGAAACAGAAATCCAGAACCACCTTCTGTTCAAAACACCAGAAGGCAACCTCTTGACCATTTCCATAAGAAGGATCATTCTCATAGAGCAAACCCCAGCATGAGATGGGGGAGGTGAGTGGAGAAAGAAACTTCTGGGAACTAGAGAACTCCATCCAGGCTGGTATTGCAATGTTAGTGCATTGTTGTCTATTAACAGCAGTTAGTTAAAAAGCAGAGCTTATTTTCCTTGTCACAAACAAAGTGTTAGTCATATGACTTCAAACAGGACTTATTACTCACAGAGCTTATTAATTAAGCTGCAAGCTTATTAAAATTAACTGATAGTGTAAGAACATTTGTTAGGGTCAATTGTTATGTCAACTACCCTGACAACAATACTCTTATTAAGCTGATGATTTCTACAGATCACAGTTTGGTCCTATTACTATAGGCATTGGTTCCACTCTGAATAGCACATTTGGTTGGCTTTAATGCCTACATCATCTGCCTCTAACATTAATTCATACAGTTTATATGATTGTGAGTGGGCACCATGATTACTGATGGGACAAAATACTGCAAAATATCCATCCTGTTCATTAGTCAAAAACAAATGTTTATGAGAATAAATGCCAATTTCACAAAGATCTGTTTACTAATTAGTCTATAATGATAAAATGACAAAAAATCTTTAAGGTTAATATATATTGAGAATATCACAAAATTAAAGGCATATATGGATTTGCCTGTTATCAGGATGTTCATCTACGTCTCTTTTTTGTACAAGATACAAGCACCACTGCACTTGTAATATGTCTTTGTTAAATACTGCTACTTCTACTTTATGATCTATTTGCATTTAATGAGTATACTCAATACCTATATCTATACACACACACACACACACACACATATATATATGGCTATGGATAGCCATTCTAGATTTTGAAGATTACTTGGTAAGATAATGTATCAGACACTGAGGTCCTCTCTCAAGCTGAACTGCCAAGTATTCAAACTCCACTGCAGAAAGCACATGTGGGCTAGCCAGACAGCCAGAATGTCAAATGAGTGTTTACATAAAAGACTATTTTACAGAGATTCCCTACAATGTAAATTCTCATGTGGAGGTCAAAATAAGCTATACTAATACATTCTCAAGATTTCTCTGAAGATCTTTGTTATATACTGTGAGATGTGGGAGATGCTGGCACAAAACTGCCCAGGATGTCTCAAAGAAGGTACTGTACTCCATGAGCAAAGCAGAATAGCAAGCAGTGTGAGATGCACACATCTAGAGACATCTTCATCTCAAGTTTTCACATGAATTATTTGAGCCCAACCTTTGGGAGAAGTTTCTGAAGTCGTACTGGACTGATTAGCCACAGTCAAACACACTGTACCTTGACCCCAACATTGTGATGTCTTTGGTCCTCTTTGAGTATGAAGGACAAAAAAATAGCAACAGCATATGCATCTGAGACATTTTTGGTGAAAGCATTTAAGTGAAACAGGGAAGGTTTCCTCATCTATAGTAAATCACATATTTACCATTCTACAGTTGACTGAACCATGAAAAGAATAGAAGATCTTATTGTCTTTATTGTTAGTTGACAATAAAAATAATTTAATTCAGTTGACGAGAAAGTTATGCTAAAAAATCTTTTCCATAAAAACGTCTCCCATGAATATGCCAAAATTATATAATATTCTTGTAAGGTATCATGAGAGATTACCTTGTTCTTTCTTTGGCTTTGTAATTATTAATCACAGGTATAAATGAGGCATAAAGTGTTTAAAATGAGGTATAAAACAGGGATACATATACACCAAAGCTCCATGTCACTGTCATGGAAGATATTCTGTTCAGATCTCAAATGAACAAAGATTTTTTTAACTGTTTATGCATTATACATAATTTTATTATTAATTTATTTTAAACTTAAATACTAAAACTTAAATAAAAAATTAGAAAATAAAAAAAGAATTGCCATGTGCAAAACACAATGTTAGAGAGGATAAAAAATATACGACAATAAATTTTCATTTCAAGAAAGCCTTTATAATAAATACTACACATAGTTTTCAGAGCTATCCATCTTTTCTTTGCTTCCTTGTAATTTTCTTTTATTCTTTGCTGTATACTTTTTCCTTTTTTCCCCTTCCTACCCCCTCCCCCAAGAAGGCTATATTTATATGATACCCTTTTTTGCATCAGTACCTAGAGCTTTACAGAAGATTCTAAATGACATTCATAAACAAACAGAGAAGTTTGGTTAATATATCCACAAACCAAGTGGATGAAAAATGCCTATGGTCCAAATTATGATTCACATTGAGGTTGACAAACTAAAGTTTATCTGGCTTGTGGACACTGAGTCAAAAAATCAGAATTGAAGAAAATAATAGCTTAGATTTCCTTTGGGAAATTGGACAGTTCTTGTTTATTAATTACTTTTTAAAAAATTGCATTCTTTTCCAAATACGTCCTCCTGCTCTTTCTCCAGAAAACCTGTCATAAAGATTTTAAATGAAAACAACACAAACAACAAGAAGAATGAAAACATCATTTTAGCCAAAAATGATCAACATGTAGGCACCTTTCTTGGCTTTCTTCCATTTACCATCTTATTACCATATTATTTTTCTTGGTGACTGCATCAGCTCCAACGTATTGAATTATTATCATTTTTGTACATGGGTTTCATGTCTTTTTTTTTTTCCAGCTCTAACATGACACTTGATTTCTAGTCTGGCATCTACTGCTTGTTATTGGACATCTCAAACTGGATATCTTATAGATCTTACACCCAACATATCCAAACCTGAGCTCTTTACATTTCTCCCCAAACTCTCCCCTCTTCTTAATTTTCCTATTAATATCAAGGATACTACCATGATCCCAGTCACCTTGCCTCACAATTGAAGTGTTATCTTCAGCTATTCCATCCCATCACTCTTCCCCTCCATAACCAATCCATTGCTAAGACCTATTTATTGCCCCTTCTCTTCTTTGACAGTGACAACTTGGTCCAGGCTCTCATCACCTTATGCCTGTATATTGTAACAACATTCTGGTTGTCCTTCCTGCCTCAATACTCTCCCAACTCCAGTTTAGCTTCCATTCAGCAAAGCATTCTTCTTAAAACTCAGGTCGGATCATGTCATATAAACTTCCTTCCCCAATAAATTCAGATGGCTCCACATTACCAACAGAGTCAAAACCCTCTCTTTGGCCTGTAAAGCCCCTCATGATCTGGACCCCTTTTAAATTTTTTTATTATATTTTGCTCTCTTCTACTTACTCAACAATCCGCCAACATTGACCTTCTTGATACTTCTTACTCATGACATTACACTTTCCAACTCTATGTTCCTTTGCTGTCAGTCATGCCTGAAAATCTTTCTCTTCACATGCATCTCATAGCATCTCTGACTTCTTTTAATTCTCGACTACAGCCCCGCATTCTACAAAAAGTCTTTCTTGTCTCTTCTTAATGTTAATTTTCCTGTTGAGATCATTGCCTATTTATTTAGGATCTTATTTTATACAGCTGTTTGTATGTTATCTCCCTCTATCATATTGTGAGCTCCTTGAAAGCAGGAATTATTTTTGTCCCCATTTTTTGTATCCTCAGTACTTGGCATGGTGTCAGGCACATAAGAAGGGATTTATAAGTGCTTCTAGATGATTTAACAAAAACCAGAACTGAAAACACATGTTATATTCCACACCCTAAAGATCTCTGCTTCTCCATCATAAAGATGGAGATATATTTTCTTGATTCTGCTATAGGGCCATGCTTGGTCGCTATAATGTTTTCCCTTTCCATTACTGTTGTTGGAGTCATTGTGCATATCATTTTCTTGATTCGTCCTACTTTATTATGCATCAGTTTCGGTATCTTTGTTTCTCTGAATCATCCACATTCATATTTCTTTTGGGACAGCCGCGTCCTATTACATTTATGCATCATATTTTTTTTAACCATTATGGAGTTCCTTGAACTTATAGTGAATTTTTAAAATGAGATTTTTTTAAACTCAGCATGTCCAAAATAGAACCCACAAACCTTATCCTGCCTCTTAATTTCCCTGTTCATTTTGAATGCACCACCATCCTTCATTGTTAGGTTCTTAACCTGTAAGTAAGCCATAATTCTTTATTTTCTTTTAGCCCTGATAGTCAATCAGTTGTTAAAAACATATCAGTTCCTTCTCTCTAATGACTCTTGTGATGTCCTATATTATTTTTTGTTTGTCCTTTGTTTTCAAATAAGACCAATGGCATTGTGGGTGCTGCCTTAACTTGTGCATCAATTGGATTTAAGTAAGGCATTATTGCACAATCATCACACCTTCACTCTCTCTGAATCACTGAAGTCCAGTGGCAGAACGAAAGTCAAGGTGACCGGTGACTGGTCCAAGATATAATGGAGGATAGATGAACTTGGAGTCTTTGATGCCTGATCAGTCTCTAAGTGCTGTGCATCATCTGCTTCAGCTATCTTCATGGCCATTGGAACAAATTGTTCTCATCCACTCATTCTGCTGGGGGAAGTCTTTACATACTTGAGTAGATATTTCTCTAAATCATCAACAAGTTTGAGGCCTGTTGGTTACCTCCATCTGCTGAAATGTTTTTTTGGGGTGTGGCCATTGTGCATGCTACGGCTTCTTGGATTCTCCTATATACTCATGAGACCACCACTCTATTTAAAGTCTTTATCACCTCTCATGTTTACTTAGTTCCTCTCTCAACAATTGAAAATAGCTTCCTAATTGTCTGCCCTGTTTCCCATTTCTCTCATCTCACAGCTGCCAGAATAATAATCCTAAAGCATGGATCAGGTCATGTAACTCTCCATCTCTAGAAGCAACATTGACTCTTTACCACCTCTGGGATCAAAACCAAACTATTCTCTGAGGACAGTGACTGTCCTGACTCTAGGGACTGTTTTTTTTTCTTATTTCCATACCAGTGCCTGGAACATAGTAGCAGCTTAATAAAATGTTTTTTGAGTTGAATCGAGTTCCCCATCACCTGAATGCTAGTAGGTTTCTCTTAAGTGGCAAAGTACTTGGTACTGATTCTGTTCCAGCTAACATTTACACATCATTGGGTCCACTGCTCAGACAAAAGCTAACTAATATTTTCTGGATTATATGGCAAGAGGTTATCCCTCAGGAGTTCAAAGATGCCTTGATTGCCCACCTTTATAATGGAAAGGAAAATAGGTTGTCCTTTGATAACCAGGGAAGGAAGGTCTCTCTCTTAGTCACTGCTGGCAAGATTCTTGCCAGAGTCCTCCTTAATAGGCTACTCCTTCACTTGAAAGATGGTCATCTACCTGAGAACCAATGTGGCTTCATAAAGGGCCAAGGAGCAGTTTATATGGTGTTTGCTGCTCAAGAACTCCAGGAGAAATGCAGAAGCAGAATACAAGTATGTATACAATGTCTATTGAGAACATTATGGAAGTGTTTAGCCCATCTCTCCAAGATCATTATTTGTAGGATGAGGTAGGGAGGATGAGCATTATAGTCATGGAGAACAGCTAAAGAAAATGACCAGAAGTGAGAGATGGAATGTCTTATTCCTGGAATAGCAAGAAGGCCAGTGTCATTTGGTCAAAGAGTATAGGGCAGAGAGTGAGGTGTAAGAAAACTAGGAAGTGAGGAGGGGAAATAGCTCATAAAGGACTTTGAGTAGCACATAGAATATTTTGTATTTGATCCTGGAGGCAATAGAGAGATATTGGAGTTTATTGACATGGTCAGTACCATGAGTTACATGGTCAGACATGTCCTTTATCACTTTGGTGGTTGAATGAAGGATAGATTGGAGTGGGGAGAGACTTGAGGCAGGCAGACCCACCAGCTGTCAGGAGGTGATGAGTGGACAAGTGGAATTGTCAGAAGAGAGAAGGGGGCATGTTCAAGAGATGTTGCAAATTAGTGAGTGACATTGACAGGCCTTGGGAAGTGAATGGATATGGGAGGGAGTATAAGAGATACTGAGGAGTCAAGGAAAACATGTTGTTTTTGAACCTGAGACACTGGGAGCATGCTGTTGCTTTCTACAGTAATACGGAATATAGGATGGTAGAAGGATTTAATGGAAATTTTTGTGAATTCAGTTTTCATTTCACTCATTCAAATATGTTTAGTTTAAGATGTCCAGTGGACATCCAGTTCATGGTGTCTGAAAGATAAATGGAGGTCTGAGATCAGAGGTCAGCAGAGAGGTTAGAGGAGGGTAAGAGCTGATGACATCATCAAGTGAAATAGCATAGAGGAAGAAGAGAAGATGGCCCAAGACACAAACCTGTGAGAAACCGATAGTTAGAGGATATGGTCTAGAGGACAAGCAAACAAAGGACATAGAGGACTGGGCAGAGGAGAACCAGGAGAGTGTGGTATCCCAAAGGCCTAGAGAGAAGAGACTATTAAGGAAGAGAGAGAGAGAAAGAGAGAGAGAGAGAGAGAGAGAGAGAGAGAGAGAGAGAGAGAGAGAGAGATCAACAGTGTCAAAAGCTGGAGAAAAGTTGAGGAGAATAAGGATTGAGAAAATATATATTGAATTTGGCAGTTAAGAGATCGTTAGTGACTATGGAGAGTCTCAGAGGAATGATGAAATCAACAGCCAGATTTTTGTGGTTAAGAAGAGAGTGAGAGGAGAGAAAGTGAAGGCAGCTATTTTAGATGGCCTTTTCAAGAAGTTTAGCCTAAAGGAGCAGAAAAGCTATAGGGCGATAGTTAGTGGGTATAAAACGACAGAAGGATCAAAGATGAAGAGTTTTTGTTGTTGTTATTTTACAGGATTAAGAAGACATGGGAATGTTTGTAGGTGGTAGAGAATTAACCAGTAAATAAGGAAAAATTGAAAATAAATATATTTATTTATTTTATTCTTTAATATATTTTATAAGGTGTAAATGCCAGAGGGAGCAGTCTGTTGAAGGAGATGAAAAGGAATGGGATGGTTTGAGAAGGTAGATGGGTTAGCTTTGATAAGCAGTAATGCCACTTTATCATGTAAGACAGGAGTAAAAGAGGAGACAGAGGCAGAAAGCATATAACTGATAAAAATGAGAATAAAAGGAGAAAAAGGAGTTAATGTTGAATTATATATTTTTTGATAAAAATGAGTCAAAGCTCTAATTTGAGAAGGTAGGGGGGATGAATTCATAAGAGGTTTGAGGGGGGATGAAAAGAAGATAAGGAACAGTAGAGAGTAATAAATATAGTGATGAATGATAAACATATATATGTATACATATATGTATATATACATATATATGTATATATATGTGTGTGTATATATATATATATATATATGTTAGGATCACCAGGAAGCAGTGAGGTCCCAGTTGTGACTGTATAACATAAATTTGTAGCAGATCTAATCAGAATGATTACATGATTTTCTCCACTTTTGTTCAGCATGTATGTGTGTGTGTTTATATATTATATATATATATATTATATATATACACATATATGTATGTGTGTATGTTTGTGGATAGATAGATAGATAGATAGATAGATAGATAGATAGATAGATAGATAGATAGATAGACAGACAGACGGACAGATAGATAGATAGATAGATAGATAGATAGATAGATAGATAGATAGATAGATAGGAGAAAAAAGTGGCAAATGGTGGGAGTCATCCAAGGATGAGGCTTGAAGGGCTCATTCTGAGAAATGGTAATGGGTAAGGACTCAAGAGGGCAGTATAGAGTTAAATTGATTCTCCTGGGGTCAAAATGTAGAAAAGAGGAAAGAGTAGCTAGTGCAGGGGAGATGCACTGGGAGAGAACTGAGGGATCAAGGGAGTAGAGGTCATGACAGGGAAGGGAGAAGAAGAGGTAGAAAATCAATAAGAGATAATACCTCAATGGATTTTCATGAAGATCAAACAAGATAATATTTGTAAAGTGCTTTGAACAGTTCCTGGCACATAGAAGGCAATTAATAATGCTTCTTCCCTTCAGCTCATTCCCTAACAAATAAATGCCTTAGCTTTAATGTAGAAGACATCAAAAAAAAAACCACACACACACACATATACATAAATGTATTTCTATATATGTATTAGTATCTGTGTGTATATACATATGAGAGAGAGAGAGAAAGAGAGAGAGAGAGAGAGAGAGAGAGAGAGAGAGAGAGAGAGAGAGAGAGAGAGAGAGATAATGAAACACAGTACAGGTGATGACATAAATACAAGGTAGTTTTGGGAATGGGACACTGGCATTTGAGGGAACCAGGAAAAGTTTCATACAGAAAGAGTTGTTTAAACCTGTTGTTGTTTGTTCTATGTTTTCAAAGAGGACCAATGACGTCACGGGTGATGTGTTGACTTGTTCATTGGATTTAAGTAAGGCAGAGTTGCACATAGTCATCAGCCTCACTCTTTCTTCCTGAGTTATCAAAGTCCATTGGCAGGACAAACGACAAGGTGGCTGGGAATGGCCCAGGATTCAGTGGGTGACCTTGGCATCTTTGATGTCTAACCAAGCTCTGGGTACTCCACACCACATGTTTCAGCCACCTTCATCTGCTCATTCTATCTGAGGAAGGTTACCTTTGGTAAGCAGTAAGGCTATGTAAGACAGGAGTAAAGGAAGAGATAGAGGCAGAAAGCATATAACTGATATAAAATGAGAATGAAAGTAGAAAAGAGAGTTAATGTTGAATGATACCATTTTTGGTAAAAATGAGTCAAAGTTCTCATATAGGAAGGTGGGGGGTGAATTCATAAGAGGTTTGAGGAGTGATGAAAAGAAGATAAGGCACAGGATAGAGTAATATAACTAGTTGATGACTGATATACAGTAGGATCACCAAGAAGCAGTGAGGTCCCAGTTTAAGCTATGAGTTCAAGGAAGAAAGTGATTTTATAAGATAAGAGATAATGAATAGTACATTCCAGGCATAAGGGACAAATGTATGGATATGGAAGTTGGGGTATCCTCTTTAATAACAGAAAGGAGGCCAATTTGGCTGGCTCATGGAGTGAAGGAAGAAGGGAAACGTTCAATGAAGCTGGAAAGATAGGTAGAAGGCAAATTGTAAAATGCTTTTAAAAGCTAAATAGAGGATATTACATTGGATCCTAGAGGCACTAGCAAGCCACTGGAATTGATTGAGTAGGGTGTCAATCTGAAATAAAGAAGACTGCCAAAACATCAAAAATTAGAGTCTATTAATTGAGGCAAGAGAATTGCAATCCAAAGCCACTACACAGCACCTTAGAGAAGAAGTACACAAGAAGAACAGAGAAGGAACCAGGTTAAATACATTTCAGCAGGCAGGGAGTCTCGTGGGATAGTTTGAAAAAGCGGTTACATAAATTGTTTTACGTAGCAACCTGAAATACATAGAAAAGACTGAGGAAGGCTGGGGAAGAGGGTGGACAGCAGGCTCAGGCTCCAGAAGCTGTGATAGAAACATTGGTTTTGACCTTGTCCAATCAGAGGGTGAGTTGAGATCAAAGTCAGGTAGCCCCTTGTGATGTCTGCATTCAACATTCTTTTTTTAAAAACTGATTTTGATTGCCCTCAGGCAAGTTGTACCTCTAGGATCATGCCAGGTCAGCAGCTACATTCAACAAGAGAAATGACACCTTAACATAAGTGAGGATTCTTGGAGGCAGAAATGATGAGGGATTTATTCCAGGCAAAAGAGAAAGTCTCTGAAAGGCATGGGGATTGGAGATAGAAGGTCAAGATAAAAAAAAAAGTAGCAGGCCAGCATGACTGGACAGTATACTGTACTATGCTGTGACTATACATATAAATGGGAAGAACATAAAGTAAATTAGTTTGAAAAGTTAGGAGATAGCCTGATTTTGGAGAACATTAAATATTAGGCTAAAGAGTTTCGTACTTTATCCTAAGAGCAATAAAAAAAAAGCTATTGAAGCGTTGTTGAAAAGGAGTGGCATGGTCAGATGTAATTTAGGAAAATTGTTTGAAACCTCTATGGCAGATAGGTTGGAGAGAATAAGAATGGAAGCTTACATATCATGGCAATGCTATTAAAACCCTATTGCTTCTACCAAGAAACATAAGAATTATTAGCTTATCTTCTATTGTAAGAATATACATTTTTGAGTGGACCATATCATCTGTTCATATATTAAAGGAATTTAGTAAACACATAATAGAGGACCATTTATAAGGGATGAGAAAGAGGGCAGAAGAATGGGTTATCTGGCTTACGATTTGAATTTTTGTTTCTACAATTATGAAATATAGCCAGTTCAAATAGTCATGAGCCTGTCCAACAGGACTAACATGATTTTCTTTTCGGTCTTTCAAGGAAAATTCAATTTTTGAAAGCTGCTCCCTGAAGAATTTCAGGTCAATCTCAATATTCCTATAAAATATAGTCTTCACATACAAGTCCCTGGCTGGGGTTCATGAACTATAAAATTGCAGGAAACAAGCAAGCTTTACCTGATGCCCCGTAAAATTAAGTAGCAAGTCAGAAAAGCAGTAAATGGTGGTAGCAAATAATTACTGAAAGTTTTCTTTGTATTAGGCATTGGTAAAATAGGCAGATAAATATCTTAGTGGCACTAGACCTGGAGTCAGGAAGATCTGAGTTCAAATTCTACTTCAGATTCTTACTAGCTGTGTGACCCTGGGCAAGTTGATGAATCTCTGTTTGCCTAAATCCACTGAAGGAGGAAATAGCATACCACTCCAACATCTTTGCCAAGAAAACCCCAAGGTACATGGGGTCAGAGAGAGTTGGACAGGACTAAACAACAATAAAAGTTGGTAAAATTTTCAAGGGACACATTCTTTAATTATGTGTGTGAGTGTGTGTTTCATATGTATGTATGTATGTATTTTACCACATAAAATCATCCTTGAGAAAGCTAATTCCAAAACTCATGTAGCAAAATGGCACAAAAAAAACCAAAATGAATAAAATGCTTAGAGATTGAAAAAGACTTTTTAAAATTACAAATATTTTTGCTATAATGCGTGCATAACATTCCCAGTACCATTGGCAAACTAGTACCTTAATTAACAAGGCAAAGATTGACATTTTAAAAGTTTGCAGTATAAACAATTAATAGCACCATTAAATAATCACTTCTATTACCCTTTAGAGTTCTGATGACTTCCTGATAGGTATGGACAAAACAAATAAATGACAAATAGGTTTGGGAAAGATAGTAGTAATGATTTCTAATGATTCTTCTATTCTCAAGTTACTTTGGAAAAAAATTGCAGTTCAAAAGAATGCATCTGCCACATTGAGGTGGCATCAGAGCATCATCTAGAATATGTTCTTATGAATTCAACTAGTTTTTTTTTCTTTTAGTTTTATAAAAAGCACCATACTGAGAGATGAGAAACCTAGCAAGTCCTTTGGATCATTCTCTATCCGCCTCAGAAACACCTCTCTTCTAAAGAAGCCTGTGTCATTTCAGGCAAGTCATTTCTTCTTTGGTCCCTCAGTTTCCTCCCCTGTAAATGAGAAGCCCAAAGGATAACCCTAGAAATAACCTCTCAACATTACCCTGGGCATCCTGTCAGGGTACTATTCCAAGAACTGCCACATACACTGCACAAGATGAGTAAGCTGGGCCCAGCACAGTACATGGGGTTGGGGGTGGGGGCGGGAAGGTGTGGAACCAGTGCTCTGCCCCAGACTCTTTGATTTTGACTCCAAAATCCATTTCTCTATATTTTGATAAGTGGCACAAGCTTCTGGGACCACTGTGCCTCTGTTCTAGCAAGACAGCTTTGGCTTTAGAGACACCAGAGACTTTAGTTTGTTTCTAAATTGCATAGTTGCTGAGTGGCAGGGGAATATACAGGGGGTGTACCCAGGTTAAGAATGCCTGAGCAAAATAACAATTGATATTTCTATGTTGCAAGATTGGATAGCATTTTAATCAGAGTCTCATGATAACCTTGTGAGTTATTATTATCTCCATTTTGGAGATGAAAAATCTAAGACTTTAGAGAGATGAAATGGCTTACCTTGGGCTATTGTTATCAGTGTTGGTATCAGGGCCTGGCAGAGCCCAATCCCATCACACTACAGATGAGTCCATCTCCCCCTATGACACACTTACAGCGTTCTGGGGCCCATCACCCTCAGCATCTCCCATATCACTACTCAAGGTACCATCTCCCTGGACACCTAAGCAGGAGTTTCCAGGGTGTAGCATGGTGACAAAGGCAGAATGACTAGGGACTTCTGGTGTCTAGCTCTATGCTTTGAGTTACCTATTTCTGCATAGACACTGTGCCCTGGACTGCCCCAGACACCACTTCAGGCAAGTATACAGGGCTCAAACCTTCTCAGAGGTCAGGGGAAGGCAATATTTGTGTATTTTTCAGTACTTGGCAGAGGGGGCAGGCTAAGTAATGAGACAGAGATCAGGAGTGCCCATGCCTGTCCTCTGGGCTGGGCCCAGCCTACTCACCTGGAATGAATGGTGTCAAGGACAGGTATCTCCTAAAGGGATTGTCTATGGTTATGACTAGGAGATGCTAAAGGAATCCTAGGACAATGCCCTAGGACATGCCTGGGACTATGCCTGTGACAATGTTTGGGGAATGAGGGTGTGGTGCCTTTGACTGGAAAGGGGCATAGCAAAGCACTGAGGATACTTTGAATATTTCTGCATGGGGGTCAGTGGACTGGTCTAATCATAATTGGATGAGGGTAGAAACCTATACAGTTGCTTTAGACCATAGTGAGTTGGGGGCAAAATGGAAGAGCAGGGATATGAATAGTATCAGGGAGGGGGCAGAGCCAAGAAGGCACCTGGAAATCAGGGACATGCTTAAGCTCTCCCCCAGGACCCTCCAATCACCTATGAAAATGGCTCTGAATAAATTCTAGAGCTGCAGAACCCATGAAATAGCAGAGCTAAGCAGGGCTTCAGCCCAGGACAGCCCGGATGATCACTGGGAAGGGTCTATCACAAGAGCTGGGAGAAGAGAGGAGTAGAGCCCAGTGTGGGCCACACAGGACCAACCAGAAAGGGAACTGGACAGAACAGGCCGAAAGGCCTTGAATCATTGAGCTGTGGAAGTTACCAGACTTCTCAACTCACAAACGCCAAAGACAACCGAGCAGGTTAGTGGGAAAAGCTGCTGGGACAGAGGGAAAGGTGTTCTAGGTAGGCCACAATGTGAAATATCTCATTGGAAAAAATCACTGACCTGGAAAATAGATTCAGGAGAGATAATTTAAAAATTATTGGACTACCAGAAGCCATGATCAAAAATAGCTTAGATATCATCTTACAAGAAATTATTCCCTGATATTCCAGAGCTAGAGGGTAAAATAGAAATTGAAAGAATCCACAGTTCACCTTCTCAAAAAGATCTCAAAAAAAAACTCCTAGGAAAATTGTCACCAAATTCCATACCTCCCAGATCAAGGAGAAAATACCGCAAGCAGCCAGAAAGAAATAACTTGAGTATTGTGGAAACACAATCAGGATAACACAAGATCTAGCAGCTTAAAGGATTGAAAGGCTTGGAATATGATATTCCAGAGGTCAATGGAGCTAGGATTAAAACCAAGAATCACCTACCCAGCAAAACTGAGTATCATGCTCCAAGGCAAAATATGGGTTTTCAATAAAATAGAGGACTTTCAAGCTTTCTCAGTGAAAAGACCAGAGCTGAATAGAAAATTTGACTTTCCAACACAAGAAACAAGAGAAGCATGAAAAGGTAAACAAGAAAGAGAAATCACAAGGGACTTACTAAAGTTGAACTGTTTTGTTTACATTCTTGCATGGAAAGATGATGTGTGTAATTCATAATTCATGAAACCTCAGTATTAGGGTAGCTGAAGGGAATATATGTATGTATGTATGTGTATGTATGTATGTATAGGTATGTATGTGTATATATACATATATACATACGTATACATGTATATGTATATGTATACATATATGTATATATATATGTATATAGATATATATATAGAGAGAGAGGGCACAGGGTGAGTTGAATATAAAGGGATGATATCTAAAAAAAAAAAACCAAAATTAAGGGATGAGAGAGGAATATATTGAGAGAGGGAGACATAGAATGGGGTAAATTATTTCACATAAAAGTGGCAAGAAAAAGCAGTTCTGTTGGAAGGGAAGAGGGGGCAGGTGAGGGGGAATGAATCTTGCTCTCATCGGATTTGACTTGAAGAGGGAATAACATACACACTCAATTGGTTGTCTTATCCCACAGGAAAGAAGAATGAAGGGGGAAAAATGGGGGATGATAGAAGGTAGGGCAGATGGGGGAGGAGGTAATCAAAAGAAAACACTTTTGAAAAGGGACAGGGTCAAGGGAGAAAATTGAATAAAGAGGGACACGATAGGAGGAAGCAAAACATAGTTAGTCTTTCACAACATGAGTATTATGAAAGTGTTTTGCGTAGTGATACATGTGTGGCCTATGTTGTATTGCTTGCCTTCTTAGGGAGGGTGGCAGGAGAAGGAAGAGGGGAGAGAATTTGAAACTCAGAATTTTAAAAGCACGTGTTCAAAAAAATAAAACTTGTTTTTGCATGCAACTAGGAGATGATATATACATGCAATGGGGCATAGAAATCCATCTTGCCCTACAAGAAAGTAAGAGAAAAGGGGATGGGGTGGGGGAGTGGAGTGACATAAGAGAGGGCTGAAGGGGAATGGGGCAATCAGAATATATGCCATCTTGGAGTGGGGGAGAGGGTAGAAAGGGGAGAAAATTTGTAATGCAAAATCTTATGGAAATCAATGCTGAAAACTAACAATATTAAACAAATGAAATATAAATTAGATAAGTATTTCTATATTTCATTAAAAAAAAGAATAAGACCTGGATTGGTGGAGGCGGTGGAATCCTGACTGGAGACACACAGATGTCAGTGCCTAAGTACTTGTAACAAGTGTGAGGAAGGGGATGGGGGTGGTGTCCTGTTGTAGTTCTGCTCTCAATTCATTGAGAATTTAAAAGCAAGGAAGAGAAGGAACAGGTCAAAGAGCAAGAGTAAGGAGTGGAGGAGAAGACAGGCTTAATTGACAATCAATAAACATTTATTCTTTTAAATGCCTGGTATAAGTCAGGCACTGTGCAAAGAGCTAAGGACACAAAGAGAGATAAGAGACAGTCCTCGCACTCATTGGGATCACAGTCTAATAGGGAAAAATCATGGAAATAATTGTGTTCAAATAAAATTTCTAACCATCAAGACTGGAGATGGCAACAAAGGGAAGGCAAGAGGATGTTAACCATGAGTCCATGAGATGTGCATTGCACCTTAATTTATGACAAGAGAAATGAACACACATGATTATGGAATTCCTATACAAGTGCAAAGACAGACAGAAGTTTGCATATTTATGAGGTGCAACAATGTTGGAGGGAGGGAGTCTCAAGGGTAGGAGTAAAGGGCAATCCCCTCTCAAAGGGACGAGGGAGGAAGAAGTAGGGGTGGGAAAAGTATTTATCCCCTCCGAAAGGGGAGAACTAAAGCAAAAGAAAGGGAAGGAGAAGATGTATTAGTAGGTTAGTAAAAAGAGTATTCTTTTTCCTTGGAAACTACTAGACTATGAAGATATGATGGTCCGCTTATCTACAAGAGTCCTACCTACACAAACATTTTCTCAGTCTGGTGCAGATTGACTGGGGCCTGTCTTTGCAGCTGGTTAGGTACATATGCAAACAAAAAATTATGTCAACCCAGGAAGGGCTTTGTCCTTGACATATTCAGGACCTCCTACATAACCCAGGTCCAGTAAGGCAGGTTAAGTTGACTTCAAATTTACAAGTACCACTGCAACACAATTCTGTTCCTTAAGGTCACTGATTTAGGGGTCAGAGCCAAGATGGCTGTGTGAAAACAGGGACTTGCTTAACATCTCCCCAAGCCCCTCCAAATACTGGTAAAAATGACTCTAAACAAATTCTAGAGCTACAGAAACCAAAAAATAACAGGGAGAAACAAGTCTTCAGCCCAAGATGGCCTGCATGGTCATTGGGAAGGGTCTATCACAAAATGTTGGGGGCAGAGCACAGCCCAACATGGGCCCAACAGGGCAGTCCAGGCCAGTGCAGACGCAGTGGAGCAGGCCTCTGGGCCCTGAATCACTGAGATGTGGTGTTTCAACAATCTGGCTAGCAGCTGTTGTGGGGGTGAAAGACCAATACAAGCCCAACAACAAGAATGCTGCCAGCATAGGTTCTTTTGATCTGCTTGTTCCAGGATACATAATCTAATCATCCATGGATCCTGGAACAAAATTGACCCAGTATACATTGTGATCCAATTACGCAGGAAACCAAAACATATCATTAACAACAAAGCGAAACATATCATTCAGTTACATTCCCAAATTTATGTTTACAATTCAGATGTCCTTCCCTAGGTCAAAGCAAGTTAATCTCTTTAGCTCATACTCATAAAGTACTTCTTGAGCACGACACTGTCATTGCAGGCTTTTTCCAGTACCTTCAGGCACTGGCATACTTTATTTGTTAGCTTTCAAATAGGGTTCTTCTTGGGGATGTCTCCTCCCCAAACTGCCGTTACAGGTTTCCACTTGGCATCCAAAGTCCCGATTTCAAATAAAGAGTCCAAACAAAGTTCTTTTGGGGTCTGTTCTCCCCATTATGTTCCAGTCCCCAGTTCCAAGTCCTGAGGGGCTACTAGGCGATGAAAGCCAACAGGGTGGGGTCCCTGGGGGTCCAAGGCACTTCCCCCACCTCAACAAAAGCAAATCCACCCCTTCCTCCTGGGTCCCAAGCAGCCCAAGGGGGAGGCAGCAGAAAGGCACACTTAGCCCCTTGCTGCAAAGTTTCCATCTTACTCCAAGGCTGAATTCCAAGCTCCTGGGTTCCAACTGTGGCTGGCCACACCTGGCTTCTTCCAGAATCCCAATGTAGGTGGTTTCCCATCTTTGTGCTCACCTCACCAAAGTCACCTGGAAGGCAGCTCACTGCTCTCACCTTTCCAATGTTCTCATGAAGGCAGTCTTCTGCTCTGTCTGGCTCAGTATTCAGCAGCCATCCATCCACTTCTTCTTTCTCCTGACCAGCCCCTCCTGAAAAAGGGGTGGAGTGTGTTGGTAAACAAAATGGGCTCTTAGCACTCAGTTCAACCAAGTGCCCTTGAAGAGTTTGTCCTTTGTTTCCTTGATTCGATTAAGAGTCCTTGGTGACCTCCTTGCCTCAAGGGAGGGCCTAGTTTACACATGAGTTTGAGTGACATGTTTGAGACATCTGAGGCTTTTAGACCATGTGAGTTTAAGTCACCTCTTTGTGATGCTTTTAGGTCATGTGGGTGAGTTGCATGTGTGATTCACCCTTGACCCTGAAAGATATAAAACCAGCAGTTGGCTTTCTCTTTTTCAGAGACCAATACAAAGCCCAATACAAAGGCTCTTACTCACAGCCTTGGTGGCGTTGGTGACTCTGGGTGACCCTTGTTATGAGCTTCTGGGCTGAACCTAGATGTTGGTAACTATGAATTGTATTTGGTCTGTCTGTTGATGTTTGTAATTTGTTTGTATTTGCTCCAAAGTTCAGGGTGCTGGCTTTTTCCCCTGAACTAAGTGAATGGTATTTGTATACTGAATTAAAGTAAGCTTGTTAACCCCTTTAAACATTGCTTTCCTTAGTAAAGCAGATCAAAAGAACCTATGCTGGCAGCGTTCTTGTTGTGCTTGTGTTGGTCTTTCACCCCCACAGCAGCTGCTAGCCAGATTGTTGAAACATGTGGCAATCGCCAGACTTCTGAACCCACAAATGCCAAAGACTATGGAGCAGTTCAGTGGGAAAACTTCTGGATCTGGGTGAGAGAGGTGCAACACCTGGCCTCAGCCCTGGGGCAGCGAAGGTGGTGCAGCAGCAACAGCAGCAGCAGCAAGAAGCTCTGGCAGCTGCTTCCAGAGTCCTTGGCCTGCATGTTGGGAGGAATCAAGTGGCAGATCAGAGTGGGAATGCAGGGAGCCCTTTGCTGGCACAGAAGCATATTTCTTTATTTTGTGCTGCTTGCATCTTGGTTGCGTTCCTGGTTGGTGGTTTTTGGGGGAGGAGGAACGCTGGTGTGGTAGAGCTGGTGGTGACTGTGGAAAGGGTGTTCTCCTGGTAGTGCTTCCACTCACACATCAGAGCACAGCCTAGGAGAGGAGCATCACACCACCTCAGAATATGAGTAGCTCTGAAAACAGAAACTCAAAACCCCTGAAGCTTGGGACAAAGCACTCTCCACTCTGAAAGCAGTCATACCCTGACCAAAAGCTCAAAAGTCAAGTAATTGTCTGGGAAAATGAGCAAGCAGCATAAAAAGACTCAGAATTAGACTTTAGACTCTTTTTTGGTGGCAAAGAAGACCAAAACATACAGCCAGAAGAAGTCAACAAAGTCAAAGAGCCCATGTCAAAAGCCTCCAAGAAAAATATAAATTGGGCTCAGGCAATAGAAGAGCTCAGGAAGGTTTTGGAAAATCAAGTAAGAGAAGTAGAGGAAAAACTGAGAAGAGAAATGTGAGTTATGCAAGAAAATCATGAAAAACCAGTCAATGACTTGCTAAAGGAGACCCCCTAAAATATTGAAAAAATAAGACCTTAAAAATAGCCTAATCCAAATGGAAAAGGAGCTCCAAAAAGCCAATCAGGAAAAGAATGCCTTAAAAGGCAGAATAATTGTAATGGAAAAAGAGGTCCTAAAGACCACTGAAGAAAATACCATCTTAAAAATTAGAATGGAGGAAGTGGAAGCTAATGACTTTATGATAGATCAAGAAATTATAAAACAGAAATGAAAGAATGAAAAAAATGGAAGACAACGTGAAATATCTCATTGGAAAAACCACTGACCTGGAGAATAGATCCAGGAGAGATAATTTAAAAATTATTGACTACCTGAAAGCCATGATCAAAAAAAGAGCCTAGAGATCATGCGGGGGGGGGGGGGGGGAGCCAAGA
>CM053625.1:282988685-283039606 GCA_028646595.1 Phalanger gymnotis | reverse complement strand
CAGCAAAACTGAGTATCATGCTCCAAGGCAAAATATGGGTTTTCAATAAAATAGAGGACTTTCAAGCTTTCTCAGTGAAAAGACCAGAGCTGAATAGAAAATTTGACTTTCAAACACAAGAATCAAGAGAAGCATGAAAAGGTAATCAAGAAAAAGAAAAAGAAATTGTAAGGGACTTACTAAAGTTGAACTGTTTTGTTTACATTCCTACAGGGAAAGATGATATGTATGATTCATGAGACCTCAACATTTGGGTAGCTAAAGGGAATATGCATGTGCGTATACGTATGTGTATATGTGTATATATTTATGTATATGTATGTATATATGTGCATGTGTGTCTATGTATATATATATATACATAAATATGTGTGTATGTGTGTGTATATATATGTATGTGTATATATATACAGGGGGGGGCATAGGATGAGGTGAAGATGAATAAGGGATGAGAAAGGAATAAGAGAAGAGAAGGCAGGTGAGGGGAATGAGTGAATCTTGCCCTCATCAGATGTGACCTGAAGAGGGAATGCCATACATACTCAGTTGTGTATCTTACCACACAGGAAAGAAGGAGGAAGAAGATAAAAAAAGGGGGGGATGATGGAAGGGAGGGCAGATGGGGATGAAGATAATCAAAAAGACAATCAGGATAGCACAAGATCTAGCAGCTTCTATATTAAGGGATCAAAGAGCTTGGAATATGATATTCCAGAGGTCAAAGGAGCTAGGATTAAAACCAAGAATCACCAGCCCAGCAAAACTGAGTACAATACTCCAGGGCGAAATATTGATTTTCAATACAATAGAAGACTTTGAAGCATTCTTGATGAAAAGACCTGTGCTGAATAGAAAATTTGACTTTCAAACACAAGAATCAAGAGAAGCATGAAAAGGTAAACAGGAAAGAGAAATCATAAGGGACTTTCTAAAATTGAATCATTTTGTTTACGTTCCTGCAAGGAAAGACGATATTTGTAATTCATGAGACCTTTCTCAGTATTAGGGTAGTTTAAAAGAACACATGTATACACACATACATATATATATATATATATGTATATATATACATGTATGTGATGTATATATTACATAGAGACATATATTACATATATACAAGGCACAGGGTGAATTGAATATGAAGGGATGATATCTAAAAAAATAAAATAAAATCAAGGTGTGAGACATGAATATATTGGCAGAAGGAGATAGGCTGAGATAAAATGGGGTAAATTATATCACATAAAATTGGCAAGAAAAAGCAGTTATAATGGAAGAGACAAGGTGGCAGGTGAAAGCAAATGAGTGAATTTGCCCTCACCAAATTTGACTTAAAGAGGGAATAACTTCCTCAATTGGGTATCATACATTACAGGAAAGTAGGGGGAATGGGATAAGAGGGGGCAGATGATAGAAAGTGGGGCAGATGGGAGAGGAGGTAGTCAAAAGAAAACACTTTTGAAAAGGGACAGAGTCAAGGGAGAAAATTGAATAAAGGGGGACAGGATAGGATGGAGGGAAATAAAGTTAGTCTTTTACGACATGACTATTATGAAAGTGTTTTGCGTAGTGATAAATGTGTGGCCATGTTGAATTGCTTGCTTTCTCAAGGAGGATGCATGGGGAGGGAAGAAGGGAGAGAATTTAGAGCTCAAAGTTCTGAAAACAAATGTTCAAAAAATTGTTTTCACATGCAATTGGGAGATATTATATAAAGGCAATGGGATATAGAAATCTATCTTCCCTTATAAGAAAGTAAGGAGAAAGGAAATAAGGTGGGGGTGGGGAGTGGGGTGAAAGAAGAGGGGGCAGAATGAAGAAAGGGGCAATCAGACTACATATGCCATCTTGGGGTGGGGAGAGGGTAGAAATGGGAAGAAAATTTGTAACTCAAAATCTTATGGAAATCAATGTTGAAAACTAAAAATACTAAATAATAAAAAATAAATTGAAAAAAGAGATAATTTATTTAGAACTGAGGCTCTCAGTCAACTCAAGTTCTTGACTTAACTAGATTTATGAATTCTGTTAGCATGTGTGTTAAAGAAAATTTGAACCCAGGTGTTACTCCACGTCCAGTGGCCACTCCATTTCACTATTGCCATTCATATCCTGTGTGACCTGAGTCTAGTCAATTCACCATTCTAGACCAATATCTTACACCATATACCAAAATCAAATAAAAATGTGTTCATGATTTAGGAATAAAGGTTCATACTATAAACAATTTGGGACATTAAGAAATAGTTTATCTATCAGATTTATAAGAAAGGGAAAAATTAATGATCCAACAAGAGATAGAGAGCATTACAAAATGCAAAATGGATAATTTTGATTATGTTAAATTGAAAAGTTTTTAGATAAACAAAGCCAATGCAACAAAGATTGAGAGGGAAGCAGATAATTGGGAGAAAATCTTTACAACTAGGATCTGTGATAAAGGCCTCATGTCTAAAATATACAGGGAACTGAGCCAAATTTATAAGAATACAAGTCATCCCCCAATTTAGAAATGGCCAAATGATATGAACAACCAGTTTTCAGAGGAAGAAATTAAAGATATCTTTAGGCATGTGAAAAAAATGCTTTAAATCACTATTGATCAGAGAAATGCAAATCAAAACAACTCTTAGGTACCACATCTCTCCTGTCAGATTGGCTAGCATGATAAAACAGAAAAATCATAAATGTTGGGGAGGATGTGGGAAAATTGGAACATTGTTACATATTTGGTGGAGTTGTGAACAGATCCAGCCATTCTGGAAAGCAATTTGGCACTATACGTAAATGGCTATAAAAATGTGCATGGCCTATCATTTCTAGGGTTGTATCCTAAAGAAATCACACAAGTGGGAAAGGGACCCGTAAGCACAAAAATATTTAGAGCAGCTCTTTTGTTAGTAGCAAAGAATTGGAAATCAAAGGGATACCCATCAATTTGGGAATGGTTAAACAAGTTGTGGTATATGAATGTAATGGAATATTATTGTGCTATAAGAAATGGGGAAGATACCAAATTCATAATAACCTGAAAATAACCACATGATATGATGCTGAGTGAGAAGAAGAGAACCAAGAGAACATTGTACACAACCATATTTATATTGCTTTTGTGATGACTAACTTTGATAGACTTGGCTCTTCTCAGCAATACAAGGTTCAAAGACAGCTCCAAAGGTCTCATGATGAAAAGACCTATCCACATCCAGATAAAGAGCTATGGAGTATGAATGTGAATTGAAGGAAACTATCTGTTCTCTCTTTTTTTCTATATCTTTTTTGTTTGTTTTGTTTCTTCTTTCTCATGATTCACGCTGTTGATCATAGTTCTTCTTTACAACTTGACTATTGTGCAAATATGTTTAATGCAAAGGTATATGTAGAATATATATTGGATTCCATGCCTTCTTGGGGGGAGGGGGAAGAGGAGGGAGGGGAAGAAAATTTGGAACTCAAAAACCTGTGTAACTGAGTGTTATAAGCTCAAAATTAAAATTAAAAAATTCACCATTCTAAGTTTAATTTTCCTCCTCCCATAAAATGAACAGACTGAAGTAGACAGTATTTAAATTAAGGTTCAGTTCAAAATCTATGATCTATGTCTTTCTTCCATCTCTTTGAGACCTCAGAAGGATGCCACCTCTTCCCAGATCCTGTCCATCTAGCATCCAGAGGATGTACCCTGGGGCCCTGACCCTGAATGTGTCAGTGTAATGGCAAGCAAAGTGGGATTTTTCTGCTGTTTTTTTCTTTTGGAATGCTTCTCAGCACTAAAGCAATCAAGTCCCTTTGATCGAGTCTTCCCTTTATTTCAATCAATAGTCTTTGATTGAATCAAGAGTCTTCGATGACCTGCTTAACTCAAAAGAAAGCCTAAGTCGCCAGTTTAAGTCACATGGTTGTGATGCCCTCTGACCTTGAAGAAGTGTATATATACTCTGAAGTTAGCATTTTGCTTTGGGGCTCACTCATTGGAAGAGCATTCCTGTTATTTCACCAGGTAAGGCTCCTAAGCTTTGAAAAGCCAGATGTTGGTGCTCTTCTCTCTGGTAACTACATATGTATTGCTATGGACAGACAGAAGCCTTGTCTGCTGATTTGTGTTATTTGTTTATATAATTTCTGCTTATAATTTCTGTTTGTGTTTTCTCTGAAGTTCAGGGTGCTGACTTTTTCCCCTGAACTAAGTGAATGATATATGTATGTTTAATTAAAATGAGATTGTAAACCCCTTAAAATTGCTTTCCTTAGGAAAGCATATCAAAGAACTTGTGCTGGCAGCCCCTCTGTGAGCTGGCATTATTGGCCTTACACCTCCACAGCAGCTGCTAGTAGCATTGTTGTTAGAATCAGGTACCCAGTTCATTTGCAGCATCTGCATCCTTGTGTAGCTAGGTTTGCCTTAGTTTTCTCAACCCTAAAATAGGGATAATAGCAGTACCTTCCTCTCAGAGTGGTTGTAAGCATCAACTGAGGTGTTTGTAAAGTGCTTAGCACAGTGCCTGGCACATAGCACTGTATAATTGCTTATTCCCTTACCCTTTCCCTTTTAGTAGAAGAAACATGAGATGGCAGAAACTAAATAGAACAAAAGACTTAAAACTCCTTTATTTTAAAAGCATATTGTTATTGTGAGAGGTAGATGAATACCAATTACATCAGCTGCCTCAGTCATAAAATGGATGATTTAGTTTGAATGATGTCTTGGCCCATAAGAATGTATGACTATATGAAGAAAAAAGAAAGAAAGTAATTGAAGTTGCAATTTCACATCCTTCCCTCTGCCCTTTTTGACATGGAAAAATACCTCAGTGCTTTCTAAATCCTTTCCCCAAGTTTACAGAGCAATCAATCATTCTGTCAGCATTTATTAAGTGCCTACTATACTGGTCCAATCATCAGGGCATTGTCAGAATCTAGCAAACAATTTGGAATCCTAGGAAGAAAAGATTAAATGAAAAACTGAAAAATTCCACAGGCAGCAGAGATTCTGAACAGAAGGCACTTAACTTGAAATGACCCTAGATCAATGGTGTTTATTTGAGCATTGGCAGTTATAGCAGATAACCAGCTGTTGATAAGCCTGGGAAAGGATAAATTATACAAAGGTCTTCTACCAGTGCAAGAACAGCATGGGGCTGATAAACTGTAGTCAGTAGATGTGGATCTTTATGAAGAGTATTAATTACAGTGCATTTAGGGCTTCTGTAATATCTCAAGTAACCATTACACCTTAATTCTGGCAAATTCAGAGTAGTCCCCTGGATTTGTGAAACAAATTTGAAGATACTTTGTTTGATTAGATACTGATTTTCCTTTCCCATTCAGAGAGAAAAAACATGTTTACTTCTTTTAAGTGGTGTGGAGCGATGGTTGAATGTAAATATTATATTGTCCCTTGTAAAATGAGTTTCTTAGAGTAGGGCTGTCCAAAATGTGGCCACCAGAGCAATTTTATGCAGCCTGCCTGTGGGTTTTAATTTTCATGAGCAAGAAAATAAGATTATAATTTGCATGGAATGCATATTAGATTTTTTAATTCCATCACTAATAAATCATCTCCTTGATGTTAATTTACTTTGGTGTTTTTAAGCAGTATTACAGATGGAACATATCACTCGGAATTTTCAATCTATCTGTGGGTTGCATTCTGTCTGCACAATGCAAATTAGTTAGCATACACCTATCTTTATACTATTGTGTTGGCATTTTGTTGTTTTGTGTTTTATTTCCCACTTCATGCCTTTACCTGTAGTATTGATGATGCACAATCACTCCCTTTCTATTAGTGTACTGCAGTTTTTATTCTCGGTGCAACCCTTTAATAATTATTTTATTTTAATGTGACCTTAAGACAGCCCTTGGACAGCCCTGTCTTAGAGGATAGCATGAGCAAGTTATTACAAAATTTATATGCAATGATTTTAATGATTTGGAGACAGATTCCTAGAAATGTGAATTGTGTCCTTCCTTTTGTTTAAAACTCTAGCAATGAAGAATAAAAGCTTTTCTGTGAAGGATCATAATTTGCATTTATACCACTCCTCTCAGCAATATCAGTAGACTATCATTGTAATCTCAAAGACTGCATCATAGTCTCATGAACTTTGGCAATGAGACTTATGATAAGATATTGTGAATATCCTTATTAAATGTTTAAATTCCATATTTGGACTTGACTTCCATTTGGAATTCCCAGTACAAAATTTATAGTTTGTAGAGCTATTGGAAAGTTAAGTGACTGGCCTATGATCATAGATCTATGACATAGATCATAGATGCTCCACATCACTTGAAAGAAATAAACAGGACAAAGACACTCCAAAGGACTCATGATGGAGAATGCTATCTACATCCAGAGAAAGAACTATGAAGTATGAATGCAGATTGAGGCACACTTTATGCTCTCCTTTTTTTCTCTTTTTTCTCTCTTTTGTTTTTGGGGTTTTTTGGTTCTGTTTCTTCCTTCTCATGATTCATTCCATTTATCATTCTTCTTCACAACTTGACTAGTATGTAAATAAGTTCAATGCGAAGTTATAGGTAGAAGATATATTGGATTCCTTGATATCTTGCGGAGAGAGGAGGGGAGAGGGAAGAAAATCTGGAACTCAAAATTATGTAGAACTGAGTATTGTAAACTAAAAATAAAAAAATTAAAAAATTAAAAAGAAAAAGAAATAAACATGTTTTCTATGATCATAGATCCATAGTATCTCAGTGGCAAGGATTGAAGTCATGTCTTCCTATCTATAGTGTCCTATATGTCAGACCACCTCTCACAAGGTAAATACCATTGCAATTCTAACAATATCCTGACATCTCAAAGTACAGACCTCTAGTCAATCTAAAATTTCTAGAGATTTGCTCTCATGAAAAAAAGAACCAGTATTATTTAATACTAAGTGAAAGGAAATAGTCTTCCAATTGGATAGCTAAGTTATTTATTTAAGTAACAGTACCTTTAAAAATTGTTATTGATAAATTTTGTCTTTGCTTTATATCAATTATTTCTCACTATTTCGCACAGATTGTTTGTATTTTGTAAAATTTATTTTAAGCTTAAATAAAAATGAGGGGAAAAAAAGGATTCACACAGCAGACCATAAAAGAGGATTGTCTTTGGTGTTTGTGGGTTGAGAAGTCTGGTAACTGTCACAGCTCACTGATTTAGGGTGCTAGTGTCCCCTCCCATGGCTCCCTGTCTGGTTGGTCCTGCCACCACCAATGCTGGGCTCTGCTCTCCCCCCCTCCCCTCCACTCCCAGCTTTGTGCACCATAGACCTCACCCAGCGACCATCCAGGCTGTCCTGGGCTGGAGCCTGCTTCCCTCTGCTATTTTGTGGGTTTTGCAGTTCTAGAATTTGTTCAGGGCCATTTTTATAGGTTTTGGAGGGACCTGGCGGGGAGCTCACACAAGTCCCTGCTTTCCAGCCACCATCTTGGCTCGCCTGCCCATCAGTTCTTATAGCACGATAGTATTCCATTGCCTTCATATACCAC
Source organism: Phalanger gymnotis (assembly GCA_028646595.1). Lineage (NCBI taxonomy): Eukaryota > Metazoa > Chordata > Mammalia > Diprotodontia > Phalangeridae > Phalanger > Phalanger gymnotis. Next base: position 283,032,103 of record CM053625.1, on the reverse strand, counting down.
AGCTTGTTCAGCCATTCCCCTATTGATATGTATCCTGTCAATTTCCAGTTGTTGTCCAACAAAAGAAGAGCTCCTATATTTTTGTACATGTGGGTCTTTTTCCCATTTTTATGATCTCTTTGGGATATAGTCCTAGTAGCGTTATTGGCGGGTCAAAGGGTATGCGCAATTTTATAGCCCTTTGGGCATAGTTCCAAATTGCTCTCCAGAATGGTTGGATCAGCTCACAGCTCCATCAATAATGAATTACTGTCTGTAGTTATTTCAAATGGAAGTTTTCTTTTTATCTCTTGCTTCTGGGCTTTGTTGATCATAAAGTGCTGATGATTTATGTGGGTTTATTTTATAACCTTATACTTTTATAAAGTCGTTAAATGTTTCGAGTAATTTTTGACTTGATTCTCTAGGATTTTCTAAGTACACTATCATATCATCTGTAAAGACTAACAGTTTTGTTTCCTCATTACCTATTCTAATACCTTCATTTTCTTCTCTTCTTGCAAGAGCTAACATTTCCAGTACAATATGGAATAATAATGGTGATAATGGGCATCCTTATTTCACCCCTGATCTTATGGGAAAGTTTCTAGTTTATTCCCATTATGCATAATGCTTGCTGATGGTTTTAGATAGATACTACTTATCATTTCAGGAAAACTTCCTTTATTCCTATGCTCTCTAGAGTTATTCATAGGAATGGGTGCTGTATTCTTTTTTCTAAAATGGGATTAAGTATTTTATTTCCTTTTCTGCTAATCTGGGGAGTTTAGATTTTTGTAACTATTGATCATTTCATTTAGATTGTCAGATTTATTGGCATACAGTTGAGCAAAATAGCTACTAATTAGTGTTTTAATTTCCTCTTCATTGATGGTGAATTCACCTTTTTCATTTTTATACTGGTGATTTGGTTTTCTTCTTTCTTTTTTTTAAATCAAATTAACCAAAATGTTGATCTATTTTTCATAAAACCAGCTCTTAGATTTATTCATTAGTTCAATAGTTTTTTTACTTTCAATTTTATTAATCTCTCCTTTGATTTTCAGACTTTCTAATTTGGTATATAATTGGGGATATTAATTCATTCTTTTGTATGTTTTTTAGTTGTATGCCCAATTTATTGATCTCCTCTTTTTCTATTTTATTCATGTAAACATTCAGGGATATGAACTTTCCTGCTTTGGCTGCATTCCTTAAAGTTGTTATGTTGTCTTATTACTGTCATTCTCTCTAATGTAATTATTGATTGCTTCTATGATTTGTTGTTTGACCCACTCATGCTTTAGGAATAAAATATTTATTTTCCAATTAATTATTAGCCTATCTTTCCATTGCCCTTTATTGCATGTAATTTTTATTGCATCATGATCTGAAAAGAATGCATTTACTAGTTCTGCCTTTTTTCATTTGATTGTGAGATTTTTATACCCTAATTTATGGTTGATTTCTGTGTAGGTGTTATGAACTGCTGAGCAAAAGGTATATTCCTTTCTATTCCCTTTCACTTTTCTCCAGAGGTCTATCATATCTATTTTTTCTAAAATTCTATTCATCTCTTTAACTTCTTTCTTGTTTATTTTACAGTTAGATTTATCTAATTCTGAGACAGGAATGTTGAGGTCCTCACCAGTATAGTTTTGTTGTCACTTTTTGTAACTCACTTAACTTCTTTAAGAATGTGGATGGTATAACACTTGGTGCATATATGTTTAGTATTGGTAGTAATTCATTGTCTATGGTTCCTTTTAGCAAGACATAGTTTCCTTCCTTGTCTTTTTAAGTTAGATCTATTTTTTTGCTTTTGCTTTTTTTCTAAGATCAGTGTTGCTATCTCTGTGTTTTGTTTTGTTTTGTTTTGTTTTTAACTTCAGCTGAAGCATGATATATTCTTCTCCAGGCTTTTACACTTACTCATTGTGAATCTCTCTGCTTCAAATGTGTTTCTGTAAACAACATGTAGGATTCTATTTTTTTTTTTATCCACTCTCCTACCAGCTTCTATTTTATGGGAGAGTTCATCCCATTCACATTCGCTCTTACAGTTGCTAACTATATTTTCCTCCATCCTATTTTTTCTGCATTTACATTCTTCTCTTATTTCACCCTGTCCTTCCTCATCAGTGTTTTGCTTCTGACCATCATCTCCCTCAATTTTCCCTCCCTTCTATCTGCACCTCCTCCCTTTACTTTCCCATTTCACCTCCTAGTTTCCTATGAGGTAAGATAAATTTCCATACCCAACTGAGTGTGTTTATGTGTTATTCCCTTTTTGAGCCAAACTTCTTTTAAAATAACTTCAACATTTAGAGATGCATTATCTCTGTACAGGACCTCATTTTAATATTTCAATACATGCAGGACCTGTTGTTTCATCAGTGTGGTCACTCTCTTTAATGTTATATGTACAATTCTTCTCTGGATTCATTAATATATTATCTCTGAAAGTTGTTCTGGCCATAAAACTTATCACCTTGTGGCCAAGGTGATAACGAGCCTCTCTGAGTTTACCTAACCTGATACTTGAACAATACAGTTAGTCCCTCACTGGGCCTGAACATGAAGCCTTGATAGAAGCTACCAGAATTTGCACTCAATTTTCACAACTTAGAAGACCTCCCAGAGTCACCATCGCATCTCAGAAAAGTATTACAGTAAAACTTTAGTATTGTATCCTATGTTAAGACCTTGTTTATGCAATTAAAAATATCAGATTTGGTTGTGCCAAAAGGAATCATTAGGCTTCATTGCAAACTCCAAAAAGTGTTGGCTACATTTACACCTTGAACTCCTTGACATCTGAGACTATTTTTGCCTTACCATATGTCCCTAGCACTTAAAAGAGTATGACATATATTAGATCCTTAATAAATGTTTGATGAGTTGACATGTTGTTTACTAATTCCCCCAAATCAGAATGACTAAACAAATTGTAGTACATGGATGTAATGGAGCATTATTTTATAATGAGACAACAAATCTGAAGAATTCAAAGAAGCATGTGAGGATTTATATTAACTGGTATAAAGTGAGCAGAAGAAGAAAACCATGTAGAGAGAATTACATCAATGTGAGGGAAATAACAACAAAGGAAATTGAACTCTTTGTAATTATGATGAACAAGATTCATGTCTGAGAATGTTTTAGAAAATGTACCTCCCTCCTCTCTTCACAGACATTGGAACTTTAAATCTGTAGAATACTATATACTGTCAGACCTAATTTTTTTGTATTATAGAATTTGCTGAATTATTTTTTTTATTTGCCTTTCTTTTAAAATTATTCATATACATAATGCTCTACTGGTATAAGTAGGGTGCAAGTATATATTGCAAAATGATGAGGATATTAAAAGTAATGGTATTAATAAAATAAGGTTTCTTTTGAATATCTAAAATCGTAAAGATAAAGATGTCATAGAAAGAAACAGGCAGGTGATTTTCCATTTTAAAAATTGAAATCTCTAAACAGAGGCTAATGGTCTTATCAAGCATGTGACTATTCTAGGAGAAAAAAATTTAAAAACTTATTCATAGTTGAAGAATAGTATTAAGAAGGATCACATTAGTGCATGTCATTTGGTCCCACAAACATTCAGGAGCACAACATAGTTCTGTTAGTGACCTTCAGATTTGCTTGAGAGAATTGAAACATTTCTGCATATGATCCTCAGGACAGTGTATGACTCAGATTATTCAGAGTCCAGCAAAAGAACTTTAATTTCCAAAAGGAAAGATTATTGTGTTAATGCAAATGTAGAAAGGTTTAGGCTAAAATAAATTAGGGGAGATGCAAAACGAAGGGGTGATATGGAGGTGTGGACCTAGGGCAGTCAGTTGGGGTTCTAAACGGAGTTGGGAACCCTTATTTTTGTGTAATGAACTTAGGCACAGATTAAAGAGAATGAGGAATGTGGACCTGGAGACTAATAGTGATTCTTTTTTCAGGGGTGGGGGGAGGGGAGGAGGTGGACTCTGAGGGAATTACATACTCTTAGGGAATTAAAAGCTAGTTAGCATTCTATCTCCCTGATAGCTTAAAGGGGTCTTTGGACTTTTATTGCTGTTCTTATTCTGACAGAGTAACTATGGCATTTTTAAAATTCCCTAGGGCTTCTTTTATCTGCATAGGAAGGCTTCTGGGGTCATTACACTTACAACAGTTGATAAACTGTATTAGGTGACACTGGATTTTCCCTTTCCACAGTAGGGCAAATAAAGTAGATCTTATCATAGTCCACAGAATATTGTGTTGTGATAAGAATTGGTGAAGTGGGCAAAGAAAGAGAAGGCCTTCCCTAAGAGCTCTTTATTGAGGCAAACAGTGTGCTGAAGTGGAACAACCAGTAACTTTCAATTTAGAAGTCCCAAAGTTTTATGAAGGTCAAAAACATTAGCTGATTTCCCACACTTCAGAATTTGGACAAATCACGTGATCTCTTCCAGTCTTTTCCATGAAAAGGCACTAGTTATGCTTATAATACTTGCAACACAAATTTAGCTCATAGGGTTGTTGTGAGGACAGCATTTTACATATTTTAAAGCACTATCAAAGCAAAATCTTATTAATGTTGAGGAGCAGCATGACAAAGTAGAGAGTTGGCAGTTAGTGAGTTTAGAAGAGAAACAAGGATTAGATGTGGGAGCTATCTGTGTAGGATTAATGAGTAAAGCCATGGAAACTGCTGAGATCACTGAAGGATGATGCAAACTGAGAAGAGGCTCTAGTCAAATTTGGGAGCTTAGACATTGATGATTATCCATTGACAATGAGAAGGAGGAGCTAAACCTATAGAAGAGAGATGAGTGACATTACTACCCCCTATTGTCCAGCCTCTCACTTGTAGCTTCCAGAAACTGTATCATGTGCAGTGGCCACACCCCAGTAAAACAATCTCATAAGACAAGCTAAACCAGGTTGAGGGTAACCAATAGACCTTAAAAGCATTGTTGAATTAGGAAGATGCCAACCCCAGTCATATGAAGACTTCCTGAGGCAGAATGAGAGAATGAGAGCAATTTGTTCCAAGGTCCATGAGGATGACTGAAAGCAGATACTGTGGAGTGCTTAGAGCTTGGTCAGATATCAAAGATGCCAAAGTTATGCACTGCAACTTGGGTCATCACCAGTTGTCTTGATTTTGTCCTGTCACTGTACTTCAATGATTCAGGAAGAGAGAGTGAGGCTAATGTGCAACTCTGCGTCACTTAAATCCAATTTGTCAGCAAATCTCGACATCACCCGTGATGCCACTGGTCTTCTTCAAAAACAAAGGATCATTATCATCATCAACAAGAAAAACAACTTTGTCCAGTATATGATATATATGCATGGGTGGGAAAATTATAGCCTGAGAGTCAAATCTGACTAGCTACCTGTCACAAAGGCGACTTGTAATAGGAAAGACTTGTATGTGGGCCACTAGCTTATAATATTATTGTACTTTTATGGCGGTGATTTTTGTTGGCATACCCACACAAGGTCAGAACCTTCATGACATCAGGATAATGTCTGTCTTTAACTTTTTATCTTTCCCTAGGACTTGCCCCATTGGACTTCTAGCACAGGATATGCATAATAAATATTTGACTTAGAAACCAAAGAGATAGGTCTTTGTTTTGAGTAGAGAGGTCTTTTTCTATTACAAGTCATCTTTTTTTTAACAATTGTCACTCCCACCACCTCTTATCACATAAGTTTTTTTTTTTTTCAGTTGCCTCAGCAGACCTTCTATTTAATGATCCACTATCAGCCATCTTGGTGAGCTTATATAGTCGTTCACAAAGGATTACTGACCTTATGGAAAACAGCTACCTCATAAATTAAAATTTTGAAATAGGGCAAACCTCTGATATGTTGAAGTCCTGTACATTAGGACTAGATGATGCACTCTTCCCAACTTAATTACTTTGTATTCCTATTCCCCACCCCTAGTTTGTCTAGGCAGATAGATAGTAACCAATTTTAACTTTTGTACTAGCAACCAAGTTTCTCCTAGAAATACCAGAGTTTTATGAATAACAAAAGATTTTTAGCGGACTCATCGCATCTGTGGAAGCTACATTCAAATATGATTCACTATCTAATCAATTACATATTCAGCTGCATGTTCAAGCATAAATTAATTTTCCTACATGGGAAAACTTCATATAGTACAACTTGGTTGATTCAAGCCTCTTCCCTACCAAAACAGCAAATTAGAGACCAAGAAATATAAATATTATGGCTTCAATGCTTTTATTGTTATTATGAAAATAAATAAACATAAATGAAATTCTGAACTCTATCACATATTGCTTTGTGTTCTTGCCTCTTCTCAATTCAAAATGCTTTAAACTCTTAATTACCAGCATGTGGTTATATTTGCAATTGGCTCATCACATTCAAGCCTCAGTACAATCTTCTTTGTGGTCTTTCTTTCCTTCTCTCTTTGTCTTCCTTCCTTCCCTCCTTCTTTTCTTACTTACCTTTTCCTTCTTTCCTTTTTTCTTTCTTTCTTTCCTTCCCTCCTTTCTTTTATTCTCTCTGTATCTCTCTCGGTCTCTGTGTGTCTCTCTCTCACTTGGGTTTCTTGATCACCTTGCTTCTGATAGTAACACACTTCCCCCTGAACATATAGGGCATACTTGCTCTTCTTGGACTGTATTACTTTTTGAAGCTGGTGCTTGTTGCATTTCTTTGTAGTGAATTTTGTTCACTTAGGGGAATATTTACTATGTCAATGGCAATGCATTAGCATGAAGAATAAGGTCTTTAGTTTAAACAATAAAGTATGACTGCAAATCAATTTAAAAAACTGCCCCCAAAAATTAGCCTAAGAATCCGTCAGAGGTCAATGGGGACAATATCTCAGATATAAGTAAGCTGCAGTATATTGGTATAATTGTGCATAAGAAGTCAAATAAAAGATATTAAGAAAAGGAGTTAGGTGGTCATGTAAGCAGGTCAAAGGATAATAGATACCTGTGAGTGTCCATTGCCACCTGTGTAATGACAAGATATCAAACATCTAGAATTTGGGGTTGAATCCCTATAGAAGATTTATAGTTCAGTATGTCTAAGAATTATACAGAATAAGAAAGTATAAATGCATTGTGATTTTTACTGTTGAAGAGAGTACTCACAGAACAACAGAAGCAAGTTTATTGATAAGTAATCTGAGCATCAAAGATGTTCATTGTCTTGCTAGTGGTCACACATTTAGTAACTTATTGAACTAAGAATTGAATCAAGGTATTCTGACTCCAAGTTAAATGCTTGTTAAAAGGGGCCTCAGAGACAATGTACTTCAAGCCCTTGATTCTGTAGGTGAGGGAAGCAAGCTCTGTGAAGATAAAAGTGATTTTTCCAATGTCATTGGGTAGAAACTAATAACATTTAGTCACCTAAGTAGACAGTAGATAGAGTGTTGCATTAGGAATAAGGAAGACCTGAGTTTAAATCCTGCCTAAGATACTTATGGATTGTCAGACTCTAGGCAAATCACCCAAGCACTTTTATTCTCAATTTCATCATATGTAAACTATGAGGATATAATAAAACGCATTCCTTATAGGGTTGTTGTAAAGACTAAATGAGATAATACATGCAAAACACATTACAAACCTTAAAGCACTTTATACATGCTAACCATTATTAGCTATTTTTTTTTTGCTTTTAAACTAGGTCTAGAAATAGATCCTGGGTCATAACCAAGGTGCTAAGAATGTTCTTTTCAACTACCTATGTTACCATTGTCTCTTTCCAGATGTTGTCCAGTGATCATAACATCTATTTCCAAATTCCAAATGGAAGTTCTTGGGTACACAAGACTGACTTGCTGTGGCTGACTCCTTGACTTTATGACAAGAATTTATATCTCTCAGAATCCCAGTGCAGTCCATTATCTACTGAACCGTTTTGTATTTCTGTCATGAAATTTCAAGCATGTTTATTTGAGCATTGACAGTGATATATTTGGTTCTGTCCCTTTGGCTTTTTATTAAGATCTCTTATATTATATTTTTCTAGGACTTTCACAGTACGTCATGAATTAATGGTCTGAAATTTTTCACAGTACTCAATTTAATTGTGGGATCTTAGAACTAAAAGGGACTTTGGAGAAGTTTCAGTCCAATACTCTTCTTTATAGACAATTAAAATGAAGCTCAGAGAGGTTAAATAACAAGTCCAAGGTGACAGAGGTAATAAGTAGCAGAGCTGGGCTTTGAACATAAGTACACCTTGGTGTGTGGGATAATATACTAAACTTTAAGTGCTAAAATATGGAGGATTAGTATTCAAATTCTGGCACTGCTGCTCAATGTCTATTTGCCCAGAGGCAACTCACTCATCTGTTAAAAGAGGAAAGTAGACTTGGTGACCTCTAATGAGCCTTTCATCTCTAAATCTATGATCATACCCAGCCCTGTTTCCATTGCACCAAGAATGTTATGTTATTACTTTGATAAAATCATACTGCATCATAAGATTTAGAGCTAGAGTTTTCCTTGGGGCTCTAAAATGTGGGACGCTCTTTAGGATAAAGTAGGAAAATTCAAAGTAAAAACCAGAATTATGTAGAGTAAATGGGAAAAAAATGACACTGATTTTCTTAGAGAGCTCTGTTTGTGAAAATTAAGTCACAGAACTTTGTAAGTTATCATTTCTGCTCAGAATGTATGGATCCCTGAGGAAAACTCCAGCTCTAAATCTTAAAAATTAGCTCCGGTTTTTGTTTCCAAATAAAGTAGTTGTGAATGTTATTTTCATGATGAAGCTTTTCTTGAAGAGGTGATGAGTAAAAATAACTAGTTTTAATCCCAGCCATACTACCTACCAGCTTGCCAATCTCCCTGGACTTTAGGGTTTCTCCTTTTTCATTCTTGATTGACTGATACACATGATTCTTTGATAGTATAGTGTACAGTTTCAAAAACACCTTACTATTTTGTTTTGTTTTGTTTTTTTCTGAGCTGTGGGAAATTTAGGACTTGGACACCTGAGGATGAAAAATTGACCTATTATTCCCATTCTAAAACCAAACAGAACAAGAAAAACTCAAAGTTGGATTTTTGAGAGCAGTGACTGTTTAGGTTATGGCTTTACTTCCCCAGTACTGAGCACAAAGCTTGGAATTTAGTAGTTATTTTAAAAATACTATTGATTAATCAACCCTTCTTAGACAAAAGTAGCAAAAAATATTACTTTTCAGAACATTTATTGTGAATTAATAATTAGACATACAGTTAATGGTCCTCAGGAAAATGATTGGGATCAATTTTTCCTCAACACCATTTATTTAAGACTAAATAAACTCTTACAGATTAATTATTTATGTTTAACCTACAGCAAGGAAAGATTGTTAGTACTCATGTACAGGTAAAAACAACTCAGTTTAGTGAAAGTACATATAAACTAATCTGCTTAGAAGTCCTGGAAAGTAAAGGAGTGATACCACACCTAGCACCTTACAGAAATTTACCTGATGAAATATTGATTCATTTAAAGTAAGGGTTATGTGTGTGCTCCGAGGGTAAGGGGGGTGGTGGTGGTGATATGTCCCATGAGAGTGAGGAGAGCAGGACTGTGGTTAACAGGGGAACTGCCAAACAGCCTTTTCGTGTTTCACTAACAGTTTGTGTCTCCTCTCCAAATAGCAATACGGGGATTAATTGACTCTTAAGGCAATGACTGGGAAAGAAGAGATTATTTGAGTATATTAAATTGGATGAATTAATATTAATTCAATATTTTTAATAGAAGCTTGTGTTTGCCAATTCTTTCTTCAGATCTACTCAAACATTTCTTGTCACATTTATAAAAAAGAACAATAAAAATTTTAAAAAAATTTCATTGTGTTAATTTCATAATTAATAGAATTATCATGACTTAAATGTTAATTTAGCTTCTGTGCTAATTGTGTTGATTACTTCAACCCTTGGAAGTCGATTCTGATGAGCTAAATTCTGAACTCCTTTAATTTAGTTCAGTAAATAATTACAATCTCATTTTTTCCCTTTCTACTTCAATTTCAGAAAAGAATATAAGACTTAAGAGAACCAAAAGAAAATCTGGAAGCCTGAAATATTATGTAACAGAGAAAATGCAGCCAACACTAGGAGGAAAAAGAGGCATCCAACCAAGAATAAAAATGACTGTTGATCAATAACTGAAAAAGATTTCATAATTCTCTCCATGATATATTGAAATTATATTTCCCAGAATGTGAAAACTGTTTGGTTTTCCATACGTTGTGAGCAGAAATGATAAATTACAATGTTTTAATATTTAATTTTCACAAACAGAGCTCACTAACAAGATCACTATCATTTTTTCCCCATTTACTTTACATAATTCTGCTTTTACTTTGAATTTTCCTACTTTTTCCTGAATGGCCTTCCACTCTCTGGAGCCAAGTAGAACTCTTCCATTAAAAGAGCCCCAAATTTCAGTTCTAATCCTTTCTTGGCAAATGAAGTCTTGTTTCAGGTAATTTAAAGAAAGGAATGACATTTTTGCTTCATGTAGGAATCTATATATGTATATATATATACATACAAATACACACATACATATATACATATGTATAGTTTGTATATCTACACACATACACATATATACATATATACAAATTCATACATATACACACATGTATGTAATTTGTGCGTCCGTATATACATATATATATCCACAAAAAAACTTACATGAATATGTAAATATGTAAAAAAGTTGCAGAAATACAAAGTAACTTGAGGAAGAGGTAGGGTGGTATTGCAACAAATCAACTAGCAGCTGCTGTGGGGGTGAAAAACCAACACAAGCCCAACAACAAGAACACTGCAAGCACAAGTTCTTTTGATCTTCTTTACTAAGGAAAGTAGTGTTAAGGGGGTTAACAATCTTACTTTAATCCAACATACAAATATCATTCACTCAGCTCAGGGGGAAAAGCCATCACCCTGAGCTTCAGAGCAAATACAAACAGAGCAAATAAACATGAATCAACAGACAAATTTCTGTCTGACAAAATCATAATATACAGTTACCAGAGAAGCATCAGCATCTGAGTTTTCTCCAAAGCTGGGGTGCTCATAACAACAGCTGGCCCAGAGTCACACACCACTCCTTCTGTGGCTCAGAGCTCCAAAAGAGAAAGCCAACCTCTGGGTTTATATATATTTTTCGGGGTCAAAGAGGGGTCACACAAGCAAGTCACCCACGTGACCTAAAATCGTCACAAAAATATGACTTAAACGCACGTGGTCTAAAAGACTCTGATGTCTTAAAAATGTTACTCAAACCCATGTAAATTAATTAGCCTTTCCCTTGAGGGAAGGAGGTCATCAAGGACTCTCAATTTAATCAAGGAAATAAAACCCAAACTCTTCAAGGGCAATTGGTTGAATAAGCGCTAGGAGCCCATCTTGATTGCCAACATATGTGGCTTTAGCAGCTACAAGAGGAAAGGTTTTATGCAGAAGATTGCATTTGTGTGGAACTATAGAGGAAGTTAGAGATTCTAAGAATGAGAAGTATTCTAGAAATGCTTTGCAGGCATGGAGACCTCTTGTGCAAAGCCATGAAGATATGAGATAAAATGACAAGCAATGTAAAGGGCTGAAGGGGAGTGATACTCAATATCCCCCCTCCATTAGACTATAAACACCTTTAAGGCAAAAGTTATCTTTTGCCTCCTTTTGTATCTCTAGCCCTTTACACAGTGCCTGGCACATATAAGTGCTTAATAAAAGTTTATTGAATTGAATTGTGTCAGAAAAATGTAGGATAAGCTAGATAGTGAAGAACTTTAAAGGTCAAATACAGGAGGAATTTTTTTTTTTACTTTTTATTTTATCCTGGAGACCAGTGGTTACCACTGGGATTGTTGTCTTATTTGCTCTAATTCAAAGAATAACATGAGACTTGCATTTTAGAAATATCCTCTTGGCAGCCATGTGAAGATGAAGAGTTAAAGTAGTAGAAGAAAGTATGAGACTAATTAGGATGCTATTTCAAATGTCTGAAGGAAAGATGATGAGGGCCTCTCAAAAGGTGGTACTCAGGTTAGCAGAAAGAAGGGCAGATGCAAGAAGGGTTATGGAGGTAGAATTAAGAAAACTTAGCAATTTATCAAACATGAGTGAGAGTAAAGTATTAACAACTCAAACATCATGAAACTAGGTAATTATAAGGATGGCAATATCCTTGATATAAATAGGAATGGGCTGGGAATGAAAGAAAAGAGTTCTAATATGGTATGGGTGTGAGTTTGGGATGCCTAGGGGCATAAAGTTCTAAATGCCTCATAGACAGTTGGCAATTTTCGCAAAGTTGTGTTGGTATTATAAAAAAGAGCTGTTCTTAGAACTAAGACTTTGGCATGTGATACCTTTGTGATCATGGGAAAGTCATTTAATTTCTCAATGATTCCGGACAACTTTTGAAGAATAAGTTCTGAAATAATTATAGATCCAATTTGATAGTATTCTCACAAGATATTCCCTACATCAATTAAAAATTAGGTATACAACAATGACAACAACAGTACCAGTAGCAAAACTAGGTGCAAGGGAGACAGAAACAACTATAACTGCACCAACAGCAACCATAACCTCCCCCCCCACCAAAAAACTATATTGTTGTATAATATTTTTGTCCTTTTTTCCATTTTAAACTTTCATATTTTCAAACTGCTGCTTTAGAGCTTCATTTATGCTTTCAAAAACAGAACCTACACTAATGTGGCTATGGTACAATATAAACTATATAAGTTTTTTAAGTATCTACTATATGCCAGGCACTATGCCAATCTCTTGGAATACAAATAAGAAAGAAAGATAGTCCCCGATTTCAAGGAGTTTGCAATACATTGGGGGAAGTCAGTACACAGAAGGAAAATAAAAGGGGAGAAAGGGTCAGGTATTCTTTGAAAAAAAATTAAATCTTGAGCCTGTTAGAGATAAGAGTTTTGAGTCCTTTTCTAAAATAAAAATAACTTTTTTTTCAAATAGCTTCTAATTTGTTCATCACTTAAAGGAATTTATATATTTTTAAAGTTTTTTTATTGACTTTCAGAGGGTCTATTTTAGTGGCTACTTTTTAAATGTAGTTATCTAGTTTTTTTTTAAGTCACAATATGAATTCATTTATCTGTTCTGTCTCTACAGAAAATAAACATATTTAAGTACAAAACTTTCCCCTTCAATATTGCTTTGGTTTAATGTCAGTAATTTTTATGTTGCCTAATCACTTCCCCTTTTATTTTTTTTTTTTGGAGGGGGAAAAGCAAGTCAATTGGGGTTAAGTGACTTGCCCAAGGTCACATACCTAGTGAGGTGTGTCAAGTGTTTGAGGCCAGATTTGAACTTAGCTCCTCCTGACTCCAGGGCCAGTGCTCTACTCACTGCACCACCTAGCTGCCCCTGCCCCTTTTATTTAATGACAGTTATATTGTTCCTATGATTTCCACTTTAGCTCATATTATTTCATATTTATTTATTCTCCAGTTATTTTAATTGTTTCTACAAAAGCCTTCCATTAAATTTATTCTGTATTGCATTTTAATTGGTAAAGGATTAGCTTGACACTTATGCTGTCTGCATTTTTAGTAAGGTTGTTATGCTTGATACATAGAACCAGGTGCTAGTGAACACATTTATTCTTTTTTACTTCTTATTAATAATCAGCAGAAATTTACCATAGCTGACTCTTCTAAAATTCTATTCAGATTCTTAACTTCTCTATTATTTAATCTTTTGGCAAGATTTGTCTAGTTCTGAGAAGAATATACTCAGAATCCTGACAATCATAGTGTTGCTATATTATCTATCCCACAATAAATTTATAAGTTTTGTATCACTATATAAATATCAGTTATTATTGTTTTCAATATTTTACCACTTTTCCCCTCAATTATTTCAAATGAATCCTTATTATAGATTTTAATTAGAATTCCCCTCGCTAATTTGTTCTGTTTATTTCAGTACAGAATTCAAAACCTGTCTTATTGTGATCAGCCATTGTCTAGGCAAAGAAGCAAAACTCCATGTATTGTTCAACTTTCAGTGGCTAGCTATTATATTTTTTGTCTAAAATGCAGGCAATATACAGCTCATAATATTCCTATCTCAGCTATCAAGAGAACAGCAAGAAAATAAAAGGAAAATGCAAATTCAAGCTAGCTATTATTAAGTTATTTTGCCCAAGTATATGCCAATAAATCTAACAATCTAAGCAAAATGGATGAATATTTATGAAGATATAAATTGCCCAAATTAACAGAAGAGGAAATAAAATACTGAAATAACACAATGTTAGAAAATGAAATTGAACAAACCATCAATGAACTCTCTAAGAAAGTATCCACAGGGTAAGATGTATTCACAAACAAATTCTTCCCAATGTTTAAAGAATAATCATTCACAATACTATATAAACTACTTGTAAAAATAAAAGAAGTTCTACCAAATTACTTTTATGATACAAACGTGGTGCTGGCACCTAAACCAGTAAGAGTAAAAACAGAGAAAGAAAATTATAGACCAATTTTCCTAATTAATATTGATGCAAAAAATTTAAATCAAATATAGCAAGAACATTATAGCAATATAATTGCAAGGATTACATAACATGACCAGGTGGAATTTATACCAGATATTCAGGGATGCTTCAATACTAGGAAACTATCAGTATAATTGGCCATGTTAATAACAAAACCAACAGAAATCATATGTTTTGTTAACAGATAAAGAAAATGCTTTGGACACAACATAACATTCATTCCTATTAAATGATAGAGAGTAGAGAAACAAATGGAACTCTCCTTAAAATAATAGTATTATCTATCTAAAATCATCATCAAGCATTATCAATAATGGTGATAAGCTGGAAGCTTATCAGTACAATCGGGGATGAAACAAGAATATCCATTATCACCACTGTTATTAAACATTGTACTAGAAATCCTAACTATAGGAATAAGAGAAGAAAAATAAATAGAAGGAGTTAGAATAGGCAATAAGGAAAGAAAGCTATCCTTCTCTGCAGATGATATGATGGTGCACTTTGAGAATCCTAAAGAATCACATAAAAAAACCACTTGAAAAAAATTAACAATAATAGCAAAGTCATAGGATACAAAATAAACCAAAAAAGGATCAATATCCTTGTATATTACCAACAATTTCTATCAGCAAGAAATAGAAATTAAAATCTCATTTAAAATAACTATAGACAACATAAAATACTTGAGTCTATCTGACATGACAAACCCCAGAACTACATGAACACAATTACAAAAGACTTCACGCAAATAAAGTCAGAGCTAAAAAACATGGAAAAATATTAATTGCTCATGGATCATTCAAGCCAAAATAATCAAATGGCAATCCTACCTAAATTAATCCCTTATTCAATACCACACCAACCAAACTTCCATAAAAATTAGTTTGTGGAGCTAGAAAAATAATAACAAAATTCATCTGGAAGAAGAAAAGTCAAGACTATGAAGAGAATCAATGAAAAAAAATGTGAAGAAAGGTGGCCTAGCTGTACCAGATTTCAAACTGTATTATGAAGTAATAATTATCAGAACAATCTGTTACTGGATAAGAAATAGATTGGTGGGTCGGTGGAATGGATTAGGTACAAAATACATTGTAACAAATGACCATGGTAATTTAAAGTTTGATAAACCCAAAGATCCAAGCTTTGGGGACAAAAAAAAAATAACTATTGAACAAAAACTAAGGGGAAAACTGGAAACCAACATGGCAGAAACTAATTGTAGACCAACCTCTCACTCCATATACCAAGATAACATTGAAATGGGCATATGCTTTAGATATAAAGGGTGGGACCATAAGCAAATTAGAAGATGAAAGACTAGATCTATAAATAAAGGAAGAATTTGGTACCAAACAATATATAGAGAGCAGGGCAAAAAAATGGATAGTTTTGATTAGATAAAATTTTAGCACAGATATATCCACTACAATCAAAATTGGAAGGAAAGCAGAAAACTGGAAAAAGCTATCTATAGTCATATGAAAATGCTCTAAATCACTATTTATTAGGAAAGTGGAAATTAAAACAACTCTGAGCTACCACCTCATACCCATCAAATTGGCTAATATCATAAAAAAAGAAGAATGAGAAATGTTGGAGAGGAAATGAGAAAACCGGGATGCATTGTTGGTGGAGCTGTGAACTGATCTGCACATTTGGGAGAGCAATTTGGAACTATACCTAAAGGATATAAAACTGTGTATACCCTTTTTCTTTTATCTAGCAATATCACTACTAGTTCTGTATTCAAAGAATTAAGCAAGTGGAGGAGGGGGAAGAATCTATTTATACGAAAATATTTATAGCAGCTCTTTTTGTCATGGCTAAGAATTGGATATTGAGAGGATGCCCATCAATTGGGCAATGGCTGAACAAATTATGGTAAATGATTGTGATAGAATATTATTGTGGTATATAAAATGACAGACAGTATGCTTTGGGGAAAAACCTGGACAGACTTATGTGAACTGATACAAAATAAGCAGAACCAGGAGAACATTATACACAGCAACCACAATGTGATATGGTTAACAACTACAAATGACTTAGCTATTCCCAGAAATACAGTGATCCAGGACAACAGGCTCAGCTCAGATGGCACTTCCACCGAAGAAAGTTACTTAATCTCCTAGCTAGAAGGAATGCCTTCCCCCAAATTTCTATGTACTTAGCACCTTCAGGCTTTAATATCCTCCCTTACAATTATTTGTATACTGTTACATTCCATACTAGATGATATACTTCTCAATGGAAAGTACCTTGTCTTTGAATTCCCTGTCAACTGGTATTACCAAGAATACTTTATTATTAACATACATAGTACAAAATAAATACTGAATAGATGGAT
This sequence comes from Phalanger gymnotis, assembly GCA_028646595.1. Classification (NCBI taxonomy): domain Eukaryota; kingdom Metazoa; phylum Chordata; class Mammalia; order Diprotodontia; family Phalangeridae; genus Phalanger; species Phalanger gymnotis. The sequence continues at coordinate 283,015,212 of CM053625.1, read as the reverse complement.
GGATAGATGTGTAGATAGTGGATGAACAAATCTAATTAGAAGGAAATCAAAACTGATAAATCAAAGGGTACTATCATTATCTCTGTTTTGTTCAGCATTTCAAAACTTGGACATGAAGACTAATGTAAAGAATAATGCTGATCCAATTTGTAGATGACTCAAATCTAGGGGATAGAATTAAGACACTGGATGAAAGAATGAGTATTTTTAAAATCCTTTCTAGGGTCTGACACTGTCACTATTAATTTCCTCTGGGAAAAAATGCACATTCTTCCATTTGACATTTAAAGGTTTTCAGAATCTGACTCTTTCCAGGTTGATTGCACATTTTTTCTCCCTTCCCTTCCCCCTCCCACTCATGGTATTCCATCTTCTGCCTCTAGATAAGTTAATCCCTGTGTCTAAAATGTTCCTACTCCTCAGTTCCATGCTGGAATTTCTGGATTCCCTCAAATCTTCACAACCTGATGGAGTCTTTCCTCATTTCCCATTTATTGCTATTTCCACTTCCCAAACATTTTGTATCTATTTTCTAACTCGTGAAGCTCTGAACTCACTCTTTCTGAGTACAACTAGATCCATCTATACATCTTGGTTCTAATGTACCCTTGAGGAGTTGGATGGTGACTTTCTGTAATGTTATTAGCTCAAGATACCATTTCTGTGTGTTTTCCCTCTCCCCAGTATTAGCAGGCAGTGATTAGAAATCAACTCCCATTTAACTATATAACATCAGTTTGTTTTAACAAAAGGATATTGACTGAAAAATGTTGCAAAAAAGAATCACAAACATTTCTTTTCCCCTCTAACATCTGAAGTAATACTCCCCCCTATACTGCCTTGATCCTTATGGGGATGTACTAAAATTTAAAGTAGTTTCTGCATAGCCTTGTTCAAATCAAGTTTTCTTTCAAATGGTCATGGCAAAATCAAACATAGATCCTGACTCTTAGACCTGTAGTGGCTCTCCATTCTGATCTTTTGAAGCTCCCAACATCATAAAATTCTCCAATATTCCTTCACTTAAATGAAGGAAGACCAGACACAATAGTCACAGATGCCACAGCAAGGTTAGGCACTCACACGCCATGTTAAGGTAACTCCAATGGGGATAGGAAGAGGCCCAAGGTCTCTCTCCAGTCAGAAGTAGTCAGCGTACCCTGCCTCTACATTTCTCTACAATTAGGCAGATCAAGAGACTACATTTTGCTGGTTAGTGTACATTAAATGCCCCCCCATTCTGGGTACACAATAAATAAAAAAGAATTATATTCACCAGGACTGGAGTCAGAGAAAGTCTGTGCATGATTCAAAGTCCATGTCAGGATTCCATCAGTTAACTATGCTATACATGCTCATCACTCATAGATACATACTTGTAGACATAGATACCCACATAAATGTGTATGTGGGTATAATATCTCTTTATATGTACATCTACATATATATCTATCTATCCCTCAAGTAGAACCTGAGTTCCTTAAGTTCCTTGAAAACAGGGACAACACAGGTTGGCATATGTGTGGGACAGAGACTACAACTCAAAATCAAGACAGAGGCTGAGATGCCTTGAAAGTAGAAAGAAGTTTTTTGCTTTCTCATAAGAAAGGGTACTGCCCATTGTTGCACTAATAGTGCCAGCCAGGGAGTACAAGTTGTTAGCTGCACCCTTGCCTTTTTATTCCCTAATACAATGCACCTCCCACTCTCTTACCCCTTTCTCCTTTGACTGGGTACTCAGGCAAATGTAAATGCAGCTGCTAATTCCCAATAGAAGCAAACATGGCCATGTTTGGGGTACATGCATACATGAACTAGGAAATAGGAGCAACCAGGCACTGAGCTCCCTCACCAATGCTGATGTGGTGCTGGAGAAATAGAAACTTATAGGGGAAAATGGAAATTTAACTTCAGGCTTTCTGGAGGAATGAAATTTAGGCCTGTGGGAACTGCACTGTAGGCCATATCTCACACTAAGGCAGAGGGCAGGAGAGAGATAGGAGCATAGCAGGAAGATGAGAGTGTAGCAGGGAGATACTAGTCAGGGAACTTCACTTTGAGCCATCCCTCATGATCCTCCTTATTCTTTTATCCTGTCTTGAAGTCCCCTCACTCCTTTGTTGATAAATTTCTTCTATCATGTCCTCCTCATTGCCTCCTTCACTCACTTACTCTCTTTCTCATCTGAATTCTTTCCCTTAACCACCACACCTTTAAGTAAATATGAGAAGGATTGATTGATGCATTGACAAATCAAAGTGGCATTCCTCTTCATAAATACAGATACGGAGACCCAAAAGAAAACAATAATGCAATTGTCCCTTTAAGGTTCAAAAAGTCTTTTCCTATACAGCCGTCTGGCAGGGAACATAGTCAATGAAGTCTTCTGGTCCTTGGTATTTGTTCCAGACATCTCCAGCATAGCATCTCAGAATCTTCTTCTTCTTGTAGGAACCAGCTTTCTGTCCATTCTACAGAAATGAACTTAGCACAATTTTAAATTACCATTTCTATTCCTTATAACCCCGATCATTTTTACAAACTTGAAGCTGGAACCACAGCCAATTGTCATGTTTAAAAATTCACACCAGAACCCATTGTCTTATATGTTACATTAATCTACTATTAATTTCCTCACCAGAAGCATGTGATTTCAGTAAGGAATTAATAAGAGGCTCAAGTACATATGGAAATATATTAAATAATCAATTTTTAACACAGCACATATAAAATCTTAAACTTTTAGTCATGCCATGTTTCTATGATGTCATTTACAAAATAAACCACAAGCCATTTTTCTTTTAACATTTTTATTTGTAACAAAATTTTAGACAAGTATGACATTAACCAAATATCAAAATAACATTTTCACAAGCCCTTGACCTAATTGTCTCCATACCATTACCATGAATTAATGGACCCTAACTCATATGGAAACACACACAGGAACACTAGTCCCAGGCTTATAGTAACCTAAGATGTTCCATGATCAATTATTTTAGCAGATTTGTTACTGTACTTACAAAACCTTCTGATTACAGAAACTTGCCACTCAAGAGATTAAATACTTATAGTAAGGGAACAATATTTCTCCAACTTCCTATCAACTCCGGGCAGAAGTTATGTCAAACTGCAAACTGCATTGAGCCAGACTGAAAGTCTTCCAGGTTTTGTTTAAGGAATCAATCAATTCAAGAGAATCCCACTTCAGCACACAAGGAACAGTTTCCCTCTCAACCTTCCAATGAAATCATACCTGCAGTTCATACTTGCCCCTCACAGGGCTACTGGCATCATGGATCAGTGGCTCAGACAGCCTTCCTTGATATTCACACCTGGAGTTAGACACAGAAACAGCCAGTCATCAGTCCCATTAAGTCTTTGAATAGCAAGTTCCAGTAATCAGTTTAAGATATGACTATAACCTGATCTTGCTTAAGGGACATCTCCAAAGCAAGTCCTAAATAGCTTGCATGCATTTCCACGCTTGTTCATAAAACCTTAATAAGTTGGTGCAAAAGTCCTTAAGTAACACAAATTCCAGAGTGTTATGAAGAAACTAAATTCCTAGTTATCACAGAATCCCTAAATATCACAAACTTCCTTAGTCAAAAGGTGTGATAATATAATCTCACATTGGTAACAGTAAGAGACTGATTACAGGAAAAATACTACTGCTTTTAGAATCCTTTTAAATAAAGGGAACATCTTAAGGTGAGTCTTAAGCAGTTTGCATAAATTTCTGCACATGTTCAAGTTCTAGATAAACATATTTTTCTATTTCCCTGTAAGACAACACAAAAGATCTCATATCTTATACTGACTACTTGCTCTGATCATAGAAACCTACTATAGAAGGCAAAAAGAGCATACCACATATGACAGGATAAAACATCCTGATCTTTGTTTAAATTCACATAGATTCACAGTTCTCTAATCATGAAGTATCTGTTTCTCCTCATAGCTAAACTCAGGAATAGTCAGGTGCAAAACATTCCTTTCCAAAGTAACACAATGGGGAAACTGAGCCAGGAGGATCCCATCCTAGAATGAGCCTAAGATTGTCCCCTCTGCTTTTTCCCAAATATAGACTTCTACCTGATAACAGTACAGGATCACATTCCCTCTGAATAGCTTATCTTGTGGCATTTCTCTCAGGTACTGATTTAATGCAGACAACTATATCCAAATTCAAACCCAAAATGAAATTAGTTATGGTCCCAAAAGCCTTTCACCTTAAACAGCAAGTCTCACTAATCACAGATTAGAGCCAGATACAGTTGCTTTTACTTTCATGGAGCTGCAATAAGCAATAAAAATTTACCAGGACTCACATACATAAGTGATTCTATTAAACATCTCTCCCTTGCAAATTTAAACTTGTCGTGGTGTAAAAGGCAATTGTTATAATCCTTTCTAGCTATTGTACATAAACTTGCAACTTCTCAGCAAGCTAAATTTATTGTTTAGGACCTACATCAATTAAACATGTTCTTTTCCTGAGATGGGTGATCTTGCCCATATAGATAGTTTCCAGGGGCCTTGGCAATTTTACAAAACAAAGAAAATTGACATGGACCTCAGAGAAAGCTGATACTGGTGCCTTCAAATGGGCAGAACCAACCCGATAAGGCTTTACATGATCCCCTCCTTTATACATGCAGTAATCAATTAAGTATTTTAGGTTTTAGCATTAAAACAATAATTAACAAAATAGCCAAACTGCTCTTAACTGTAATAAAAACAATAAATTTCAATGACATCAAATACATTTCTAGATCATTTAAAAATGATAATTATTTATGAAAGGATGGGCTGTCTTACCCTAAGTACAGATATTGACTGGCAGACTTCTCTACCTTTGGTCTCTCCTTGTACTTCCTACTTTCTTCTACCAGAATTGCACTATCTGCCACTGCCTCTACACATTTTGGCCAGATCTGTGTGACACTGAGTCTAATAATTTGGAGAGGAACACCACTAACTTACATCACCCCCCACCTTTTTTATTTTTATTTTCATCCTTTTGACAGGTGGGGGAAAATAAATCTCTTTCTCTCTCTCTCTCTCTCTCTCTCTCTCTCTCTCTCTCTCTCTCTCTCTTTTTTTTTTCTCTCACCTAATCTGGGATGAGAGGGGTTAATAGAAAAACCTTGGGCTGGTTTGCTATCCTTTCCTATTTCTCTGAACACACCTATTCAAGGTCTATCCAAGGACACAACAAACCTAGGAATGAAACTTGAATAAAATTTTAAAAAATTCACAGTAGGTTTGGAAATAATTGTCATCAATATCAAATTACAGCATCAGATTAGCTTGCAAATAGAAATTTAGTAGGGCTTCTAAAAATCATGCAAAAATTTTACAAACCATTTTTTCATAAAAATATTTCCCTTTCTCAAAAACAGCTTATAATTTATCCTGATATTATTATTAATTCCTAAGTGCTAAACAATTCTTAAGTTTGGTCACAAAATATTTTCCACATAATTGAAAAGAAAGACAAGAAAAAAAAACTAAACATACTTTTGTAAATATTTGATTTAAGCAATAACCCCAATAGTTTAGATAACAATCTCACAAATTTCATGAATGATAGCAAAACAATTTTAACTGAAAATTCCCTTTAAATAAAGACAAAATTTGGAAATTTGTGATTTCTCAAATTACAATACTTCAAAATATTGTCATACATGTTCAAATAGAATGACTTAAAACTTTCCTAACCCATTCATCATTTTTTTACAGTACAATTCTTAACCTAAATACATTTAGATTACAAGAGAACTTGCTTTTCTGACAACACAGATGATACAGTTGTTTACAAAACTATGCAATAAAGGAAAATTTTAGAAATACAACAATACCATGAACAATTATCATCAATTTAAACTTTAAAATCAAAACCAATTAATTACCACTCTAGTGGCTTTACTTTAGTCGGATGTGTTCCCAAATTGCCTTACACAGAAAATCATTCATCTCATCACCATTGACATAAACTTCACATCAAAGAAAATCCACATAAAATTAATTAATATGAACCAATTATATTTACCTTAAAACCGTTTACATTCAGATAGCATTTGTTTTATGCCAAGCATTGTGCCAAGCACCTTTACAATCATGTGATCTTCCTAATATCCCTGGGAATGAATTCCACCACCATCCCCTTACTGAACAGTAAACTAAAGTAAATAGAACTTTCTTGGGGCCATATAGTTAATAAATTTCTTAATCCCAAATAACAATATGTACTTTAAAAATTATACAATTTAAAATTATATAATACTAAAATTATACAATTATACTTTAAAATTATACATTTCTAAGTTTAATAGCCTTGGTCATTTATAAAGGAATATTATCTACGAATTCATATATTTCTTCAATATTTCATTTCCCCAGTCATGTTCACATTTTCTTGTGAAAGTTTTGAAAACAGTTTGGAATCATCTATTGTAATCAGGTCAGTTTAAAATGTGCTGGGCCAGTATTCTAACTACTTCTTTTGGCCCAGGTAAAAAGCAAGCCTGAGGAATTTGAATCAATGCTGACAAAATACGATCAGCTTTCCCTCCAGGTAGACACATCTGGAGCTTGATAATTAATTGAACAATAGTAATTATAACTCATAAAAACCAATATATTTACCATAGCCAGTATCTATATTGGATTTAATTGAACTCACCCCTGCATCTACCCTGAAAGGTGGGTGGACATGATTGCTTCTATCTCTCCATAACTTTATCTATTGGTTTTTAGATTAGGTTATCTGCCTTTCACTCTAAGCTGCCTGCTTAATATTTTTGTTTACTAACCTTACTTTAGTGCCAAATAGTAAAATAAATTCTAACATATCTTAAGCATTAAATTAGGAGTGACACATTACACTTTTCATATTTTTAAATAAGACCAGAATGAATTCTATTTTTTTTTTCTGGTTGGATCCCATTACACAAAAGCTTTTCTCGTTTAGGTAAGGCAGGGAATGGTTAAAGGGTTATTTAGCCTGCCGCTCTTTGATCCGAGAGGAAAATATTCATCCCTCTTTCTTCCTTATCTTTCTCTCTTCTACATTCAACAACTTGGCCAAAGTTGGAATGTAGGATAGAGGAAGGAAATATTTTCCAGCAACTCTTCAAGAGTTTCCAAACCTGTTTACTTTCAAAACCTCTATTCACATGGTGCAAATAAATTATACTTTCCTTATTCCTATACATGTGTCTCTCCTACATGCTTAAACTTTCTTGCTTTTACTTATCCCTTCTGGTAGACTTTCATTAAAGCCCCTTCAAAACTGCACATACCTTATTTATTGCTAGTTCTGACCTGACACTTCTCTTATCCTCTTCAACTTGCCTTTTCCATCATATAATCAACAATAAAGTATTTTTCTCTCTCTCTTCCACCCACCCATTCCTCTGAAAAGACTGGAGTCAGGGAAGGAGAGAAAGACAGAGATAGTGGATGTTACAGTGTGTCAGATTACACACAAGCTTTACACGGAATCATAAATACAGGAACAGATACAGACAGAAAATGACAGGGAGAATCCAAAAGTTCAGAGAGGATTGTTAGAAATACCCTGCACAAATTAGGCATGGCCAGCCCAAACTAAGCAGCAGTACTTGATCATTTTTTCTTTTCTCTTGTCTTTCCCTTTGCATTTTGGTAGGTCCCAATTAGCTAGTTTTGTCCCTAATGGGCTGTTGTCCAGAACATCTGGAGGGCTGTTGTTATTTGGACCACCTAATTTTGACTGGGATCTTCACATGGCTTCCTAAAGGCTTACCATGTCTTGCCTTTCACTGAGGGGAGACTAACTAGATCTTACTGAGATGCTCACCAGTTCTTGCCTTCCATACAGAGGGCTCACAGTATCTTGCCTTCTCAGTTCACTGAGTCTAGCCTCTATTCCTCTCTCTTTTCTGGTCACCCAGAGACTCACCAGTTCTTGCTCCTATGGGGAGGAGGGCAGGGCTCCACTACATCTTGTCTTTCCTGAGCCTGTGCACACAAACTTATGTGACCAACTCAAATTCTTCTTCAGGTGGTCATCTGATCCTTCCTTGGGATTTCTGCTTTCAAGTAAGATGATTCTCTTCAGGTCTGTTCCTTAAAAGTGAAAGGAAATTCCCAAGCCACTCTGAAGACTGATGGCAAGTGGCCTATAGGCACCTGTCCTAGGACTGGCTGGGAGACCCTTCCTTGAATAAGGGGGATCCCAACAAGCCCCCAAAACTGTGTAGAACACAGACCACTACTCAAAATCAAGACAGAGACTTAGATGTCTTGAAAGCAGAAAGAAGTTTATTGCTTTCTCATGAGAAAGGGTGCCTCCCCTTGTCACACTAATGGCGCCTGCCAGGGAGTACAAGTTGGTAGCGGCATCCTTAACTTTTTATTCCCTAATATGATACCCCTCCCACTCTCTTACCCCTTTCTCCTTTGACTGGGCACTCAGGGCGTACATTCTAACATGGCAGGTAATACCCAATAGAAGCAAACATGCCTAGGTTTGGGCTAGATGCACACAGTGTTCTAGGAAGTAGGAGTGACCAGGCACCCAGCTCCTCCACCCATGCTGATGTGGCACAGGAGAAATAGAAACTTATTGGGGAAAGTGGAAACTTAAATCAAGGCTTTCTGGAGGAATAAAACTTAGGCCTCTGGGAACTGCACTGTAGGCCATCTCTCACACTCAGGTAGAGTACAGGAGAGAGACAGGAGCATAGCAGGGAGATACTAGTGAGGGAACTTCACTATGAGCCATCCCTCACAGCATATAATAGGTGCTTAATAGACGATTTGGGGAAGAATGGATGGATTAATGAATTATAAGCTCATCAAGAACAGGACTTTGTCTTTTTTTTTTGTTTCCCTTTTATATCCTCAATTACCTTACTACATACCTTCACAGTAGACACTAAATAAATGTTTGTTAATGTGTAACAACATAATAAGCAAAGTTCTGCATTCTTATTTTAATAGAAATTCAGTAACAGGATGGAGAAAAAACTGGCTAAATATCCATTGATGTGAGAGAAAGTTGTTGATATGTCTTTTGTCTTTATGAAATCTAATATTATCCTAGACATTTATTTACAAATTCACCATGGGCACCTTAGGTTAAGATGCCTACTGTAGATTGCAAAGAAGTTTAAGATTAATAATGCTGATTGGATTTTGGAGCTCAAATAACAAAGAAAGTAGCTTTAGAGAAGGACTTAGGAGGGATCAAAAGGCATTGAAAAGGTAGGAAAAAACAAACAAACAAGATCTCAGTCTGCACAGGCTTCTTGAGGTTAATTTAATCTAGGGAATACTTACATTTTTTCCATGCTTTACATTAGCACATTTTATCCTTGGGCCATGAAGAAGGGATTGCACAGCATCACATTTAGTCCAGGAAGACATCACTTACCGAGAGCATCAAAGGGAAACTGACAGGTTTCTTCTGGCTCTCTTCACCACAAATTGTTCTTATACACCCACTTACTTAATGTCAGGCACTGTCCTAAATGCTAAGGAATATGAATAAAGGCAAAAAATCACAAACAAACACACAAAAAAGTTAAAATGGTCCTGCTCTTAAGGAGTAAAGGCTTATAAATAAATGCCAAATTCCTTTTCTGGATCTCAGTTTCCTCTTCTGTAAATAAAAAAAAAAGGTGGTCTAGATGATCCCCAAGGTGACTCTAAGTGCTAGCAATCTGGGATTACAATACAGCATGCTAAATAATTACAGTAGCACTAATTGGTATATAGTGCCTTAGATGTCCATAGAAATAAATGACATTTTTTGTCATCTGAGGGCTTATATTTATACCTAAGAGAACTAGGAAAAGGAAAACAATCTGAAGTTTCTCCTTTCCTCTTAATTCTCTCGACAGGTTTGGATTTCCATGGCTTTGCCAATACTTGGTTCCTAGCACATCCCTCAATCAATAATTCCTTGTCAGATTTTCTTAACTTCTTTTCTTGATCCAAGCCTCTGTTTTCTCTGAATTCTTTTCATTCTCTCAATCCTCACTTGCTAAACTCTTGTTCCTTTGAGATGGCACAGAAGTAGCTTGTGTCAGCTTGGCACAAAGGGAGTGATATAGATGTCTTAGAATGCTAGAGATGGAAATGACCTTAGAAAGCATGTAGTTCAGCTTTATCATATTACAGCCAAGGAAGTTACCACTCAAGAACATTCAAGGTCTTTCTTAAGATTGTACAATAAATTCACTGGAGACTGAGCCCAGATCTCCTAACTTTCAGTCCAAGCTGTGTTTTGATTGTTTGTTTTTTGGTGCACATTGAATTTTATAGATATAGAACCAGTGGTAGAGATGACTAGCAAAATTGGAGGGGGTGGGCCCAGAACAAGACTTCCAGACTCACCATAATCAATCCATTTAGCAATATGAGTCATCCCATAACATTTGCTTCTCCTTTTAATCTAACATCCATACTTAATCCATATTTTAATCTAATCTAATATCCATATGGGATCTAGAAAATTGGGAGCTACTTTTACATGAGATTCCATTTAAATTTTCCAAGAATTTCAGGGGTTTCATATAACTATAACTATGTGTATAGGATTGGGGTGACTATTTCCACGTTTCCTATTTATGTCTTCTTTGTACATAATTGTATGTTATTCCTCCCTCCCATTAGAATGTGAAGGCATGGAGTTATTTTAGCCTTTGTTTTCATCCCCAGTCCTTAGCACAATGCTTGCAGTCTGGTATACACCTAATAAACGCTTAGCTATTGTTATTCCTGGGGCAAGAGAATAAAGAATTTACTCATATTAGGCTACATATCCAGGTTTTATTGAACTAAGTTTGGGAATGCAATAATACTAGAAATCTCTCAATGCCTCACAGACAGAAGAACAAAGATATGATCTTTACTTTTTTGCCTTTCATGGTGATTTGTAAAGGTCTGATGAGCCTTCTGATTTCAACAAATTCACTTAATTTATCTGCTATCCTCAAAATTCTCACTAATTTTTCATTCAAAATATGCAAGTGGTATCTCCAAAAATAAAAGATCCCTTCTCAAAGTATTAGGGTATGGTTTTCTTTCAAATCATCCAAATCTCAGGAAATCAATTTTTTTCAGGGAAGCAGAATGGAATGAGAGAACAAAAACATACTGAACAAAAGTGTCAAGATGTTTGTTTGAGTCCCAGACCTGCTTTAATTATGAGACTTTCAGGATTTCAATCAAACTCTTTGAACTTTACTTCTCTCTGTAAAATGGGTATGATAACAGTTCCTCATTGTATGGTTAAAGTCAAATGAGATTTATACATGAAAAAAGTATAATTATAAAATGATAAAGAAATTATAATGACTATCATCACAACGTAATTTTGTGGAACATTATATTTTGACAAATATTTCATTGCCTAAGATGCACAAGAAGGCACAGTTTTCACAGTTTTGTAGAAAGTTGCTATGTAGTCTGTTATGAAGTCTGACCAGTATCTATTATTTTCTTTATTTTTTTAAAGAGGGCTATCTCTTTTGAAGTAATTACTAGAAACTGAAGGTTGAAACAGATTATTCTGGTGTATGAGTTATGTCTTAGGCTGAAGAAAGCTGGATAAACTGCATCAGGTTTCAAAAGCACCATAAAAGGCTGAAGCAACCACTTACTAAATTATCTCCCAGGGACCTGGATGATTTCCCAAAGTTATTTATTCACTGTCAGGGCTGAGCATCCAGCCCAGGAGAACCTGACTCAGCTAATTTCCTTCAAATAATCAGGAAATCCATAAGCTCTCAAGAGAGAAAAATGTAGAGACTATTTTTAAGAGGAATTACATTGAAGAAAGCTTGAGAGGAAAATATTTGTAATCATGAATTGAATTTTCTTATGCTCTCTATTCTCCCTACATTGCCACCAAACTATGATGACAATACCTTTATCTTCAGACCATTCCCTGTACTTCTTCATTTCTGCGAATTTATTCCAACCCTCTTCCTTCTATAACATATCAGAATACTAAACCATCTTTCAAGGTCCAGCTTGTATCATTTTCTCTGTGAAGATATCCCTGGGCTCCATGTGATTTCCTTCTTTTCTGAACATTTATAGCAGCCTGACCATCCCTTTCATTGGGCAATTACTGCCTAACAACAATATTGTTATTTATTGAAAAGCATCATGGGGCAATGGAAGACACAGTGGATTTGGAGTCAGAGGACATGAATTCCTATCATGTTTCTAATACTTACCTGTGTTACCTTGGTCAAATCATAGTTTTTCCAAGGCTTCAGTTCCTCATCCAAAAATAAGGGAGTTGGGCCAGATGACTTTTAAGGCTATTTAAAGTTTTACCTCTATTATTTCATATACTCCAATGATCTCAAGTTCACTCCTGCCTCCTCCATTCAATTTTTTAAAATATTTATTTAGTCTCTCCTCTGTGGAAGTTATACATAGGATTAATGTATTAGTAACACAATTGCTGCCAATGCAAAACTAATGATTTACAAGGGAGGGATGATATGCATAAGAAGAGAGTGCTGTGAGGGAGACAGTGATTCGAGAAAGCATAGCCCAAGATAAAGTACTTTGAAGAAGATAGGAAGGAGAAAGAGAACACTTTCAGTTAAGGAGAGGGATGATATAGGTAATGATAGAAAGATTTGAAGGGGAGACAGTATGTGAACTATGAAGAAAGAAGGATTTTGACTTAAAGAGATTTAAGTAAGAAAAAAGTACATTTCAGGAAACCTGTAAAGAGTATGGTATATTTGTGTCCAGGCCAGTACCAATTATCCCCCACATTTGCACATTGCCCTTGAGTGAAAGTTGAGTTCTGCCCTTGAAAAGAAAGCAAAAAGGCTAAGGAAATAGATTTTGAATTTCCAGATAATCTGAGACTATATTGTTTTCCTTTCAAAGAATGAAAAAACTGCTTCAATGGAATAACAAACAAACAAAAAAGCTGTAAAGAGATGGAGGCAAATTCTTACTTATATAAGAACTCTGGAGAGTGTGAGAATATGAATCATAGAAGAAAGGAAAGATGCCCTAAATAATATTTAGAGCTAGATAAGATGAGATAGGCTCTTTCTATAAATGGAGAGATCTGGTTCATTTCAGGAAGAGGTAGCTTATTGTTCTCTAAGGGAAGAGTGCTATAGATTCCTGTATGATATCAGGTGTAAAATAGTCCAATGCCCAATCATAGTTAGAGTGGTAAGAGGAAAATAGTAATGGTTGATAACTTCCTGTTTAGGATGGTAGGATGGTAGTTTTTGACAGGATACAAATAGTATAGCTCTGATTTCATTCCAGGTCATATATCGATATTACTGAATGTCTCTACTTCTGGATTCTTTTGGAGACTATGATAGAAAATAATACAAGGAAAGAACAAGAGGTATCATTGAGATTTAGTGGGATGGGACATACAGTTGGAATTTGGGCTTGGGCAGGATACATTTTATTCAAGAATCACCTACTCAGTAAAACTGAGAGGGGACTTTCAAGCCTTCTTGATGAAAAGACCAGAGCTGAATATAAAAAAATCGACTTTCAAATACAAGACTCAAGAGAAGCATAAAAAGATAAGCAGGAAAGGGAAATCATAACAGAGTCATTAAGGTTAAAGTGTATATATTCCTACATGGGAAGATGATATTTGTAATTCATAAGACCTTTCTCATTATTAAGGTTGTTAGAAGGAGCATATATAGATAGAGGGCACAGGTGTGAGTTGAATATGAGGCAATGATACCTAAAAATAAAATTAAGGGGTGAGAGAGGAATGTAGTGGGAGAAAGAGAAATAGAAAGGAAGAAGTAGAATGGAGTAAATTATTTCACACAAAAGAAGCAAAAAAAGCTTTTGCAGTGAAGGGGAAGGGAGGGGAAGGTGAGGGGGAATGAGAGAATGAGTGAACCCTACTCTCATCAGAATTGGCTCAAAGAGGGAATAACATACACACTCAATTGGGTATAGAAATGTATCTTACTTACTCTACAGAAAAGTAGGAGAGGAAGTGGATGAGAGAACGGATGGGGAGTGATAGAAGGTAGGGCAGTTTGAGGGAGGGAGTAGTCAAAAGCAAAAAATTTTTGAGAAGGGGCCAGGTGAAAGGAGAGAGAGAATAAAATGAATGGGGGTGGGGTGGGAAGTAGGATGGAGGGAAAAACACTCAGTAATACTAATTGTGAAAAAAAAATAATCAAAGTTCTTCTGATAAAGACCTCATTTTGTCAAACATATGGAGAACTGAGTCAAGTTTATAAAAAGAAAACACAATCCACCATTGATAAATGATCAGAAGATATGATGAGTTTTCAGATGAGGTAATCAGAGTTATCTACAGCCATATTGAAAAAAAAACAATGTAACTCACTATTGATTGGAAGAATGAAAATTAAAATAATTCTGAGGTATTACCCATCCTATTAGATTGGTTAGTAGGACAGAAAAGGTAAATAACAGATGTTGGAAGGAACTTTGAAAAAATGAAACATTAATGCACTGTTGGTGCAGTTGTGAACTGATTCAACAATTCTGTACAGCAATTTGGAACTATCCCCAAAGGCCTTTAAAACCCTGCAGACCCTTTGACTTAGCAATAATAGTCTACTAGGTCTGTATCCCAAAAGAGATAAAAAAAAAAAAGGAAAAGAAATTAACTGGTATATTGTTTGTGTTTTTAAAATAATTTGTGGAATTATTTTAAACCTTATATTTTCCCTGAGATGAGACAGAATGAACTGGCCCTAACTCTCAGATAATGGGCTTTTTGATTTATTGTAGTTCATCACCCTACAGTTAAGCTGGTGATGAAACTTTCCAAACTTAACTAAGCAGGATCTTGGACAACAAATAGACTATATTTTATTGGGCTCTTGCTTAATTCCTATGTTGTTGTATCAGTAAGGCAAGATTCATGACCTCGAGCATGACCATGAACATTCCTGAATGGTTCAGAATAGCAAAATATGAAAAAACTCTCTAGGTAGAAGGCAGAGGAAGTATAACATTTATTTAGACTCCAGAGGATAAAATCCCAAGACCAATAACTCCAGTTTGATATAGAAGTAATTATGTTCCAAAACCAGTAAGCCCACCTCAATGTAGCAACAAGGAAATTATAATACAGTATTTTTTCGAGGAACCAAGGCATCCTGCAACCTTCCACCCTGCTAGGGCCTTCCTATAAACAATCACTCATGAATCTTAACTTTCTGCGCAGCACTCTTCTCTGCAGCTCTGTCGACTCTGAGTTTCTGCTCCTTCTCCTTGGGCTGAATTCCGACTTCTGTAGCTCTCTGTAGATCCTGATTCTCTTAAACTCTGGGCTCTCCTTATATACAGTCCTAGACAGCATCTGATTGGCTAGAACTCCTGTCTCTGATTGGCTGAATTCATGGTTGACTAGAATTCAGGACACATACCATTGGCTCTGATTTTAGCAAGTCCCCTTAGATCCCTGAGGGCTTCACACCCAAATAGGCTTAGTACCTAGTAAGTAGAGGCTTTAGGCCTACTTAAAAACAAAGATATAATCAAGCTTTCCCATCTAGCCCCACCAGAGGCCTATTGAATGGGTGGGGAATATCTTGGATCACATTATTGCTACACTTGGCAATTGCCTCAAATAATTTAAATAATTAATTATCATCATATTATAGATTATTTCACCAAAAATTGGAAGAATTATAGGGACTAGCGAAAAATTAAGAAAGCTGATCCAAGAGGACAACATATGCAATGGCCATTAAAATATGAATAAAAACAATATTAAATTATCAGCATTTAGATTAAGAACAATTATCCATGAAGAGAAATGTCGAAAGAGAATTTCTTCCTGTTGACAGAGATGTTGGGCACTACAACTATGGAATGTTATAAATACTACTAGATATGGTCATTGTGTCAGTTGATTTTTTGCTCAATTATTTTTCTTTGTTACAAAGGGGGGTTTTCTTTGAGGAGTGGAGAGAAGCCAGGTGGGAAATGACTGATCTTTTTTAAAGGATCAGCGATTTATTCATTCATTCATTTAGCCATTGCAGAAATTTACTCATATTCAGTGATTTTAAAAAAAATTCTGATTTGATTCTTTAACATGGAAACCACTTTTTATCATCAGAATTCTGATGTTCAGAACTGCTATATATCTTGCTTCTTATTTCCTGCTATTCCTCTATTCTATAAGAATAATAATGAGAGAATCTTACCTGAAGAGTAAGTACAAGGCCAGCCAATAAGTCTGTCAGCAAACATTGGTATTTGTGATATGCCAGTCACTGTCCTAAGCACTGAAAATACAAATAAAGGTAAAGCCAATCATAACACTCAAGGATTGCACATTCTAATGGAAGAGGTAAAATATAAATAGGTAGGCACAAGGTATTAACAGAGTAGATTGAAGGTAGTGTGAGAAGGGAGGCAAAAGCAGCAGAGATAACAGGGAAAACCCTCTTGAACAAGGTTGTATTTTAGGTGAGTCTTTAAAGATGAAAGAGATTCCTAAAGTCAAAGGTAAAAAGGAATTCCTTCCAAGCATGTTTCTTAGCACAACACTGAGAATAGGGCAGCAGATTAGAAACTTGTTTTCCAGTGTAGCTTCTGTTCACTCATCTTGTTCCCAGAGGGATGAGATGTTTTGTGTCTAACAAGAGGCATGACAGATGTTTTTTCCTTGACTAGTATAGTCTGACAGGATTTAATCGCCATTTTCAAAAGCACAAGATCTGCTCAATATTTGTCATTTTCATGTCAACAAACGCTGGCTCTGGTCTGACACCTCATTCAGCAGATGTCTTCTCTATGTGAGTTTGATCCTGAAGTCCACGTTTAAAGACTTGAGCTTTCATCTTCACTGCATGAATCACATTCTCTTTTGTGTCATAATTTACATACATACACAAAGATAACAGATTTAATGTTGTAATGGACCATAGAGACTACCTACTGCAGCGCCTACCTTGGAAAGATGAAGAAACTGAGGTCCTGTAGTCTCAGGTATTTTTATGCTGTCTACTCATTTTCCCAGCGAATTACTTCACTTTTGAGCTCTTTGTCAAGGTATGACTGCTTCCAGAGTGGAGACTGCTCTGTCCCAAGCTTCAGGTATTTTGTGCTGCTATTTTCAGAGCCATTTCTAGGCACCTGTAAATTTTCAGTTCTTCTAAGGTGCTTTGATCCAATGAGAGGTGTTTACTCCTCTCCTGGACTTTACTCTGGTCCGTGAGCGATCTCAAGCACTCTTTTCTGCCTTGGAAATGCTAGGAGAGCTCCCTTTCCACAGCCACCCTAAGCTCTGCCACACCAGCACTCCTCTTCGCTGCAGGACTGCACCAGGACTGCGATCCAGATCCAAACAGGTCAAAGCAAGAGAATACTGCCTCAGTGTCAACAAACAGATCCCTGCACTCCCACTCTGATAAGCTGCTTGATTCCTCCCACCTCTTACCCCTCCCCTGTGGGCCTGGAGCTCCAAAAGTAGCTACCACCACTGCTGCTGCTGCTATGGCCTGTCCTCTTCTGCAGCCACCTCTGCTGCCCCTGTGCTGGGGCCAGACCTTACCCTTCTCTCACCCAGGTCCAATAGAGTTTTCCCATTGACCTGCTAAGTTGTCTTTAGAGTTTGTGGGTTGAGAAGTCTGGAAACCTTAGCTCAGTGATTTAGTGACCTGAGGCCTGCTCCACTCACTCTGCTCAGGCCTTGTCTGTGCAGGTGTGGCCCAAGTCGGGCTATGCTCTGCTCACAGCCAGGTGCAATAGATCTTTCCCAGTGACCATCCAGGCACTTTTGGGCTGGAGACTTGTTTCACTCTGTCACTTTGTTCGTTCTATAGCTCTAGAATTTGTTTAGAGATATTTTTTTCAGGGGGGAAGGCAAGACAATTGGGATTAAGTGACTTGCCCAAGGTCACACAGCTAGTAAGTGTGTGAAGTGTCTGAGCTTGGATTTGAACTCAGGTCTTCCTGACTCCAGGGCTGGTGCTCTACTACTGCACCACCTAGCTGCCTCTAGAGTTATTTTAGAGGTGTTTGGAGGGATTTGGGGGAGAGCTCAAGGAAGTTCTTGCTTTCACTCTGCCATCATGGCTCTGCTCTGAAACTGAAGTCCTAAAGGGAATCATCTAAGTTTGCACAACTAGGAAGAAAACAAAATCCAAAAACCCAGTCAACACTGTTTCCTATCAGCTTCACTTTTCAGATTCAACTTCATCACCATCATGCCTCTGCCTAGGTACTTCCCTCCCCCCCACCCATCCTTGCTTTTTAGTTTCTTTTTTTCTGTCTTCCAACATTAGATTGTGAGCTCCTTGAGGGTAGATAGTATTTTTTTTACTTGTGTTCCCCACATTTAGCACAACATCTTGCACATGGTAAGCACCCAATAAATGTTTATTGTATTATATTAACCAGAGGTAGAATTTGAACACAGATCCTCAGAATCCACATCCAGTAGTCTTTCTCCTGCAACGTACTAACTCTATACTTTGTACCAATTTAATTTTGTAATGCCAAAATCTCCACTCACAACTATTGCACTAGTCATAATCCAACTGGATATGTCCAAAAGGAAGCCAGAAAGTAACAGGTAGCCCGAATTTTCAAATTCAGTGATATTTTCCTGGTCAAATTCTTTTTAAATGCTACTATCCACACTCATATGACTAACATGTTTTCTGTAACAAACTGTTGGCCAATATATTTGGAACTTAAGTAATGCAAGGCAAATCTCCCTACAAAGAAAAATAGAGTATATCATAGATTTCCAAACCTTAGCTGATGGTTCAGTTCTTTCAAGTGACATTCAGTATTGATCAGATTCCCCTTAAATAAATATTAATCCAATAGAGGAAAATATAACAAATAACAGGGAAAGAAATTAGCTTTTCTAAAGAACCTATTCTACACTATGCACTAATATAAGTGCTTTACAAATGTTATCTGATTTGAACTTCAAAGCATTCCCATGAGATAGGTACTATTCTTATTCCCAACGTACAGTTGAGGAAACTGAGGCAAATAGAAGTTAAATGACTTGTCTAGGATCACACACCTGGTGAGTGTCTGAGGCCAGATTTGAACTCAGGTCTTCCTGATTTTAGGCCCAGCATTCTATCCACTTCATCACCTTAGTGTCTAAGAGCTCACTTTTATGTAATATATTGAAATTACATATTATTCTAAGATTTAATGAATGTTTTTTTTTCTCACAATAACCTGGAGGGATGGATGGTTCAAGATATTTTCTCTATTTTGTAAGGGAGAAAACCAGTCTTCCCTGCTGGGAAGCAGACTGAAAAGTGAAAAGGACAGAAGCCCTAAGTCGGAGTACTGATCCCATTACCTATGGTGTCATTCGATATATAATGTAAGTTAACCTCACTGAGCACTAGTGTTTTCACCTTCAGCATGGAAATAATAACATTCCCACCTCTAAATTCAAAGGCTATAGAAGGTGCTTTGTAAATGTCAAAGTTGTTATTGTTTTTGTTGTTGCTGTTGTTGTTATACCTGACTTGCCAACATTTAGAAAGCTGGTATGTCACGAGGCTTATGGTTGAGCCCAGAACTGCCAAGTTCCAGCTGTTAATGCATTTGTTTCATTAAATAGTCAGCAAAACTTAATTCCAGTACAACAAGGAATTTCAACAGTCTTGATATTCTCTAGAACTTTCAAGGGGCAATTTTTGGAGGTAGAGGAAACTACAAAGGTACAATTAGGGCATTGTTGTGAAGGCTTTCCCAATGAGTCCAGATGCCATTTTTGTGACTTCCCTGACCAAAGACTCCACACTGGACAATATTTCCCAATATATGTTGACTTTCCCTTTTAAAATGCAAGCCTATGAGGGCAGGGATTATTTGACCTCTTGTGTTCAAGTCATATCAATAATTATTAATTAAATGCATACTATGTGTTAGACATTGTGTTAAATGCTATTCATATTCCCAGGAATTAATATAGTAACTCTCATTTAGCAAGGTTTTAGATGTTTTTCATTCATTCATCAATGAGATCACAGATCAATCTATTGGTTCATTGAAATACTGAGGAAGAGAAAAATTTGAAATAGAATCATCCCCACATAAGTGGCACTAGAAAGGCAAAGGATCACATGAGGTGCTAGAGGTTGGAAAAAGGGGGAAGAAATGCAGAGAGCAAAAGGAAAGCTAAAGAGAAACTACTCCATAAATTTGGCTGTATCCCATTCTATATACAGTCATCAGTTATACTGTGTGTGAATGAATAAACAGTATTTACAACACAGAAAGAAAATGACATAATATATATAAATATATACATACACATACATACATATATATATATATATATATATATATATACACACATACACATGTGTCTGTGTTTGTGTGTGTTTTGGAGGAGAAGAGAGAAGCAAAAATAATATATAGGTGAGATGGAGCCTAGAAAGAGGATTCTTAGGGATTTTAAAATCAGATACAATGATCTGAAATGAAATAATACTTTCAATTTTTACAAAGCTAGTGTGGATCAAGAGCTGAATTTAAAGTTTGGACTATCGAGCACCAGATGATAGTTCTGGGTTTCATGAAAAAGCTAACACCTAAAAAAATTAAATAAAAAAACAAAAGAAAATAAACCAGCTAATCAACCACACAACAAAAAAGCAAAACAAAACACAATAGAATGGAACACTTTCAAGTTTTCTGGAAATGCCTAGGCTGGATCATTTAATTTTCCTTGTTGGAAAATTCAAATAACACATGCTAACATTCAATTCTTGTTGGCTAATCATTGGATCTTCCAAAAGAGTGTCACTCATTTCCACTACCAGAATAATAAATAATAATAGTAAATAAATAATGAAAATAATAAATACTAAAATATTTTAATATACTCTTGGAGTTTTACAGAACAAGAGACATCATTTGATCTGATCTTCTGCCTAGCATAGGAATCCTCTCTAAAATAGCCCTGACAAAGGGTCTTACAGTCTTTCCTTTAAGAAGGAAATCTACAAGCCAGAATAAGTACAAAGGAAAATGATCCAGATAAGGAAGGGCCTAGCAAATTGTATGAAGAATAGTTCAATAAATGGAAAATGTTTTACTTGGACAGAAGAGATGTCTCCATTATCTGAAGGACATTATATTTGTATAGTGCTTTGCTGATAACAAAGCACTTTCACATTATGATGTCATTTTCTCCTTATAAAAACATTGCCATAGGACAGGTAAAATCACCTTACAGATGATGAAAGAGAGCTTCAGAGATGATCAATAACTTATCCGCATTCACAGATTGAGTGAATTGCAGGATCAGAACTTGAACCAAGTTCCTGGACTGCATGTTGAAAACATTCTCCTTTATGCTATGCTGTATCAGTTACCTTCAACTGAAAGCAATTGCATGCTGTTAACACCCTTAGCAGAAATGTCATCATCACTAACATTTAAATCAAAACCATTTTTTAAAGTTTACTGTGCTTTGTAAAACATCACATTAGGTAAAAATTTTCAACAAGAATTATATGCCAAATAAAATATTAAGAAAATATATGAAATCAAATCATTTGTAATGCCTTCAGCCATTTATTTCTATAAAAAGTTTGACTATCATTTGAGCTATATGGAACTCTATAGTTATATCTTTATCTCTTTATCTATTTATTGAAAAATGTATATCTGTATCTAAATATATTTTCCTATGTACATACACATGTCTCTATCATGTATCTTTCTCCCATCTCTTTATATACCTATCTAGTTTGTCATATTTTATATTCATCACAGGTCTCCAAAACAATTTTATGAAATTTAAAGTTAGATAAAATACAATGTGAAATAATATCCTTTCAATTGAACTATGATTTACTTTCCTCAAGAAAATAAAAGTGTTTTATTGTTTGGATTTCTCCCCAAGGGTTTCTTTTCTAGAAAAAAAGACTTGTAGAATCTCACAGCTGGGAGAAAAAAACAAACAAACAAACAAATCTACAACAGTCTTCTAGCTCATCTCCCATTTCATTTTATTCTTTAGGTTTTGTTTGACTGATTCTTGATGTCTCATAGAATCATTAGCTTCTCTTTTCCCAATTCCAGTTTTTAATGTTTTGTTTTCTTCCTTTCTCTTCTCTATATCCTTTTCCATTTGAATGATTTTACTTTTCAGCAAGATATTTTCTCCATTTATATTCTGATTTCCCTTAACCAATTCCCTGATTTTACCTTTTAAAGTTTTGTTTTCCTCATTGAATTTTTTTTCCCTTTTTCGTTTTACCTCCCTAATTTGGTTTTTAAACTCCTCCTTAAGTTCTTCCAGGAACACATTTTGGTCTGGAGAGCAGTTTACTTTCCCTTTTGAGGTTTCAGATGTGGGTGTAGTGTCCATGCTATCATTGTCTGAATTGGTATTTTGGTCTTCCCTCTCTCTGTAATACAAATCAATCGTCTTTGGCTTCTTAGCATGTTTTTTCATGGTGTTTTTTTTCTCCTCCTGGCTTCTAAAGTGGATCTCTGTTTCTAAGGCTCAGGGAGTTCTGTCCCAAGTTTCTTGTGTTGGAATCTGTGGGTCTGCTCACTGGCTTCATGTTCTATGGCCTCTGGTTTCATGAGGTGTGGGAAAAGGGTGATCTGACTACTGGGGGGTCTCCTCTTCCCCAGGACTGTTCCACAGAATGGGTAGTCTCAGCTTTTGTATGTGCTATTGTCTGCCACTTCCACTGGCTGTGCAAAGCCCAGTCTGGGTTCCTGGAGTTGACGTTTCTTAGCTGCACCCCCTGGGGCTCAGTTACTTTCGTTGTTCTGATGAGGTGAGGGCTGCTGGGACACCTCTCTTCCACCTCTTCTACCTCTCACCATCACAGGAAGGGTCCTCTCCTCCACTTATCTCACTACCAAAGCCCAGTTTCTGGCTCTTCTGTTTCTCCTGAGTTATTATTCTCTCAGTTTTTTCAAGGAAGGGATAAAAGCTGTTTTACTGGCACATAATGGTTCCCGGAAGTTCAAGAAGGCAAGTTTCAAACCTTTAGCCTGTGGGTTGGAGGCCTCTGGGCTAGCTGTTCTTGTAGCCACAGGCACTACAACAGACCCTGGTCTTGGGCTGAGAGGCCTGGGGCTCAAGGGCAGCTGTAGCCAGTACTTCTACCCGGGGCCTGTTCAGGCTCCAACATTTCACTCACGCAGTGACCTCCCAGCCCGGTGTGTTAGCTGGGTTTCTCTGCTATCCACAGCTGGTTTAGTCTGGTGCCCTTGCATTTACCTGGGATTGGAGGCCTCCTGGCTAGTTGCTCCAGAGGCTTCATGCTCTACACTCTGACAGACTCCTGTCCTGGGCTGAGAGGCCTGGGGCTCAATCGCTGCCGTATCCAGTACTTCTGCCCAGGGCCTGTTCCTGCCCCAGTGTTTTGCTGGGTCCACACTGTCCCAGACCCGCGTGCTGGCTGGATTCCTCCGCTGTACAGAGTTGGTTTTGTCTGGTGCCATGCCACATGCCTGGTGCACCTACCCCTCTCAGTCTATCAGTGGCTTCTAACTCTCTCAAATCTACTCAGATTCACTTTTTCAGACATATCTGACAGAATTTGTGAGAGATTTTCAGTAGTTCCTTCCTTTCACAGTGCCATCGTGAAATCACCACCCCCTTTCATTTTACAGATGAGAACATCGAGCCCCATAGTGTTTACCTAAAGTTATGTAGATAATTAGCAGCAATTTTTGTCATCAGTGATTCAATGGAAAGGGCAATGGTATTGACATCACAAAATGTGTGTTCAAATCTGCTGCCTAAATCTTAACTAAAAAACCTCAGATAACTCACTAAACTGTTAGGATCACAGTTCCCATATTTGTAATATTATAAGATATAGCCAAATATAACATTTCATTTGAAGAAAATTTGTTTTAAAATGACTCATATTTCATATTCTACATGTTATCAACATCTCTGTTTTCCTAATCATTTATTTAAAAATGTAATAGATCAGAGAGGAGCCAAGATGGCAGCTAGAAAGCAGGGATTCACTTAAGCTCTCCCTCAGGTCCCTCTGAACACGTGCAAAAAATGGCTCTGAACAAATTCTAGAGCTGCAGAACCCATGAAATAGCAGAGGGAATCAGGGCTCCAGCCCAACACAGCCTAGATAGTCTCTGGGAAGGTTCTTTCACACAGTGCTAGGAGTGGAGCACAGCCCACCATGGGCTGAGTCAGGACTAACCAGCCTGGGACCCAGGCAGAACAGGCTGTGGTACCCTGAATCATTGAGCTATGGCAGTTACCAGACTTCTCAACCCACAAATGCCAACAACAACAGAGCGGGTTAGTGGAAAAACTGCTGGATTTGAATGAGAAGAATAGTGGTTGACTGTGGCCTTGGGGCAGCAGATGGGATACAGCTCTGAGGATGCTCCTAGAGCTCCAGCTGCAGTTGTGTCTGGCCCCAGGCCCACCTGGTGGGAAGAATTAGGGGGTGAATCAGAGCAGGAATGCAGAGCAGAGGAATGCAGGAATACTTTGCCCTGCTTGGATCTGGGTCGTGATCCTGTTTGGCAGTTATTGGGGGAGGAGGAGCACTGGTGTGGCAGAGATTGCTGTATAGAAGTAGTTCTGAAAATAGCAGTGCAGCCACTAAAGCTTGGGACACAGTACTCTCTACTCTACAAGGAGTCATGCCACGACAAAAAGCTCAAGGGTCAAGTAGTTGGCTGGGAACATGAAAAGGCAGTGAAAACAAACTCCAACTCAGACTTTAAAATGTTTTTTTGGTAACAAAGAAAAAACCAAAACATACAGCCAGAAGAAGTCAACAAAGTCAAAGAAACTACATTAAAAGCCTCCAAGAAAAATATGAATTGGTCTTAGGGCTTGGAAGAGTTCAAAAAGGATTTGGTAAAGCAAGTAAGAGAAGTAGAGGAAAATTCGGGAAGAGAAATGAGAGTGATGCAAGAAAATCATAAAAAAATCATAAAAAATATGATAAAAAAATAAGTCAATGACTTGCTAAAGGAGACTCAAAAAAGCTGAAGAAAATAAAATTTAAAAATATACTAATGAAAATGGCAAAAGAACTCCAAAAGCCAATGAGGAGAAGAATGCCTTGAAAGGCAGAATTAGCCAAATGAAAAAGGAGGTCCAAAAGACCACTGAAGAAAATATTACCATAAAAATTAGATTGGAGCAAGTGGAAGCTAGTGACTTGATGAGAAATCAAGATTTTATAAAACAGAACCAAAGGAATGAAGAAATGGAAGATGATATGAAATATATCATTGGAATAACAACTGACCTAGAAAACAAATCCAGGAGAGATAATTTAAAAGTTATTGGATTACCAGAAACCAGCGATCAAATAAAGAGCCTAGATATCATCTTTCTAGAAATTATCAAAGAAAACTGCCCTGCTATTCTAGAACCAGAGGATAAAATAGAAATTGAAAGGATCCACCAATCACCTCCTGAAAAAGATCCCAAAAAGAAAAATCCTGGGCATATTGTAGCCAAATTCCAGAGATCCCAGGTCAAGAAGAAAATACTGCAAGCAACCAGAAAGAAACAATTTGTGTATTGTGGAAATACAACCAAGATAACACAAGATCTAGCAGCTTCTGCCTTAAGGGATTGAAGGGCTTGGAATGTGATATTCCAGAAGTCAATGGAGCTAGGATTAAAACCAAGAATTACTTACCCAGCAAAATTGAGTATCATGATCCAAGGCAAAATAGGGATTTTCAATAAAATAGAAGACTTTCAAGCTTTCTCAATGAAAACACCAGAGCTGAATAGAAAATTTGACTTTCAAATACAAGAATCAAGAGAAGCATGAAAAGGTAAACAAGAAAGAGCAATCATAAGGGACTTACTAAAGTTGAGCTGTTTTGTTTACATTCCTACATGAAAAGCTGATGTGTGTAATTCATGAGACCCTTCTCAGCATTAGGGCAGTTCAAGGGAATATACATATATACATATATATATATATATATATACATATATATGTATGTATGTATGTATGTATATGTATACATATGTACGTATATATACACATATGTGTGTGTGTGTGTGTGTGTGTATATATATATATATATATATATATATATATATATATATATATATATATATATAGACAGAGGGCAGAGGGCACTGGGTGAGTTGAATATGAAGGGATGATATCTAAAAACTAAAATAAAATTAAGGGGTAGGAGAGGAATATATATATATATATTTTTTTTTTTTGCTGTTCTTTTTTTTCCATTTTTCTTTATTTTTAGATTGCAACATACAGTTCTACATAATTTTGGGTTCCAGATTTTCTTCCCTCCCTCCCCCCCGCTCCCCAAGAAGGCATGGCGTCCCATATAACTTCCAGGTATAACTAGGCATTGAATTAATTTATAAATTTTCTCATGTCTCATGAGAGAGGCTAAACAGAACCAAAAAAAAAAAACCACAACCCAACAACAAATACAATAGAGAGAAGAAAAAAAAAAGTGGAGAGGAAAAATGGCGAGAATGAAGTGTGCCTCGATTTGCATTCATATTTCGTAG
>CM053625.1:282938833-282988185 GCA_028646595.1 Phalanger gymnotis | reverse complement strand
AGACTGGGGAACAGGGCAACCAGAATGTATGCCATCTTGGAGTGGGGGGGGGGAGGAAATGGGGAGAAAATTTGTAATTCAAACGCCTGTGAAAATCAATGCTGAAAACCAAACATGTCAAAAATAAAGAAAAAAAAAGATATGAGGTGTTTTTACCATTTGATTTTTCTTTTTCTTTTTTTTAAAACATTCGTTCTTTTGATTTTGAGTTCTAAATTATCTTCTTCACCTATTGTTAAGGAAAGTAATAGAATAGTCACTATATAATGCAATAAATTTCCATATTAGCCAGCAATCATGACTTTGAATATAGGCAATTCAGACTAATTTATAATAATAAGATTTATTTCTTAATAAATGATGAAGGGATATGAAAAACTCCCAAAAGAATATGTATAAAGGTATGAATAATCATATGAAAGATATGCTCTAAATAACTACTAAGAGGAAGGCAAATTAAATAACTTTCAGGTACCAAGTCATATCCACCTGTGTTGGTAAGGCAAAATGGGCTCTTTTGTTTACTTTGAGTGAAAGGCACTTCAGGAGTTTGGCTTTTGTTTACTTTGAGTGAAAGTACTTTCAGCTGTTAAGTGCTAAGCTCCAGGCCCAAAGCCCTATCAGGTGTGAAACCTTGTGATTTCAAACCATTCAAACATATACATGATTATATTTGAGATTATAAGTTCGGCCTTCCTACTATACCACCAGGTTGGCTAACATGACAGAAAAGGAGCATGAAAGATGCTGGAGGGGATGAGGGAAAATAGGTACACTGATGCTCTACTGGTGGAGTTATAAACCATCCCAACCATTCTGGAGAATAACTGAATTACGCTCACAAAGCGACAAAATTGTCCATAAGGACTATGCCTCAAAGACATATGAAGAAAAAGGAAAAAGGATCCATATGTACATAAATATTTAAAGTAGGTTTTTTTTCAGGTGACAAAGATTTGGATACTAAGGGGATTCCCATCAATTGAAGAATGATTAAACAAGTTCTGATGTATAAATGTGATGTGATGCTATTATGCTGAAGGAAATACTAGAGGTGGTTTCAGAATGACCTTGGAAGATTTTTATGAATTAATGCAAAGCAAAGTGAGCAGTACCAGGAGCACAATTTACACAGTAACAGCAATATTATAAAGATAATCAACTGTGAAAGACTAACTATGATCAATACAATGATTCAATATAGTTCCAAAGGACTCATGATGAAAAATGTTAACCACTTCCAGATGGAGAACTGATATGTTCAGAGTGCAGATTGAAGCATTTTTTTCCTCTTTTTTTTCCTTTTTTTCAGAACATGGCTAATGTGGGGATACATTTAGCATGAATTAATATATGTAATGGTAACTATATGTCTTGCCTTCTTAATAGGGGGGGTAGGTGAAGAAAGGGAAGAGTATTTGGAACTGAAAATATAATAAAATTATAAAAGTTACAACAATTCCTGGCATATAGTAACATTTTAAAATATATCTTTGTCCTTCATTTATCTTGTCTTAATCCCACCCATTTTTTTTCCATCATTCATATGTAGTGATCTTATCTAACACTATGGAGGCCTTCTGTTGTTTCTTTCAACAGCAACATTCAGCTAATCATATGTCCATCTGAGATTCCTCATCGCCACTACATAAATGACTAATATCCTTATCCAGTCATGTGTGCCTCTAAATAGTCCTAGACAATATACATTATAGTGTTTTTTATAGTTAGCAGCACATAGTCATCATTTATGGTCATATATCTTCCATTTGGGGCAGCTCTGTGGCATAGTAGATAGTGCTGGGCTTGGAGTCAGGAAGACCTGAGTTCAAATCCAGCCTCAATAACTATCTAGCTATGTGACCTTAGACATGCCACTTGACCTTTATCTGCCATTGGGGAAGGAAATGGCAAACAAACAAAAATAACTCTAGTAGCTTTATCAAGAAAACCCCATGGACAGAGATCCACAGGGTCATGAAGAGTAGGACGTGACAGAAATTACTGAACAATGACAAAATCTTCCATTACCCCTTGAAACACCTGTAATTTTTTATTATTATTCTGCTGTCATCATATTCCATTTTCACATTAACAGAGCATTATCAAAAGTTTATTGGTGTCAAAAGGATATACCGAACAGTGTCCAACATCTTGGAATCATAAAAAGAGCAATAAAATGTAACAAAATGTTCCAACGTCCCCTTAATATTGAATTCAGAGCTTAAATAATTTCCCATCTGCAGTACCTGCCCATAATTCATGTACAGATAGAGTAACACATGAGATGTAAATAGATATGTAGAAATAGAGATGATTGATCTAGAAATGGTGTAAATATAAACTGTCACAATACGGTTAATATGTATTCTGTATTCATTTTGTTTTCCAATATAAATGAAGAGTTTTAGTGGCCAATAATTTGACTGGGGATTTTGCCTACTAGTTGCAAGCAGAAACATTTTAAGAACCTCACCAACTATGTAAAATCAATTTTATATTTGGATTCTCATCCTATTTTTCTTTATATTAATAAATGAATGTAATATACTTTGTAATTTCTCTTAGAGAAGACGATTACATTATTTTTCTTTGTTAAAAAAATTATAAAGCAATAGTATAACTGACCAAATATTGCTGAAGAAAATCAAACTAGCCCCTCTTTGGGATGCTGTGTTATAATTTCTCCCTCCTCCTCTGTGTTGGTAAGCAAAATCATCTTTGTTTTCTTTGAGTAACTCAGTGTATTTCTTTGAGCCTTGCTAGGTGCTAAGCCCCAGGCCCAGAGCTCTATTGGGTGTGGAACCTATGTGGATGTGCATTGATGACTGAGGTGGGGCCAAGGGCGGGGCTGGCTGGGGGGGATATGTTGACTCCAGAGCTGACCTGGAAGTAGAGCCAACCTATGTGTGGACCAAGGAGTGCCGAGCAAGGACTTGACGGCAGCGGTAATCTTCTTACCAGGGAGAGGAAGCATGAATATGATTTGGTTTAATACCATCAAGCTTTTCTGTGGCCTCCTGGTTACTCTTGTGAGGCAGACTTATTGGGCCTGGGAGCTTTTGATCAAAATATCAAAATGGGGAGGCTGGTTCAGGGGTCTGTTACTTTGGAGCCTGAATAAATGCTTTAATTCTTCTGCCTTCTACTCAGAGAATTCCTTATATCCTGCAGTTTTGAACCATTCAGACATATATATGGTTCTCTTTGAAATCATAAATTCTGCTGTCTTACTACATCCTCCCTCCTGCTGAACTGATGTTTTATTGTTGTATATCCATGCTGCTCTGGGTGGGTTTTTGTGAAACTGTATGTGAAGATTATACTTTGTTGTAGTATATACAGGTAAGATGGCACTATTCCAAAGATATGTGGAGTTAAGTTGCGGTATAGGTTTTTTGGCACATAACATATATGTTGTGACTATAGGTATCTATGTGTACATGTATACATATATACGCATATAGGTATATACACACAAATATATATGAATGTATATATTATAGAGAGAGAACTATAGTGTGCTTATTATGTGACAAATAATAATTTTAATGATGAGTGGATAGGAATATTGGCTGCTTATATAATGAGAATGAGAAAGCTCAGATGGGCAGAAAAGCTGAATGTTCCATTCTTATCCGTCAATATTAAAAGAACCAAAACAAGGCCTCCAGAGTGTTAGATAAGTACAATATATGTGGTGAGGCATATTTCTCAACAGAAAAATTACCTTCTTAATATGGGCTAAATAAATGCAGTAGATACAATGCAGGACCTGGAGTCATGAAAACCTGAGGTCCCATTTGGCCTCAGAACCTTACTATATGTGTTACCCTTGGTGTATCACTTTAGGTCTCTCTGGCTCAATTTCCTCATCCACAAAATGGGGGCAAGAATAATATCTATCTTCCAGAGTTGTTGTGAGGTTCGAATGAAATAATAATTGTAAAATTCTTAGCATAGTGTCTAACAAATACAAATACAAGAGAAATGTTGGCTATTATTATTTCAATTGAGCTGATTTGGGAAAAAAAGAAGATCCTACTAAATTTAATATATTATGCAAATATGGTCAAAGTAAGAAATCATTAAATGAAATGGAAAATTTGCCAATAATGCTAATGGATAATGATGCAACAATTTAATTGAAATATTTGCAAAAAGGTGTCATTCCATATAAAAAAAGATTATAATGACAAGATTTCCTTTATGCCACCAATGCAAATTTGGTTCAACATTATGAAAACCATAAACATCATGATCTATATTAACAAATGAACAAAAAGGTGACTTGATTATATGAATAGATGCAGAAAAGCTTTTTTTAAACAAAATATAACATGTATTAATTTAAAAAAACTAAACTAAAGATAAATGGATTTTTCTTAATAAAATTATTCCAATTATCTAGACCCAAAAATCACCATTAAAAGTAATGATGAAGGGGGGTGGAGCCAGAATGGTGGCTGGAAAGCAGGGATTTGCTTAAGCTCTCCCCAAGTCCCTCCAAACACCTATAAAGTAGATCTAAACAAATTCTAGAGCTGCAGAACCCACAAAATAACAAAGGGAAGCAAGGCTCCAGCCCAGGAGAGCCTGGATGGTTGCTGGGAAAGGTTTATCCCAAGGAGCTAGGAGCAGAGCGGTGCAGAGTCCAGCATGGGCCATGCCAGGACCATCCATACTGGGAGCCAGGCAAAACAGGCCCTAGAGCCCTGAATCAGTGAGATGTGGCAATTACCAGATTTCTCAACCCACAAACACCAAAGAGAACATAGAAAGTTAGTGGGAAAAGCTGCTGGGAAAGAGTGAAAGGAGTTAGCGGTTGACTACCCGTCTGGGGGCTGCAGAGGGGATGCAGCTCTGAGGCTGCTTACAGAGCTATAGCTGCAGTTGCCTTCAGCCACAGGCCCACCTGGAGGGAGGAATTAAGCAGCAGATTAGAGCAGGAATGCAGAGCCTGCTTGGATCTGAGTCAGGTTCTGGGTTGGCGGTTCTTGGGTGAGGAGGAGCACTGATGTGGCAGAGCTTGCTGTGTTGAAGTAGCTCTGAAAATAGCACAGCCCCTCAAGATTGGGACAAACTATTCTCTACTCTACAAGCAGTCATACCCCATCCAAAAAGTCAAGGGTCAAGTAGTTGGCTGGGAACACGAACAGGCAGCAAAAACGGACTCAGATTCAGATTCGGACTCAGACTTTGGAATCTTTTTTGATGACAAAGAAGATCCAAACGTACAGCCAGAAGAAGTCAACAAAGTCAAAGAGACTACGTCCAAAGCCTCCAAGAAAAAATATGAATTTGTCTCAGGCCATGGAAGAGCTCAAAAGGAATTTGGAAAAGCAAGTAAGAGAAGTGGAGGAAAAATTGGGAAGAGAAATGAGAGTGATGTGAGAAAACAATGGAAAAACAAGTCAATGACTTACTAAAGGAGACTCAAAAAATACTGAAGAAAATAACACCTTAAAAATAGACTAATTCAAATGGCAAAATTGCTCCAAATAGCCAATGAAGAGAAGAACGCCTTGACAGCTAAATGGAAAAGGAGGTCCAAAACACCACTAAAGAAAATATTACCTTAAAAATTAGATTGGAGCAAGTAGAAGCTAGAGACTTCATGAGAAATCAAGATATTATAAAATAGAACCAAAGGAATGAAGAAATGGAAGACAATGTGAAATATGTAATTGGAAAAACCACTGACCTGGAAAATAGATCCAGGAAAGATAATTTAAAAATTACTGGAGTACCTGAAAGCCATGATCAAAAAAGTGCCTAGATATCATCTTTCAAGAAATTACCAAGAACTGCCCTGATATTCTAGAGCCAGAAGGTACAATAGAAATTGAAAGAATCCACAGATCACCTCCTGAAAAAGATCCCAAAAAGAAAACTCCTAGGAATACTGTCACCAAATTTCAGAGCTCCCAGATCAAGGAGAAAATACGGCAAGCAGCCAGAAAAAAAAAAAAAACAATTTGAGTATTGTGGAAACATAATTAGGATAACACAAGATCTCACATCTTCTACATTAAGGGATTGAAGGGCTTGGAATATGATATTCTGGAGGTCAATGGAGCTAGGATTAAAACCAAGCAAAACTGAGTATCATGCTCCAAGGCAAAATATGGATTTTCAATAAAATAGAGGACTTTCAAGCTTTCTAAGCCTAGAGTTGAATAGATCATTTGACTTTCAAACACAAGAATCAAGAGATGCATGAAAAGGTCAACAAGAAAGAGAAATCATAAGGGACTTACTAAAGTTAAACTGTTTTGTTTACATTAATACATGGAAAGTTGATGTGTGTAATTCATGAGACTTCAGTATTAGGGTAGCTGATGGGAATACACACACACATATACACATATACACACACACACACACATATATATATATATATATATATATATATAGACAAAGGGCACAGGGTGAGTTGAATATGAAGGGATGATATCTAAAAAATAAAATCATATTAAGAGATGAGAGAAGAATATATTGAGAGAGAGAGAAAGGGAGAGATAGAATGGAGTAAGTTATCTCACATAAAAGTGGCAAGAAAAAGCAGTTCTGTGGGGAGAGAAGAGGGCGCAGTGAGGGGAAATGAGTGAATCTTGCTCTCATAGGATTTGACTTGAGGAGGACATAACATACTCCCTCAAATGAGTATCTTACCCCTCAGTAAAGAATGAGGAAAGGGATAAAAAGGGGATATCCCAACATGAGTGTTATGGAAGTGTTTTGCATAATGATAGTTGTGTAGCCTATGTTTACCAGCATGCCTTCTTAGGGAGGGTGGTTGGGGAGGGAAGAGGGGAGAGAATTTGGAACTCAAAGTTTTAAAAGCAGATGCTCAAAAAAAAAGTTGGTTTTGTATGCAACTGGGAAACAAGATATACAGGCAATGGGGCATAGAAATCTATCTTGCTAATTTCTCCTTTAAAGATTTTGAACCCAAAATCAAGTTTTGGTTGGCTCACAGGAACAGTTTTATGTTATTAACCATGTTTATTGAATAACTCTCACAAAACATTTCTTTTTTTAAAAAAAAAGGAAAGGAGTATCAGGGTAAAGAGAACAAAAAATGAAAATAGTTTAGAGAAAAATACACAATATAAATCATCATAATTATGAATGTGAATAAAATGAATCCATCCATAAAATAGAAGGGAATAATAGACTAAATAAAAAAAACATTATGCCAAATTTTAAGTACAAGAATCAGAACTGGAACATAAATTCACAAAGTTAAAATAAGAGGTTAAAGCAAAATCTGTTGTTTTTTTTTTACCTTAGCTAGGATTCATGACCTTAGAAAAGGCAATGGGAAAACAGACTTGATTAAAAGAGGTAAGCAAGTAGTTGTGTTATGCCAAACAGCACCAGAGACAAAGAATTCATATAAATAATGCAGATGAAGGAAATAGCATAAAATCTAAATATTTAAATAAATGACTTGCAAGTATAAATAAGAAAAAAAATGAAGAGAAGGGACTTTAATGATGTTCTTTCATAACTATGCAAATCCAAATGTAAACAATAAAAAGGGGCTAGAAAAGAATTTTAGAAAAGCTACATAGTAAAGACCTCTGATAATTAATGAATCAAAATAGAAAAACTAAAAATTTATCATTTCTGCTTGATATGTTTACAAAAAGTCCTTGTATGAGGACAGAAAATGTTATAAAATGTAGAATAGCAGAAATATCAAATATTTAAGACCAAAATTAAATAATTATTGTAAATAAAGGATTCAGTCTCATAAAAAGCTTGAATAAGGCATAAGTGACCCCTCCAAAATTAATGACAGGAGATGGATTTACAAATTACATCAAGTATTCAAACAATGAATTTCAAAATTATATTAGCTTTTCGAGAAAGTGGTTAAGGAAGAAGTTTTACCAAATGTCTTCTATGACACAAATATGATCTCGATTCCTAAACTAAGGAGAGTGAAAGCAGTACAAGAAAGCTATAACTTAACATCTCTAAGAAACGTGAGGAAAAAGATTGAGTAAAATATTAGCAATAGGATTATAACAACATAAAACAAAGATTATACACTATGACCACATTAGATTTATACCAGGAATACAAGGTTGATTCAATATTAAGAAAATTAAAATTAATGCTTCATGTTAATAATAATAACAATCACATTATGTCAATATATGAAAAAAATTAACAAATGATCATTCTTGTTAAAAATAAAGAGGCTTTTCCTCAATACAGTAAGAAGCATC
This sequence comes from Phalanger gymnotis, assembly GCA_028646595.1. NCBI lineage: Eukaryota > Metazoa > Chordata > Mammalia > Diprotodontia > Phalangeridae > Phalanger > Phalanger gymnotis. Next base: position 282,979,942 of record CM053625.1, on the reverse strand, counting down.
TATCTAAAACCATTAGTTGCCATTATATGTAATCAGGAAATAATAGAAGCTGTTCAGTAAAAAAAAAAAAAAGTAAAAAGTAAGGTGTCCATTATCAACAGTACTATTTGGTATAGTACCAGAAATTCTAGCAATAGTAATAAAACAAGAAAAAGAAATTAATGTAGTTATCATAAACCAAGAGAAAATATACTTCTTCCAAGATATGAGATAAATTAGAGAACCTTCAGGAGTCAAAATAAAAACAAATGCTGCAAAAATTTAAGGGTTAACAAAAGGGCAAATACATTATCAAAATTTCTGTTCATTATCAATATATCCTAGCAAGAAGATTTGAAAAGGAAACTGCATTTAAATAACTAAAATGTGCATGGAATATTTGAGAATCTGTCTGCCAAATTCACACAACGACCACATAAATACAACTTCAAAATTCCTTTTACAAAAATAATAACTTTAGTAGTTGTAGAAATACTCATTGTTAATGAGTAGGGCAAAGCAATTCAATAAAAATGACAACACTGTCTATATTAAGTTATTTATTCAATGCTATACCAATCAACCTATCAAAAAATGACTTTATAGAGTTAGAAAAAAATTATACTGGAATTGATCTGGATAAAGAGAAAGTCAAGAATCTCAATGGAAATAGTGGAACAAAAAGCAGGGAGGAAAGGACCCTAGCAATTCCAAATTTCAAATTGTACTACAAAGCAGTTAATTATCAAAACAACATGGTGTTAGTTGAGAGAGGTAGAACAGTATTAAAAGTGTAGATCAAAATCCTTTTTATGTTTTCCTTATTGAACAAAAAGAATACTTCAAAGAAATACAAAATTAATATTGCTTTTTTGGTATTATGTTAAAAGTTTTAATTCAATTCTGTACTCATGCAATAGACAGACACTCCAAAATGTTCTGAATGTGTACACACACATATGTATATTTATATGTTTGCATATCCAAATTAAGTACAACAGAACTATAGTTCATGTTGAATAAAACCTTTTTTTAGTTGAAATGATGAATAGAACAATTATGTGAAGGGTCACGAATAATGTTCTTGATTCTCCTCAAAAATACAAAGTAATTGTTCTGTTTAAATGCCATAATTTGTGGTGTAAACACTTTACAGTGTCAACAAGCAATCATGACTTCACAAAACTTATGTGAAAACTAGATTTATTATAAGAAAAATGAAGATGTATGTGGAACCCAAAGCCAGAGCAAAGAGTTCACAATTCATGCAAAAGTTTACATATTTATGACAGTACAACAAGGAAAGAAGATACTAGAAATCTCCTAAAAGGGAGTGTCATGGGAAGGAGGAAGGTGCAGTAAAGGTGGCAAAGGAACAATAATCCTCCTACAGGGGAAGAGCAAAGGGAGCATTCTTTTTCCTTAGAACTGTTAGACCATGAAGATATAATGGTCTGCTTTTCTGCAAGGGTCCCAGCTGCGTAAGAAGTTTCTCAGCCCAGTGCAGACTAAGTAGCACCTCTCTTGACTCCCAAGGACACAAAAGTGTCTACCTTGAGACGCAAACAACAAATGATGTCACCTCATCAGGGTGGTGGGGGGATGCTTTGTCCTTAACACATTCAAAACCTTGTGCACACTCCAGGTCCAGTGTTTCTGGAAAATACAGCAACTCAAAAAGTCAAGTTCACGGGACCCCTTTACATTCCTTAACAACAGTAGCAAATAAAGCATGAAGAGAACTCTTAGCCAGCTTCCTTTTTGATACAAACATGATTTCATCTTTCTTAACAAAAATCATTCTATGTAAATAAAACATTAGAACAACAATAATTCCTTTAAATATTGGTTTATTATATATTAATGTACTTTATACAGAGTTCATAACAAATTTACCAAAAAAAAACCTTATGAAAATAGATTAGATTGGCTGACAAAATAAAATGGGTGGGGAAAGAGCCAAATAGTGCCAGCAGTACAATGAGTAACTTATTATTAATTCAGTAATTATTGAACAAACCACACAATAAACCGTTTATATTGTCTTTATTGTTTGCCTCAAAGCCTTTGACTCAGTTCTACACTTATGGATTGAAAAAGTCAGAAACAAAAAATAAATCCAAGCATAGTGACAATAGTAGAATATTTGATGCCCAAATGAAAAACAGTTCTCTATTTAAAATACAGATGTTATAATAATGTCAAGAATAATAAATATCAAACACGATAATTTCCAAGGAGCAAATATAATTTGACTTTGGTTCTGTCTAGACTTAATTACCATTATTCCTGGTTGGAACAGAGTATGGTTTTCAACTCAAACAGGATGTAGTACTAAAATATGTAATTAGTCACTTAATGTACATAAATGAAATCAAGTTTTATAAATCTACTGAAAAGCATATTAAACAGGTACTTCATCTCAGGGAAATGTTCTCCAACAATAACAAAATGTCAATTGGCCAAGATGACCAAGAAAATCAATGTTACTAAGGAAGAAGAAAAACTGAACGATTTATTTTTTTAATTGTTTAATATATTTTTTTAATTTTTAGCATTGATTTTCACAAGAGTTTGAATTAAAAAATTTCTCCTCATTTCTACCATCCCCCCACTCCAAGATGGCATATATTCTGATTGCCCCTTTCCCCAATCATCCCTCCCTTCTTTTACCCCACTCCCCCCATTCACTTTTCCCTTACTTTCTTGTAGGGCAAGATAGATTTCTATGCCACATTGCCTGTATATTTCCTAGTTGCATGCAAAAACTTTTTTTAACATCTGTTTTTAAAACTTTGAGTTCCAAATTGTCTCCGCTCTTCCCTCCCCACTCACCTTCCCTAAGAAGGCAAGAAATTCAACATAGGTCACATGCGTATCATTGTGTAAAACCTTTCCACAATGCTGAACTTGTAAAAGACTCACTATATTTTGCTCCTTCTTGTCCTGTCCCCCTTTATTCAATTTTCTCCCTTGGCCCTGTCCCTTTTCAAAAGTGTTTGCTTTTGATTACCTCCTCCCCCTATCTGCCCTCCCTTCTATTGTCCCCCCTTTTTATCTCCTTCCTCCTTCTTTCCTGTGGGATAAGATGCCCAACTGAGTGTGTATGTTGTTCCCTCTTCAGGCCAAATCTGATGAGAGCAAGATTCACTCATTCCCCCTCACCTTCCCCCTCTTCCCTTCCAACAGAACTGCTTTTTCTTGCCACTTTTATGTGAGATAATTTAGTCCATTCTATCTCTCCCTTTCTCCCTCTCTCAATATATTCCTCTCTCATCCCTTAATTTGATTTTCTTTTTAGTTATCATTCCTTCATATTCAACTCACCCTGTGCCCTCTATCTATATATACATATAAATATGTATATACATATATATATGTATATGTATATGTATATTCCCTTCAGCTACCCTAATAGTGAGGTCTCATTAATTATACACATCATCTTTCCATGTAGGAATGTAAACAAAGCAGTTCAACTTTAGTAAGTCCCTTATGATTTTTCTTTCTTGCTTACGTTTTCATGCTTCTCTTGATTCTTGTGTTTGAAAGTCAGATTTTTTATTCAGCTCTGGTCTTTTCACTGAGAAAGCTTGAAAGTCCTCTATTTTATTGAAAATCCATACTTTGCCTTGGAGCATGATACTCAGTTTTGCTGGGTAGGTGTTTTTTGGTTTTAATCCTAGCTCCATTGACTTCCAAGCCCTTTGATCCCTTAATGTAGAAGCTGCAAGGTCTTGTGTTATCCTGATTGTGTTTCTATACAATCAAATTGTTTCTTTCTGGCTACTTGAAGTATTTTCTCCTTGATCTGGGAGCTTTGGAACGTGGCAACAATATTCCTAGGAGTTTTCTTTTTGGGATCTTTTTCAGGAGGTGATCAGTGGATTCTTTCAATTTCTATTTTACCCTCTGTTTCTAGAATATCAGGGCAGTTCTCCTTGGTAACTTCTTGAAAGATGATAGGCTCTCTTTTTGATCATGGATTTAAGGTAGTCCAATAATTTTTAAATTATCTTTCCTGGATCTATTTTCCAGGTCAGTGGTTTTTCCAATGAGATATTTCACATTGTTTTCCATTTTTTCATTCCTGTGGTTCTGTTTTATAATATCTTGATTTCTCATAATGTCACTAACTTCTGCTTGCTCCAATCTAATTTTTAAGTTAGTATTTTCTTCAGTGGTCTTTTGGACCTCCTTTTTCATTCAGCTAATTCTGCCTTTCAAGGCACTCCTCTCCTCATTGGCTTTTTGGAGCTCTTTTGCCATTTGAGTTAGTCTATTTTTTAAGGTGTTATTTTCTTCAGTATTTTTTCAGTCTCCTTTAGCAAGTCATCAACTTGTTTTTCATGGTTTTCCTGCATCGCTCTCATTTCTCTGCCCAATTTTTCCTCTACTTCTCTAACTTGCTTTTCTAAATCCTTTTTGAGCTCTTCCATGGCCTGAGACCAGTTCATGTTTTTGTTGGTGGCTTTTGATGTAGGCTCTTTGACTTTGTTCACTTGTTCTGAGTGTGTGTTTTGGTCTTCTTTGTCACCAAAGAAAAATTCCAAGTCTAAGTCTGAATCTGAGTCTGTTTTTTCTCTGCCTGTTCATGTGCCCAGCCAACTACTTGACCCTTGAGTTTTTGTTGGGGTATGATTGCTTGTAGAGTAGTGAGTACTTTGTCCCAAGCTTGAGGGGCTGCGCTGTAGTTTTCAGAGATATTTCTACACAGCAAGCTCTGCCACAGCAGTGATCCTCCTCCTCCAAGAACCACCAACCTTCTCCCAACTCAGATCTCAGCAGACTCTTCACTCTCCTTCCCATTCACCACTTAATTCCTCCCACCAGGTGGGCCTGGGGCCCAGATCAACTGCAGCTGTAGTTCTGTAGCTGCACTACTTTTGCTGCCCCTGTGGTGGTGGCCAAACAGTGACCTCCTTTCATTCTGTCCCCACGGTTTTTTTCCCCACTAACATTTTCTGTTGTCTTTGGTGTTTGTGGGTTGAGAAGTCTGGTAACTGCCATGGCTCACTGATTCAGGGCTCTAGGGCCTGCTCCACCCAGCTCCCGGTCTGGTTGGTCCAGGCACAGCCCACACTGGGCTCTGCTCTGTTCTGCTCCCGGCTCTGTAGGATAGACCTTACCCAGTGACCATCCAGGCTATACTGAGCTGGAACTTTGCTTCCTTCTGCTATTCCATGGCTTCTGCAGGTCTAGAATTTGTTCAGAGCCTTTTTTTTATAGGTGTTTGGAGGGTCCTGGGGGAGAGCCTTAGGCAAGTCCCTGCTTTCCAGTAGCCATCTTAACTGAAGGATTTAAAACTGAATCTGGAGGTAAACTCAAAACAATGGATAAAGGCATACACCACTAAATTTACAGAATACAAACAAAGACTACCTCTGGATGAAGCCTATGAGGAAACTGTGTTCCAAGAGAAGAATCAAAAGGTAATCTGTGAATTCAAATTATAATTTATTGATAAAGAAACATGGAATAAGTGGCTGAGATAGGCAGATCTGTTTCTAGAAAGAGAAGCATTTCTGATAGTTATTCAGTCACTTGAAATTGGAGAAAAAACAATCCTTGGGAAGTCTGGAATTATTGATAAGTGCAGATTCTGTGATAAAGTAGTGGAAACTATGTAAAGTATCACTCACTGCAGTTTGCAAAAATTTAGCAAATCCACAGAATACATAGAAGAACAAGATCAAGTAGATTTAACTATGACAGACACTATGTTTTATGAATAATCAGACTATAAAGCCCTATTTTATAAACACAACTCCCTAAATATCCTTGATAATTGAGCAAAAAAAAATAACACAACTATAAAGGAACCAGAAAAGAATTACAGACAGAATTATTTCTTAAAGCTGACAGTGATCCATAACAATGTAAAAGTGATGTATTTAATAGATAATATGATATAAAATTCTTATTACCTGTGAACTAAATGGAAAGAAAATATTCCGAAATAGAGGTTCTACAGAAAAAAAAAGGATTGTGGGGACAGGATAAAGTATATGTTCTAATTCATCCTGTTTGTTGTTGGAGGTGTCCTGAAGGTGCTTTCTGGAAGGCAGCCCTTTTATCCACTCATGTAATAGTCCACAAAACATTAACTATAAAGTAGTAATAGCATATTTGTTGTTTAGTTGTTTTAGTCATGTCTGGCTCTGTGACTCATTTTGGGATTTTCTTGGCAAAGATACTAGAGTGATTTGCTATTTCCTTCTCCAGCTCTTCTTACAGATAAGGAAACTGAGGCAAACAGGGTTAAGTACCTTGTTGTCCAAGATCACACTGCTACGTATCTGAAGCCAAATTTTAATTCAGATCTTCCTGACTCCAGGCCCAACACTTTTTTCACTGTGCCACCTCACCACCCAAATAATAGCAAATAACATGAGAAAAGAGGGAAATTAATGTTAAACTGTTTATATCCTTTGATTCAATATTACCCCCACTAGGCCTATACATAAAAGTAATCAAAGAAAGAAGGAAAGTATATATACATATATACATATATATATGTGTGTGTGTATACATATATACATGTATGCATGTATTTATGTATACACATACATGTATATGTGCATGTATGTGTGTATCTATGTATATGTATGTATGTACGTACATACATACATATATACAAGATTTTATAAGTAGCTTTTTCGTGATGACAAAAAGCTAGAAACTGAGAAAATGACTGAATGAAATCTGTATATGAATGTGCTAACATAACATTGTGCTCTAAGAAGTGACAAAGCAGTTTCAAAAAAACCTGGAAAAATTTATACAAACTAATGTAGAGGAAAGTGAACAGAAATATGGGGACAATTTCTGCATTAACAACACTATTATAAAGGCAAACACACTTTTAAAGACTTAAGAATAAGAACTCTAACCAGTGAAATGACCAAGAACAATTCCAGAAGGCCTGGGATAAAATATAAAACATATATCCTGACAGAGAGGAGATGTTCTCAGGGTGAAGACTGATAAATACATTTTATTGGATGTGGATAATGCAGAAATTTATTTTGCTTGATTCTACATATTTGTCCCTCAAATGTGCTTCTTTTTCTTTTCAGTGAAAGTGAGGGGATGAATGGTAAAAAAAAAAATAGATATTTGTTATTTGAATGAAAATAAATTTAAGATTGAAATAATGAATCATATTTAGTGTAATTAATAAATGTCCTGCATATCTACATAAATCACCAGCATTGCTACATGTCAATATAAAACCCAAAAGGAAGATTTAAAAAGAGAAATTACATTGAAAATCACTATAAATGTAGAATTTATTTGGGAGTCTACCAAGATTTGAACAGTGACTATATGAATGCAAGTGCATTTCATAATGATAAACCTAAATGATTATAGAAATATTATTTATTAATGGGTAGGTCATGACAATAACATTAAAATGGAAATATTACTTAAATTGATTTAGTAGTCAATTTGATGATATACTAAAGAAATTATCAAAGGAATAGTTTTTAGAGTGAGAAGAAATAATAACAAAATTCATGTGAAGGAACAAAATGTCAAGAATCACAGAAGTAATGGAAAAGTAGGAATGAAATAGGCCTAGCAGTACCAGATCACAAACTATACTACAAAATGGTAAACTCCAAAATCATTTTTGCTAGTTCATGAAATAGATTAATCCCACAACATAAAGAAGCAAAACAAGCATAGCGTTAGATAAACCTAAAGATCCCAACTACTGATGCAAGGACTATGATTTAGTTAGCCCTTTCCCAATTAATAGCATACACTTAAGTTCTAGGTCTTTGAGACTGTGACATAGTAGTGATATATATTTTTCTCTATATGTGATCTTTTCTTCTATATTTGGTGTAGAGGTCTAGTAGTTGCATTGCTGGGTCAAAGGATGTGTTAGATTAGTGGTATTTTATGGATAGTTTCCAGTAGAGTTTAACAATGAAATCAGTGCATAGTTCCAATGCATAGTTCAATATGTGTCTGTTTAACTCCATCCTCTGAAATAAGGTTATTTTCCTTTTTTCTCATATTTGACAATATTGTGAGTTGGATCAAAAATTCTTTAATAATTAGTGATTTAGAGGTTCTTTATTGCAATTGATATTTTTATAGAATTCAGGATTTCTGTGTACTTGTATGGAGAAAGTATATCCATTTTTACCAACCTTTGTTTTTCTTTGTAAATATACATGCATTTATGTGTGTTTACATACATATATGTATGTATATGTATGTATATGTGTGTATTTTATTTGAAAAAGATCATTATGAGATGAGGTCCATGGTCTGCACCAAACTGCAAAAAGGATTCATAAGACAAAAAGAGTGAAGAACTATTTTTCTAAAGTTATCCTCTTATTCTTGAAAAGGTTAGGCATTACCATACTGGTGAATCTTATATGACTGAACAATGCAAAGCTAAAAAAATTATTATGAAACTCCCAATCAGATTAGAAAAATATGGAGGTGATTTGCCCCAGATTTGATGTTGGCTTGGTAGTCAGCCAGGAATCCCGATAATCCAACTAAGTTTTTTTTTTTCCTAGTTGTTTGGTTAAAAAAAGAGAATCCTTGTTCTGCTATAAGAAGCACACTTAAAACTCCTTAGTTTTCATTGGTTTTATTGAAGGCTACATGTGACAGAAGCTAAGTAGTGCTAAGTATTCATATTTGCTCAGGATATCTCCTTTAGATCCAGAAATTTCCTACCACCACCCCCTCCACGGTATGCATTCCCAAGGAGTTTACTCCGCATAGATCGAGGCATCTATTAGAGCTCAGGAATCTGTCTTTCCATGTGAACTCAAGGTTGTTGTAGAATAGGTACCCTAGACCAGAGGTGATAAATGTTGAAAAATTACACCTGCTTCAATGCTTCCCATGATATCTAGTCTCTCTAGTTTTATACCATTTTTCATTATGTATACAAAGATACGATTTTGCCCTATAGAACTTTTTTCATTGTTAGTCCTCTCCTTCCTCACTTTCAATAATATAAATAAATAAATAAATAAATATTGCTAAATAGAGAAAGTAGAAGCCCATTTACATAGAGCAAAGTTAACAAGTAAGACCTTGCTAAGCTGTTTTGTCTGAGGAGTTTGTGTACCTCCCCTATGATATACAAGTTAGCATATCACGTATAGAACACATAGGTGGAGAGTACAGGTTCTAACTGCCTTTATAAAGGTTGTAAGTCCTTTCTTAAGATAATAATCCAATGACATTCTCCAGATACTTGCTAGATAATAGGCATGTATACTTTACATGTCAATTGTCCTTTTTTTTTTTTTTTTGCTTTCCCTCTACAAGTCAAGGAATTCTCCCCTTTTACCCACTATTAATTATATAGATAAGTTTCCACCTGAGACTAGATTGCCTTATCACCAAGCATCAAAGATAAGATCCTCCATTTACCCTTTGTCATATTATCCTTAGTATACCAGGGAACATTTCTGTTTTCGAACTCTCGCATCAACAAATTATTGTAGACAAAGATGCCAAAACATTTCTCTGGAAGGAGAGAAGCAGACATCCTGCTCCTCACCAGTCTTCATTCTGAAACTTCCTAAAAAGCATCTCTATCACTCATTAGAGATTGAGCTTTTCTTATTTTAAAAGGGAAAGCTAGACAATCATTTTCAGAGCTGCCACCCCATCTTGTCACAGTGAACTATGGCACCATTGCCTAAGCCTAGGTGTAGATTTCAACCATTTTCTTTACTCCTTCCTATGGTCTGACCATATCATCGCCCTGTACAGTAAGCTCTAGTGCCTCACTATTACCTCCAGGGTCAAATATAAATTCCTCCATTTGGCTTTTAAAGTCCTTCTCTAGTCTTGATTTCCGCTGCCTTTCCAATCCCCTTACACCTTACTACTATGTATTCTGTTATCCAGTGGCACTGGCTTCCTTGTTTTCTTTGATTATAATTCTTCATATAAAAAAACTGACTCCTATGTCTGGGACACTACTTTTGTATCTCTTCCTCCATCATTCCTGTAATCCTTTAAGGCTCAGTTAAAGTTCCACCTTCCACAAGAAGAATTTTCCAGTCCTTAGCTGTAGTGCGTTACCTCTGAGACTTACTCTGATTCATCCTGCAAATAGCTTGTTTGTATGTAGTTGCGTGCTGTCTCCCTCATTAGTCTGTGAACTCCTAGAGAGCAGTGACTGTTTTTGCTTGTTTGCTTGTATATTTTGTTTATATGCTCTGTTTTTACCTTTCTTTGTGTCCCCAGCACATAGTGCAGTGTCTAACATATAGGCACTTAATAAATTCTAGTTCATTCACAGACTGCTTTCAGAGACAGGGTTAACACATTTGGAACAGTATTTGCCACCACATGAGGAATTTAAATGAATGGAGGAAAATAATTGTCTCCTCTTCATTTGAAAATCTCTCAATTAAATTTCTGTAGTAATTAACCCTAATTTATAAAGGTCATATGAAAAGAGAATTTGAATTCAGCTCAGGCAAGAACAGGCTCCCTACCACCACCACCACCATCACCACCACCATCAGGAGACTATTTCCTCCACCCTTATGGGTCAAGTAATAGATAAATGGATGGGCTCCAGTGATATGTGTAAGGAGGAGGAACCTGCCAGACCTCCTGACCAGCAACTAACTACTTCCACAAAAGTCAGTCAGTTTTTAAGAATCTCTAAAAGTAGCAAATGAATTTACCAATCTACTATCCAACAAGTTTTTATCCTTTGTGCTTACAACCTCAGCTGGTATCAAGGACAGAAGAGAAAAACACAGAATTTGAATTCTAAAACAACTAAACATATATTCAAATAAAAGGATGATATTGTTTAAATTATTTACAATCTTTTTATTCCAGGGAATAAAATACATATGCAAAACAAATCACTAGAGACTTGTTAAAAGTCGATTGAACAACCAAGTTTTCCAGACAGATAGAATGAAACAAAATTTCTGAAAGGATCCAGTTACCAATGAAAACTGAAGTGATTTCTGACATGTGGAGAAAAAAAATAAGATTTGCTTTTCATCTTTCTTTTCTCTTTGGTGGAGAACAGGATCCTTGGATTGTGGTTGAAAAGAAACCTGTGGAGATAGGGCTGCTGGCCTATGTAGTCCATTAAGTATTAAAACTTCTAAAAATAATTAAACTTCATTTATTTTACATTAATATATTAAAATTTTTAGTTTCCAATTCTCTATCTGTCCAGTTACCCATTCACCCTTTGAGAAGGCAAGGCAAGCAATATGATATCAATTATATGTGAAGTAATACAAAAATATGTTTTCATATTAGCCATATTGCAAAAAAATAAGCAAGAAAAATGAAGTGAAAAAAATATTGTTCAATCTGTACTTAGAATTCATCTGTTCTTTCTTTGGCTATAGATAGCATTTGTTTTAGTCCTTTGGAATTTTCTCGAGTCATTTTATTGATTAGAAGAGCTAAATCTTTCACGGTTGATCATCATTACAATATTGCTGTTAATGTATACAATGTACTGCTGGTTCTGCTCATTCCACTTTCCATCATCTCATATTAGTCTTCTTAGGTTTTTCCAAAAACATGTCCTTCATCATTTCTTATAATTATAGAATTCCATCAAATAGTATACCACAATTTGTAGAGTCATTCCGCAATGATGTGCATCTCCTCAATGTTCAATTCTTTGCCATCACAAAAAGAGTCACTATAAAAATTTTTGTGCATATAGATACTTTTTCTGTTTCTTTGATCTCTTCAGGATGAAAACCTAGTAGTTTTATTGCTGGGTCAAAGGGTATGCACAGGTTTATAGCTTTAGGACATAGTTTCAAATTGTCTCCAGAATGGTTGGACCTGTAAGAATTTAGGACTTTTGCTATAACTTATGGTAAATTTTTGGCATGTCACTCAGTTCTAACATTTTTGTAAGGATGGACAAGATTTTCTCTCCTTCTCCATGTGCACACATGTATACGTGAGTGCACACACACACATAGAGGAAATGTGTTCGTACATACATACAAACCTATACACATATGAATACAGGGTATTATATCAAATATGTTGATTTGTGTTATATAAACACAAATATACGCATAATATGGTTCTGTATATATGCATATTCACGCATGCATTAATCCAGAAACATTCAAATATTAAGTGAGGCAGCATCATGTAACGCAATAGTGTCAAATCTTGGCAGGTTGCATATTGACTTAGAAAAAACAGAAATTCACATTATCTAGTATTTTATTTTTATTTATTTGGTTAATTTTTCTGAATTACATTTTATTCTGGCTCCTGGGCACCCCTGAGTATTGCAAGCTCTGTTTTTGAGGAGGGAGAGGGAACTCATGTTTGACATATCCCATATAATATATAGAAATCTAGTCTTGTGATCAGGAAGTTTTTCCTCTGACACACACTAGTTGTATGACTGTGGGCAAGTCATTTACCTTCTCAGTATCCTAGGTATCTGGCAAAGACTCTAAAGTGAAGCCTCGTTGCAGATGTAGATTCCTTGGAGCTCTACATTTTCTTAGCAATAGTTCACTATTATGATAAAATCACACATCCAAATATACGCGCACACACACACTTCATACCCCAGGGTGTGTACGTATATAATGTATGTATATATTTGTTTGTCTATACCTTATCCTCAGAGGGAAAATGGAAAATAGTTATAAAATACTATTGCCTTCATTATAGAGTGCAAAAGGACACTTTCATTTCAAAGATTTTTAATATCAGTGTTATTTACTTCAAACAAGTTCCCTCCTGAAAATATCTGGAAATTGAGGAGGAGCAGACAGTGTGAAGGGGGCTTTTTAAATACAGAATAATCATTTATAATTAACTGCAGCTGTCCGTGTATTCGAAACCCTAGAATCAATAATGGGGAAAGTCAACTTTCTATCCAGCTCAGTTTCAGCAGAGAGAAATGTCTGAATTGAGATATTTTTTTCATTTAATATAAAATGAAAATAAACAACATTTTATGCTAATATTTTTCATCTAGAGCCATAGTTACATAACAATGTATTAAAGAGACAAGACAAACGTTCATGGAGTAAAGACCTAGAAAGACATTTGTGATCGTGTACTTTAATCTTCTCATTTTACAAATGAAGTAACTGAGAATTGGAAAAGTCAAGACTTCTCCAATTCTACACTGGTAGTACACAGTAGAACCAGGATTTGAACCCTGACTCCAAAACCAAGTGTTCTTTTCATTGCACTTTGATGCCTCCTAAAACTATTTCTCTATTGGAATGTTATTTCATCCACTGAATTTTCTGTATTAAGATCTTCTCTTATTCCCATATACTGCTTGTAGAATTTAATTTAATTCAGGAAATAGTTATTTTCCTGTAAGGTAAATAGGAGATTCTGAGTATATTTGAAAGCAGGACCTACAAGGTCAGTTAGGTGGTACAGTGGATAGATTACTGGGCATAGAGTCAGAAAGATTCACCTTCTTGAGTTCAAATCCAGCCTCAGACACTTACTAACCATATGACCCTGAGTAAGTCACTTAATCCTCTTGGCCTCAGTTTCTTTGTCTCTAAAATGAGCTGGAGAAGGAAAGGGTAAACTGCTCCAGTCTCTTTGCCAAGAAAACCTTAAATGGGGTCACAAGTCTCAGATATAACTAAAAAAAACCCAAACAACAACTATCAATATGCTGTTGTGTTGTTTGTCCCTCTTAATGCAGAAGAGTGTGTGCCTGGATGAAGGGAAAAATATGGAGCTATTTATGGCAGCTGGTGTGATTTGTAAAGGTAGCATATGCTTTATCTCCTTGAAGAACCAATGTTAGAAGAAAAGAACCATTTCATCTCCATTGGAACTGGTTTTTTTTTCTCCCTCCACCTTAGGCCATGCACTTTTTGGAAGCTACACAGTCTATAGAAAGATGGCTTAGATCCTAGACAGAGTATTACAGGCAATGTTCCACATTCAACTCCTTCCTCTCAATACCAACCCAGGATACACACACACATACATACACACACACACACACACACACACACACACACACACGCAGCAGCAGCAGCAGCAAAGATTGTAAATGAGTTGTGTTTTTATGCTCTATTACAGGTAACACTGGGTTATTATTCAGCCTCCCCTATGATGGTAAATTTCTATGAAAAGGAACACTTCATGCTTCAGCTTCCCTACCTGTATAATATATGTGTGCTACCCATGTAGATTATGTATCTCAACATGTATTATTAAATATGGCTCATGGGAAGCATTGATATGTAACTCTGGGATTGTACCCACCCTTCTCTATGGGACACTCCATTGCCTGCCTCAATGTAAGTAAAGCTTGCTCCCCTATAACAACAGAACTTGAATATTGTTTGTTTTTAAAGGGATAAGTTTTTGTTTCTGGGATAATTCTTATATTCTCTCATTTCAAGCTCTTCTTCATGTTTTGCCTTATCCCAATATACTGAGCTTACGATCCTAAGGTCTTTGAAGGTTGTAATTTTCTTAGTTGCTTGTTGCTTGTGTCTGTGCCAAATGCTTAGCAAGTGTTTAATACATATTTAATCTAATTTTTAAGGAATTATTTTCTTCAGTGACCATCTGGCCAATTCTGTTTTTAAGACATTCTCTTCATTGGCTTTTTGGATGTCTTTTGCCATTTGGGTTAGTCTATTTTTTAAGGTGCAATTTTCTACTGTATTTTTTGGATCTCCTTTAGTAAGCTGTTGATCCATTTTTCATGATTGCCTTGTATTCCTCGTTTCTTTTCCAAATTTTTCGTCTTTCCTCTTACTTGATTTTCAAAATCCTTTTTCAGCTCTTCCATGGCCTATGACCAATTCATATTTTTCTTGGAGGCTTTTGATGTAGGATCTTTGACTTTGTTGTCTTCTTCTGGCTGTATGTTTTGATCTTTGTCACAAAAGTAAGATTCTATGGTCTGAGTTTTTATGCTATCTGCTCATTTCCCCAGCTAATTAATTGACTTTTGATCTCTGTCAATATATGACTCTGCTTCCAGAATGAGAGTTTTCTGTCATAAGCTTCAGGGGTTTTGCGTTGCTGTTTTCAGAGCTACATCTAGGCACCTGTAAATTTTCAGTTCTTCTGAGGTGATATGATCCAAGGGGTCTTTACTCCTCTAGTGCCCTGTGTTCTGGTCTGAGAGTGACCTCAAGCATTCTTTTCTGCCTTGAAACTGCTAGGAGGGCTCCCTTTCTACAGCCATCACAAGCTCTGTGACACCAGTGCTCCTCCTTACCCCAGGACTACCAACCATGACTGCCACCAAGATCCAAGCAGGCCAAAGCAAGAGAATCCTGCCTCAGCACCAGCATAGAGATCCCTGCACTCCCACTCTGATCAGCTGCTTGATGCCTCCCACCATCTGTGGGCCTGGAGCTCCAGAAGCAGCCACTGCTGTAAAAACAATTTTTAACATTCATTTTAAAGCCTTGAGTTACACATTCTCTTCCTTCCTCCCTCCCCACCTAACCTCATTGAGAAAGCAAGCAATTTGATATAGATTGTACATGTGCAGTCATGCAAAACACTTCCATAACAATCACATTGTAAAAGATGAACTATATTACCCTCTATCCTGTCCTGCCCTCCATTTATTCTATTCTCTCTTTTGACCTGCATATATACATACAAACATACATGTGCACATACATATACATGCATATAGATGTGTATGTATGTATATGTGTGTGTATACACGCATATATATGTATATATGCATATATGTGTGTATACATATATACATATACATATAGATGTATATGTATGTGTATATATGTATATATACACGCACATATATGTATATATGCATATATGTGTGTATACATATATATGTACGTACATATATATGTACGTACATATATATGTACACACACATACATATATATACATATATATAGATATATGTATATATCCTCTAACTACCCTAGTACTGGGAAAGGTCTCATGAGTTACAAATATCATCTTCCCATGTAGGAAATGTAAACAGTTCAACTTTAATAAGTCCTTTATGATTTCTCTTTCCTGTTTACCTTTTCATGTTTCACTTGATTCTTGTATTTGAAAGTCAAATTTTCTATTCAGCTCTGGTCTTTTCACTGAGAAAGCTTGAAAGTCCTCTATTTCATCGAAATTTCATTTTCCCCTGAAACATTACACTCAGTTTTGCCAGATAGGTGATTCTTAGCTTTAATCCTAGATCCTTTGACCTCTGGAATATCATATTCCAAGCCCTTCAATCCTTAATATAAAAGCTGATAAATCTTGTCTTGTCCTGATTATTTTTCCACAATACTTGAATTGTTTCCTTCTGGCTGCTTGTAATTTTTTTTTTTCTCCTTGACCTGGGAACTCAGTATTTTGGCTACAATATTCCTAGTAGTTTTCTTTTTGGGAATTCTTTTGGGAGGTGATTGGTAGATTCTTTCCATTTCTATTTAACCCTCTGGTTCTAGAATATCAAGGCAATTTTCCTTGATAATTTCTAGAAAAATAATGTCTAGGTTCTTTTTTTGCTCACAGTTTTCAGGTAGTTCAATAGTTTTTTAAAATATCTCTCCAGGACCTATTTTCCAGCTCAGTTGTTTTTCCAATGAAATATTTCATATTGTCTTCTACTTTTTTTTCATTATTTTAGTTTTGTCTTGATTTCTCATAAAGTCATTAGTTTCCATTTGCTCCATTGTAATTTTTAAGGAATTACTTCCATCGGTGAATTTTTTGACCTCCTTTTCCATTTGGTCAATCCTGCATTAAAAGGCATTCCTCTCCCCATTGTCTTTGTGGAGTTCTTTTACCACTTGGGTTAGTCTATTTTTAGAGGTGTTAATTTCTTCAGCATTTTGGCATCTCCTTTAGCAAGTTGTTGACTTGTTTTTCATGATTTTTTTTTTGCATCACTCTCATTTCCCTTTTATTATTTTATTTTTTAAAATATTTTTTTTTGTTTTTAGTTTACAACACTCGGTTCCACAAATTTTTGGGTTCCAAATTTTCTCTCTCTCCATCTCCTTCCCCCTCCCCCCAAGACAGCATGCAATCCAATGTAGGTTCTAAGTACACCTTCACGTTGAACTTATTTACATAATAATCCAGTTGTAAAGAAGAATTATAACCAATGGAATGAATCATGAGAAAGAAGAAATGAAAACAAAAAAAGAAGGCAAAAAAGAGAGCAAATAGTTTGCCTCAATCTGCATTCAGACTCCATAATTCCTTCTCTGGATGAAGATAGCTTTTTCCATCATGAGTCTTGTGGAGCTGTCTTTGAACCTTGCATTGAGGAGAGGAGCCAAATCAATCAAAGTTAGTCCTTACAGATACCACGTGTCTGTACTTGTGTATAATGATCTACTTGTTCTGCTCTCCTCACTCAACATCAGTTTGTATAAATCTTTCCAGGTTATAATGAAGTACATCAATTTCTCATTTCTTATAGAACAGTAGTAGTCCATTACATTCATATACCATGATTTGTTTAGCCATTCCCCAATTGATGGGCATGCCCTTGATTTCCAGTTCTTTGCCACCACAAAAGGAGCTACTATAAATGCTTCAATACATACAGGTCCATTTCTCACTTATATGATTTCTTTGTGATACAGCCATAGAAGTGGTATTGCTGGGTCAAAGGGTATGCACATTTTTATAGCCCTTTGCGTACAGTTCCAAATTGCTCTCCAGAATGGCTAGATCAGTTCACAACTTCACCAACAATATAGCCATCCTCTCCAGCATTTATCATTTTCCTGTTTTGTCATGTTAGCCAATCTCATGGAGAGATGTGGTACCTAAGAGTTGTTTTGATTTGCATTTCTCTAAGCAATAGTGATTTGGAGGATTTTTTCATATGACTATAGATATCTTTAATTTCCTCCTCTGAAAACTGCGTATTCATATCCTTTGACCATTTCTCAATTGGGGAATGACATGTATTCCTATAAATTTGGCTCAGTTGACTATATATTTTAGAGATGAGGCCTTTATCAGAGACACTAGTTATAAAGATTTTCTCCCAGGTTTCTGCTTCCCTCCTAATTTTTGTTGCATTGGCTTTGTTTATACAAAAATTTTTCAATTTAACATAGTCAAAATTATCCATTTTGCATTTTGTAATGCTCTCTATCTCTTTTGGGGTCATGAATTCTTCCCTTTCCCATAAATCTTACAGCAAAACTATTCCTTGCTTTCCCAATTTGCTTATAGTATCAGCCTTTATTCCTAAATCATGAACCCATTTTGACTTTATTTTGGTATAGGGTAGGATTATGGTTTTTAATCCATTATACTATCTGCCTCCACTTTATGGGAGAGTTCATCCCATTCACATTCACAGTTATGATTATTATCTGTTTCTTTGTTTTCCGATCTATTTCCCCCCACTTATGTTTTTGTTTCTCCCTTATCCCTTTTCCTCAAAAGAATTTGCTTTTGACCACCACCTCACTCTTTTTCAGTCCCCCCTTATCTTACCCTTTTCCCCTTACTGCTTCTTCTCTCCCTCCTGACCACCCCCCTTTTTCTTTTTTCCTATCCCCTCCCCATGCCTGTAGGACAATTTTGATTTCTATACTTATCACAGTATGTTATTCCCTCATTCAACCAAATCCAATGAGTGTAAAGCTCAAACACTGCTCTTCTCTCTTCCTTCTTTCTCTCTGCTATAATGTTTTTGTGGCTCTTCATGTGATGTAATTTACCCTTTTCTGCCTCTTCCTTAACTCTTCTCCCAGAACAAGCCCTTTGTAGCCCTTAATTATGTTTTTTATCAATCCATTAATTTATACTCTCATCTGTCGATGTATATCCCTTTTAATTGTCATAATTATACCAGTCTCAGGATTAACATATGTATAACACATATGAAATGATATAATCCTATATAAAGATGTACACATTTTGTCCTTATTGAATAACAAGGTTTTTCCCCCTCCCTGTGTTCCTTTTTATGTCTCCTTTGAGTTTTATATTTGAAGATCAATTTTTTCATTGAGCCCTGGTCTTTTCGTCAGGAAGATCTGGAATTCCCTTATTTCATTGAATTGCTGTCTCTTTGCCTGAAAAATTATGCTCATTTTTACTGAGTAGTTGATCCTTGGTTGTAGCCCAAGTTCCTTTGCCTTATGAAATATCATCCCAATCCTTCCTGTCTTTTAATGAAGCTGCCAGGTCCTGTGTGATCCTGACTGTAGTACCATGATATTTGAATTGTTTCTTTCTGGCTGCTTGTGGCATTTTCTCCTTGAGCTGATAATTCTGGAACTTGGCTATTATATTCCTTGGAGTTTTAAATTTGACATCTCTTTCAGGGGATGATCAGTGGATTCTTTTAATGACTATTTTACCCTCTGATTCTAGGACCTTGGGGCAATTTTCTTTGTGATTTCTCGGAAAACACTGTCCAGGCTCTTTTTTTCATCATGGCTTTCTGGTAGATCAATAATTCTTAGATTGTCTATCCTGGATCTATTTTTCAGGTCATTTTTTTTTGATGAGATAGTTTACATTTTCTTCTATTTTTTTTAATTCTTTAGGTTTCATTTGACTGATTCTTCATGCCTCATAGAGTCATTAGCTTCTACTTAACCAATTCTAATTTTTATTTTTTAAAGATTTATTTATTTAATATTTTTAGTTTTCAACATTGATTTGCACAAGATTTTGAGTTATAAATTCTCTCCCCATTTCTACCCTCCCATCAATGTAAGATGGAATTAATTCTGACTGCCCCTTTCCCCAGTCTGCCTTCCTTTCTGTCACCCCACTCCCCTGCCCCTAAACCCATTTCTCTTTCCTTTCTTGTAGTGCAAGATAGATTTCTATGCCCCATTACCTGTATATCTTATTTCCCAAATGCATGTTAAAACAACTGTTTTAAACATTCCTTTTTAGAACTGTGAGTTCCAAATTCTCTCCTTTCTTCCCTCCCCACCCTCTTTGAGGAGGCAAGCAATTCCACAAAGGCTACATGTGTATTATTAAGCAAAACACTTACATAATAGTTATGTTGTGAAAGACTATTTCCTTCCATCCTATCCTGTCCCCCTTTATTCACTTTTCTCCCTTGACCCTGTCCCTTTTCAAAAGTGTTTGCTTTTGACCACCTCCTCCCCCAATCTGCCCTCCCTTCTGTCATGCACCCACTCTTATCCCCTTTCTCCCTACAGTCCTGTAGGGTATGATACCCAATTGAGTGTGTATGTCATTCCCTCCTTAAGCCAAATCTGATGAGAGCAATATTCACTCATTCCCTTTCACCTACCCTTCTTCCCTTCCATTACAACAGCTCTTTCTCGCCACTTTAATGTGAGATAATTTACCCCATTCTATCTCTCTCTTTCTCTTTCTCTCAATATATGCCTCTCTCACCCCTTAATTTTATTTTTTACCTATTATCCTTTCACATTCAACTCACCCCATGCCCTCTGTCTATATATATATCTATATTCCCTTCAACTACCCTAATACTGAGAAAGGTCTCATGAATTACAAATATCAACTTTCCATGTGGGAATGTGTCACAACAATTGGGCTAGCAGCTGCTGTGGGGGTGAAAGAACAACACAAGCCCAACAAGAACTCTGCTAGCACAGGGTCTTTTGATCTGCTTTACTAAGGAAAGCAATGTTAAGGGGTTAACAATCTTATTTCAATCCAACATACAAATATAATTTACTTAGTTTAGGGGGAAAAGCCAGCACCCTAAACTTCAGAGCAAATACAAATTACAAAGATACATTATAAACTGACCAAATACAATTCAGTTACCAAGAAGGCATCAACATCTGAGTTCACAAGCTGGAGGCCTCTTAACTACAGCTGCCCAGAGTCTCCACATCAACACTCCTCCAGTGAGTGAGAGCCCCCCAGGAGAACACCAACCTCTGGGTTTATATATCTTGTACAGGGTCAAAGGTGAGTCATACATGCAACTCACCCATGTGACCTAAAATGGTCACAAAAATGTGACTTAAACCCACGTGGTCTAAAAGCCTCCGATGTCACAAACATGTCACTCAACCCCATGTAAACTTGTTTTCCCTTGGGACAAGGAGCTCATCTAGGACTACAAATTTGATCAAGGAAACAAAAGCCAAACTCTTCAAGGGCACTTAGTTGGATAAGTGCCAAAAGTCCTCCTTAATTGCCAATAGAGAATGTAAACAACATTTTTCAACTTTAGTAAGTCTCTTATGTTTTCTCTTTCCTGTTTACCTTTTCATGCTTCTCTTGACTCTTGTATCTGAAAGTTACATTTTCTATTCAGCTCTGGTCTTTTCATAGGGAGTGCTTGAAAGTCTGCTATTTTATTTAAAATCCATATTTTGCCCTGGAGTATTATACTCAGTTTTGTTGGGTAGGTGATTCTTGGTTTTAATCCTAACTACTTTGACCTCTGGAATATCATATTCCAAGCCCTTTGATACCTTAATGCGGAAGCTGCTAGATCTTGAGTTACCCTGGTTGTGTTTCCACAATGCTCAAATTGTTTTTATTTTTCTGGCTGATTGCAATATTTTCTCTTTGACCTGGGAACTCTAGAATTTGGCTACAATATTCATAGGAGTTCTAGGAGTTGAGATCTTTTTCAAGAGGCAATCAGTAGATCCTTTCCATATCTATTTTACCCTCTGTTCTAGAATATCAGGGAAGTTTTCCTTGATAATTTCTTGAAAGATGATGTGTAAGTTCTTTTTTTGATCATGGCTTTCAGGTGGTCCAATAATTTTTAAATTATCTCTCCTGAATCTGTTTTCCAGGTCAGTGGATTTTCCAATGACCACATTGTCTTCCATTTTTTCATTCTTTTGGTTCTGTTTTATAATATCTTGTTTTCTTATAAGGTCACTAGCTTTCACTTGTTCCATTCTAATTTTTAAGGCAGTATTTTCTTCAGTGGTCTTTTGGACCTCCTTTTCCATTTGGCTAATTCTTCCTTTTAAGATATTCTTCTCCTCGTTGGCTTTTTGGAGCTCTTTTGTCATTTGGGTTAGTCTATTTTTAAGGTGTTTTATTCAGTACTTTTTTGGATCTCCTTTAGCAAGTCGTTGACTTGTTTTTCATGATTTTCTTGCATCACTCTTACTTCTCTCTTTTGTTAAGCACAAGCACTCTTTTCTGCCCAAGACCTGTGAGGAGGGTTCCCTCTCCACAGATACCACCAGCTCTGCCATGCCAGTGCTCCTCCTCACCCCAGGACTGCGACCCAAAGCATGTGCTAAGTTTTCCCACTGTCTCTAGGCTGAAAACTGCAGAAGCAGCCACTGCTGCAGCAATGGCTGCCACTGCCCTGGGGCCGGGACTTGGGTTGTGGCTGGACCTTGTTCCTTTCTCACCCAGGTGAGAGAGCTTTCCCACTGCCCTTTAAAGCTGTCTTTGGTGTTCCTGGGCTAAGAAGTCTTGAAACAGACACAGCTGCCAGTGACTCAGTGGCCTGAGACCTGATGTACTCCCTTCTGTGCCTGCATGGCCCAGGCCAGGCTGGGCTCTGCTCCAAGAGTGGTGCTATAGATCATTCCTGTTGTCCTTGCAGATTTTCTTGGGCTGGAAATCTGCTTCACTCTCTCATTTTGTGACTTCTGCTGCTCTAGAATTTGTTTAGAGTCATTTTTTACAGGTATTTCAAGGGGTTTGAGGGGAGAGTTCAATCAGGTCCCTGCTTCTACTCTGGCATCTTGGCTCCACACCTGAATTTTAATTTTTTTTTATATGAGCTTGGCTGACCCATGAGCAATTTATATGTTTCCAATTATTTACATCTGACTTTATTTCTGTGAAAAGTGTTTTGTAATTAAGTTCCTTGGTTTGTTTTGTCAGGTAGACTCCCAAATATTTTATATTGTCTACAGTTATTTCAAATGGAATTTCTCTTTCTACCTCTCACTTTTGGGCTTTGTTAATAATCTATAAAAATGCTGATGATTTATATAGGTTTATTTTATATTCTGCAACTCTGCTAAAGTTGTTTATTACATCAGATAAATTTAGACATTATTAATATTGAATGAGACAACCAAGACAATATCAAGCACCCATTATAATCATTTCTATATATCAAAAGCTTCTTCCAAAAAAGTATTAATAATAAATAAGCAGATTCAAATACTGATTTTCCAAAGTAGATCACATCTTTAACTCTCACAAATTGATATATGAAGTGAATACAAGACACTATTCTTCTCATTTTACATCAATTATTCTTAAGTGCAATTCAGTGGAACAAAAATGCAGTCTTAAAGAATATTTTCCAATTGATAAACCACAATTGCTCAAGATTCCTTGAAAACTCTAGGAAATTAAAATAACCTTAAAATATCATTTTATACCTATCAGATTGGCTTAAAATATTGAAGGGGGAAGCAACAAATGATGGAGAGGATATGGAAAAATTGGACAATGGTTCATTGTTGGTGGAATTGGCAACTGATCCAATAATTTTGGAGAACAATCTCAAGTTATTCCCCAAGAGTTGTTAAACTGCCTATACCTTTTTACCTAATACAACTAATACATTATACCTAATAGGTCTGTTTCTAAAGATGATTACGGAAGAAGGAAAAAGACCTATACTTTCTAAAATATTTATAGCAGTTCTCATTGTGGTGGCAAAGAACTGGAAATTGTGGGGATACCTATCAATTGAGGAATGGCCAAAATGTTGTGGTATTTGATTGTAATTGAATATTACCATGATATAAGAAATGATGAACTTGATGATCTTAGAAAACATGGATTAATTTACATGACATATGGAGGATGCAATGAGCAGAAACAAGAGAACATTATATACGGTAACAGTTATATTGTTTTAAGAACAACTTTGAGCAAATTACTTATTTTGACTATTATAAATACCCAAATTAACTACAAAAGACATAAGAAGGAAGACATCATCTGTATCCATAGAAAGAATTGACAAATAGAAGTATGTATAGAAGGATTGTAGACACACACACACATACATACACACACACAAAATTTGTATCTATTGGTAGCAATGTCTAGGGTGGGGAGAGGGGAAAAAAGAAAAAAAAATAAATTTATAGAATAACTTAGTAAAATATTTAAAAGAAATAGCAAGTTAAATTCACAGTTTCATGTGCAATCATCTTTTTTATTATATTGTCTTATGGAAATTCTTTATTATATTTAAAATAAAATAAATAAAACTAAAATCCCACTCTAACAGAAATTAAATTGTTTGTTAACCCTCTGATGACACGTACTAGGAGAAACATATCAGACAATGCTTGCCAACAGCGTCCAGTGCCCATTACTATTATTGTGGAAATCCAGTAGGATAAAGATTTCCTGTGAAGAGGTATTCTAAATGTTGCTGTTTCTTTTTGACAACTTTTTTGGTTTCATCAAGTCCTAGAACATTATAATACCTCCTCAACCTAATTCTTTGACTGTCTACATCTCTGTGTCTGTCAATCTTTCTCTGTGTCTGTCTAGATAGCTATAGCTATAGAATCCATAGAAGTTATGGCTATAGAAAATAAAAATATGTACGTATTAGTATATGTACGCATGTCATACAGTAATATACATATACACACATATGTATATATGCATATACATACACATATGTATGTCTGTACACGTACATATGTATATATGCTCAACTCAATCTCTTGAGTGATTATTTTTTTAATTTTTTTTTTTATTTTTAGATTGCAACAAACAGTTCTACATAATTTTAGGTTCCAGATTTTATTCCCTCCCTCCCTCCGCACCTCCCTCCCAAGAAGGCATGGAGTCCCATATAACTTCCAGGTATAACTAGGCATAGAATGAATTTATACATTTTCTCATGACTCATGAGAAAGATGAAACAGAATCAAAAAAAAAAAAAAACAGAACCCAACAACAAATATAAAAGAGAGAAGAAAAAAAAAGTGGAGGGGAAAAAAGGCGAGACTGAAGTGTGCCTCGATTTGCATTCATACTTCGTAGTTCTTTCTCTGGATGTAGATAGCCCTTTCCATCAGGAGTCCTTTGGAGCTGTGTCTGCATATAGTGTTGCTGAGAAGAGCAAAGTCTGTCAGGGTTAGTCATCACAGAATCAATATATCTGTGGTTGTGTATAATGTTCTTCTGGCTCTGTTCCGCTCACTTCTCTTGAGTGATTATTGATGTAATTGTGAAGATTCTATATTGTTTTGGGGTTTGATGAAGCCAGCATAATGTCATCTATAAGTAACTGCTCCTGGAGAATCAAATGCTACATAGAAAAAAAAACCTTCACCTCAGAACTCAATTCTACCCTGAACACTCTCCGTTATAGCAGTGGACACCATTAGCACGCATATATATCTGACGTACTTCTTATATTTTTGAGTTGACATTTGTCAAATAACATTTTTTGTTGCCGTTTTCAAGGAATCTAGAATAATTTTGAAGCATGAACGACAAAATTCTTTTTGGAGGAGACCCTTTAAGGTGACATTTCCCACTACCAAGGCCAATGCTCTTAAAATTAATCTACCCATAATGAAACTAATGCAATCTTGTGTTTTTTTACATCTATCAGTCAATTAATCATGTGATGATTTGTTCTTTTTCCGGGACTACAGTAAAAGTCTTTTCAGCATGGTATAGCCTAAAAGAGCTTACACTCTCTTGGTAAAGCCTTTGTATAACAAGTTATTCTGTATATATGGAAGGGATACAATAGCCTAAACAATATGTGTGATTATAAAACTTTTCCCATACTAAACACCTGAAAAGAGAACTTTGGATGACCAAAAACACACTATCAACAAGAGATGTCACATTTACTGGAATAGACATTGATTCATAAAATCCCTCAGGGCGAGAACCAGTACAAGTAATCAGGTGCCCAGAAATCATGCTACATACCAGCTGTCTTTTGCCCTTCCTCTAACTCCTAAAACTCATTTCAGATAAGCAGCTATAATTCAAAAGTGAGCAACACTGAACTTCTGAGAGCACAAGGAGAAAATTTTCCTAGGAAGTAAGACAGGACTGATCTCCTTTTACAAGGGACTTGCTGTTTTCTCAAGGAGAGTTCAAGGGGTGGCAAAATCTTTATTGTATAAATGATGGAATTCAATTTAAATAAGAACACAGAGTTCTACAGAACTAAGAAATAAGCAAGTGAGTTAGTCATTACTTGCTGATGGATTTTTTATTGCCCCAGTAGTAGGGATGGTGCCACATTTGTAATAAATTCAAACAAATTAATTTTGGGACAGTGTTAAATTATCACTATAGATGAACGGTTATTGAATCATATTTAATTTTCCTATGAATTTCTTCCACAAATATGGGCATAATTATATTAATTTTTTATGGCTTTGTTTTTCAGATGACATATTAATTCATTTTGAAGAATGTTTTCCTAGCATGTCCTGGCAAGGGGGAAAGCCAAAAAAAACGCCAGTGGCAACTAAAATTACACATGAATCAAAGCTGGTAAATTCCCTTCAAAATAAGATGGATTGAAATGGAAGATGATATGGTTAAGAGAGGATATAATGCAAGTGTTTTTGTTCTTAAATCTTGACTAAGTAAAACATGAGTGGTGGGGGTAATAATAAAGTAGCAATGAAGCCAATTGCTTTGCTTGAATTTCTATGGAAAATATTTCTACAGCAAAAGGCCAGACTTTTTTTTTCTTTTCTTCATAGATTTCTTTAGGCTATCCCATCCCTTCCATAGATATCTACATGTAGTAATTTTAAAAAGAAGTAGAGTAAGAAAGGGCTTAGGACTTCATATAGCTCAATATTGTTTCTAGGACAGGTAGAAGGAGAAAGGAACTTTTTAAAAGGGTATTGCCAACAAAAAAAATGAGTCAGCTATATATGCCATCTTTATATTTGAAGAAAATAATTTAGTGTATCTCTCAAGTAGAATATCAGCTCCATGAGGAAAATAATTGTGCCTTTATAGTTTTTCTTCAGTGTATGGCACATTTTCATTTTTTGTTTTATCATATCCTTATTATATCATGAATGATCTCTGATGTCATTTCTGAAGGAAATCCCCAGGGATTCTATCCACTGGTGCAGTTAGGTAACTTGTTACAACTTTTAGTCTTTGAGAATTTCCTGGCATACTTAGAAGCTCATCATGATACACCTCTCATCTATCAGTAGTACAACTTGTATCCAGATTTTTCTGACTTCATTGAAGATTATTATACCACACTCCCACTTGCTGTTGTGCATAGTGCCTATTAGTATTTTTTTTAATTTAAATTTCAACCATAAATCAGTCTGACAGATGCAGACTCCAACTCATAATGAAATATCATTCCATAATAGTAATAATAGTATCACTACTAATAGTAATAATAATAGATGACATTTTAATTAGTGCTTTAATATTGGCAAAGGTCTTTACAAATATGATTTCATTTTATCTAAAGGGAAAATAATATCATCAAAGGGTGAAATAATTAGCAGATGTCTCTTAGGAAAATGATAACAGAAGTACAGTTATGTATTCATTCCCTCCTTTTAAAAGTATTAAGATCTGCTTTATGAAAAATATTACACTATGCAAGAATATCACCAAGGTATATTCTCTACTTTCTAAGGGTTTATGGTACAATGGAAGGATAACATGTATACATTTTTTAAAAAATCTATGATACAAAATTGAATGTGACAAAAACAAGAAGAAAAACAGTAGGAATAAGTTATTTTACAGGAATGCAATAGGAGTTATGAGGGAGATCAGGTAAACTTTTATGGATGAAATTCTGTTGGAGTAAGCCTTAAAGGACAAGGAAGTATTTTGACAAGAAAATGGAGAGAACATTTCAGGCAGAAAATGTAGTCCAATTAAAGGTTGTAGATAAAAGTTTTTAACAATCTTTTAGATGCCAGGAACTTCGGTTTGATATGTGCTCTACAAATATTATCTCATTTTATACTTGGAATAATCTTAGATATTATGGATGTTTGGTGATTCTGTAACAGTAAGGTATGAGTGAGTGAGTGTGTCTATGTGTGTGTGTGTGTGTGTACGTACCAGCCTTGCATAACATTTTTAGAAAAAAGTGAACATGCGGTAGGCCATGAAAATTCAAAATTCATAAATATAGAGAAGACAAAATATAATTGGGGAATCAATAGGACATTGCAACTAAAAAAGTCCCATGAAAAAAATGAACAAGACAGAAGTTCTGAAAATCATGGGGAAAAATCAAAGAAGATAATATCAAAATTGAAAAAAAATAATTGAATTGGCAAATGAAGTAAAATCTATTTTCTTTTTTAAAAAAGCCTCATAAAATAAGCTATTTCTTTTTATATATTAAAGGTAAAAATAAAGGGTAAACTACCAAAATCTAAAAGGAAAAGGAAAATTTAACAACAGATGAACAACTAAAATTCTTAGAGTTTTTGATAATGGTATTTGTATGAGCTTGTAACTTAAAATGACATGACTTAAATATTAAGGTATATATCCATTTTAATATGTTGCCTGACAATTTTATTTATTTATATTTTTTTTCTCAATTAGATGTAAACAAAATTTTTTACATTTTTAAAATTTTGAGTTCCACATTTTTTACCTCTCTCCCATTCTTCCCTCTTGCCTTGAGAAGGCAAGCAATTTGTTATAGATTATACGTGTGCTATCTTGCAAAACATTTTCATACTAGCCATGTTGAAAAAGAAAACACAGTCCATAGAAACAGAAAAAGTAATTTAAAAAGCATGCTTCAGTTTTCATTCAGACTGCATCAATTCTTTCTCTGGAGATAGCATTTTTCATTATAAGTCATTCAGAATTTTCTTGGATCATTGTATTGCTGAGAATAGCTAAGTTATTTACAGTTGATCCTTGTACAATATTGCTGTTATGAATATAGCGTACTTCTGGTTCTCCTCATTTCACTTTACATCAGTTCATAAAAGTCTTCCCAGGTTTTTCCGAAAGCCTCCTACTTATCATTTCTTATATCACAATGTGACATATTAAAAGTCTGAGAGACATAATTTCTAGGTAATTAATTTTATTAATTATGGATAGCAGATAATTAGTAAAAGAGATGATAATTTGATTTTCTCTCATAAACCAAAAATGAGTCATGGAGGTCTCCTAACAAAATACAGCATTTATGTTTATTATAAACACTAGAAAGCAAAGGAATAAATGGAGCTCTTCCTTTAAATGATAAGCAGTATTTTTCTAAAATCATAAGTGGGCATTATCTGTAATGAAGGTAAGCTACAAGCCTTTCCAATAAGCTCAAGGGTGAAGGAAGAATGCTCATTATCACCACTGTTGTGTAGTATTATTCTAAAAGTGCTAGTGATAGGAATAAGACAAGAAAAATAAATTGATGGAATTAAAATAGTAGAAGAGGAAACAAAAAATATCACTCTTTGCAGATGATATAATGAGGATTTTAGAAAAAAAAATTTAAATGGCTGAAATAGCTAACAAATTCACTAAAGTTGCAAGATATAAACTAAAACCACGTAAGTCATCGGCATTTTTATGTATTAGCAACAAAGTCCCTCAGGAAGAGATAGAAAAAGAAATTCCATTCAAAATGGCTGCAGACAACATAAAATACTTGGGAGTCTACCTACAAAGACAAAGCCAGGGACTACACAAGCACAATTACAAAACATTTTCACACAAATAATGTTAAGTATAAGAAATCGGAGAAATATTAATTGCTCATATGTAGGGTGAACCAATTTCTTAAAAATGAGAATTCCACCTAAATATATTCTGTGGCACAGATACAAAATAATAGAAAATCAATTTTAGAAAGAGCTGAATTTATAATATTCAATTCCATAGCATTATTATCAGCTATTAAGTGAAACACTTTCATTCACATTTTGCGGACATGAAGCCAGAAATGAAATAGTGCTTACCTTCAAGAAGCTTGTGTTCCACTGCATCAAATCAACAGCACTACCAGCACCATCAACAACAAAATCAATGACAATGTTAATACAGAAGGGAAGGTGCTTGGAGAAGAGGAGAATGTTGTATTTGAATTTAGGGTACCTGTATTTAGATCCTGCTTCTTGCACTTATTATCTGTATGATTCTAGGCAAATCATTTAATATTCTGAGACCAATTCCCTTATCTATAAGATTAGAGACTTGGATTACATACTGTCTAAATTTTCTTTTATTTTTAAATCAATGATCCTAATACCACATTTCGTTTAAACTTTGTATAAGGCCTTAAGCTAAACCATGTGTCTAGCACATAGTAGGCATTTAATCAATTATGAAAGAATGAATGAGTGAATGAAAGAAGTAATGTACTGGCCATCTTCAGAACTGTCTTGCATGATTTGGTTCTTTGTTCAGACTATATTTCCTGGAAATGATATGGGATGAATTTTTAATGCCAAAAAAGTTTCTGCAATGGGACAACAATTTACAAGGTATCATAAAGGACCAAATGAGGCCAAAAATCAGGCCATAAGCAATCTGTGATATGTGTCCCTATTGTGATGATACCTTTGCAGTACTAAGATGCCTGACTAACTCAGAGCCTGAGGGTGAGATATTTAATTACTTTAATAAAATACATATTCACTAAATCCCACAAAGCTGCTCCATGAGGCAGTAAAAGTAGTCCATAAAAAAGGAAGCTGAAAATCAGGCACAGAGAAAGCATACAGTCCATAAGGAATCTGTCTGGGGTCTCAGAAGTTTCCCCACCTCTTTCTTCCCAGTCCTAAATATGTCTTTATGTACTCTTTGCCCAAAGGGACTACTCTGGGTACCTGTAGCAGCAATTTAGATTTGAAGATCTTTCCCACCCATTAATAGGCCATGTGACCTAAGGAAACCTAAGTCACATGTGGTGGGAGGAGCTTGCTGAGAGGAAAATGAAGTTGTATCACAGGAAATGTTGAGAGAGCAGTTATGACAATTAGAGCTTAAGAAGAGCGAATCTGTAATATCTATGTTGTAAGTTTTGCTTGCTGGTGGCAAGGCCCCAGCAAGGGGTGAATGCTTTTGGGATGGTGAATCTCCATGCTGTGATATTGTGTATCAAATTCTTTGCTGCTGTAATAGATTGGGCATATTGGTTTTGGGATCTCGTGATTTGGTGTCTGAATACATTTAGCTCTTCTCCCTTCTATGTGGAGAGTCTCATATGTTTTGTGATACAGAACCACATAGGCATTTTAACGATTATCATCTATATTATGATTATTGCCTTGCTGAGACAGTTCCTGATCAATTCAAGCCGTGGAAAGATTAATTCAAACTCTCTTAGGTCTGTTTCATAATGTCTTAGATAATGAGACTTTTGTTGCTATTGTAGAACTGTTGGAATTAACTCAAGCCACTTCTATTAGTATTCTAGTCCTGAAAAATATGGGCAATTTTTATTGTCTAATAATTAATTTCTTGATTCTATTTTTGTACAAACTAGTATTTGTTAAATGATAAATTCTGTAACAAAAAGAAAAAACATAAGATAGGTTAGAAGAAAGCTCACATTACAAGGACCAGACAGCAAAGCTTAGGGAAACACTACAAAGGATTATAGTCAAGAATTTGCAGCAGCAGTTATTAGCTCTTTTCTTTACATTTTCATTTTGAGAACTTGAAGATAGTGTTCTTCCATGCAGAGAAATCAGACACAATTCAAGTCAGATAATGAAGACAGTTAATGCACAGAGAATATACAGTCACCAAAAAGATTGAGGATCTAAAAAAAATTACAAAGTAAAGACTTTTTAAAAAATCTTGATATTGCTCATTAGCTTTCTACTATCAACACCCAAATTCCCGACATTTAAATACATTTTCCAGAGACTTATTAGATATATTAGTTTTAGTCCAATTTTTGCCATTCCCCTTTTCCACCACTAACACCAAAATACATTAGCAGGGGTTGAGTATAATGCCTCCTGGTCAAATATTTACAGGTATAATTACAGCTATATACTAAGAACTCCTGACTTAGTAGAACATTAAAAGAGAATGATGTAAACTTTGTCTTTTCTCTTCCTGGTTTTACTTTTGGCAAGATTATTCCATCATTCCCTATGAGAGGTTTAGGAGGGGCCTCACACATCTATCGAACATTAGTTTTAAGCTTAAGGCCTGGCCAAGCCTGGGACTAGATCACCGAGCCCAAGTTTCCTCTTCTTTGTTCTGTTTTCTCTTATCATGTGTGTGAAAAAACAGTGATCTTGAGGTGAATATTTCCAATGTTGGAAGTATGTTGTGGATTTGATAGGCCCAAAGGACCTGGGTGCTTTGGTCAGAGCTGACTGAGTAGCTGCCTCGGTCCTTCAGTCCAAGCTGCATCAGGTCCCAGGCCCAGTGGTTCTTCCTACTCGAAGATGACCAACATGACATAATATCAGGGACAAAGTACACTATGTCCAACTGTGCATCATCAGGCCCATAATGGGAGATTGTTACCATTAAGAGTAAGAGCTTTATCCCTTGACTAGGTTTGCCAGAAGACAGAAGCCTGGAGAGAGCTATTTAGACAGGTGAAATGCAATACCAATTTAACTACAATACAAAATGCTTTAATTTGCAATGATTTTAACCTGAAACTTTCAACAAAACATAACAGCATTATAAGTTTCTCTATCTTGTTTTAAGTGTTTCTGTTGACATGCTTTTGGATCTTGTGTGCATTAAGTATATCTCTTACATAAAGGTGTGGTGTTAATGTGATTAAAGATCTTCCCTGCCCATTCAATAGGCCTCTGGTGGAAATATTTAAGAGAAGTTTGATTAGGAGAGGCTTGAGTGTAGGCAGACCTAAACCCTTTACTTACTAGATGTAAGTCCCCAGGACACACACTTTTGCTACTTAGGTCATGAGAGGCATGAAGCCCTTGGGTCCTTAAAAGAGTGTATATACCCAGAAGATAGCCATTGAGGGGTGAGAATTCAGGAGTCAGAATAGAAGCCAGAATTCAGCCCAAGGGGAAGGAGCAGGAACTCAGAGTCCACAGAGCTGCAGAGAGAGTGCTGAGGGGAAAGTGAAAACCAGGGATCTGTGACCACCAGAGGACTGAGGGGTAAGAGAATGAAGGCAAGCAGACAGTTAGGATTGGTGAGTGTTTACGGGGAGACCCCAGCAGCGGGGGAGGTTACAGGATGCCTTCGGTCCCTTCTCTGATATTGTGCTTTAAGTTATTTACTGTTATGATTAAGTGGACTTACTGGTTTTGGGATATAATTGCTATGTTGGATTGGAGCCATTGGTTTAGGGATTTGATCCTGTGGTGTTTGAATAAACGTTTTACTTCTTCTGCTTTCTATATGGAGAGTCTCATATCCTGTGATACAGAACTATGCAGGCATAATCACAAACATCATAGATGTCTTTATTGCCTTAATGATACATTTGGTGACAAGGGTAGGACCATAGGGTACAAAATCTTTATTTAGAGGCAGAGAGACTTCAGAGGAAGAGATGAATATCCCAGGATGAGAGGATTTATCTTATTCCTCCCTAACTAAGGAATGGGCTAAAGGGGCTGGACTCTGAAAGCTGGGAACAGAAGCTACAGAGGCGAGCCTCTAGGGATTTGGAAAGATGTTTGTGAAAGATCAATATTAAACCAGGGAAAGAATTGTCCACAAAACTCTCTAGGTGAGGCTGGATAGTGTTATCAGCTTACCAGGTGATATATGAAAGAAGAAACAGATTGCTGAGAGTGAGAATTTGGAATACTTCTATGACACAGAAAGATGGGGAATCTCAGGTGTCAGGAGCACAGATTATCTCCCAGGGGCCCTGCTCAGGCAACCTGGGAAACCACTCCTGTCACTGCTACTTGCCTGTTTCCCCTCAGGTTGCTGTTGCTCCTGGGGCTCCACAAAACCATAGCCACCAAAACTGCGGAAAATGAACAAGTATCCCAGGCCCCCATGCTTTCCTTTTAGTTTGCAGATGCTGCCATTTTGTAACAACAACGTTGCTTGCAGCTACTGTGGCTGTGTATTGCCAATAACACCAGCACAAAGGAGGGCTGCTTTGATCTGCTTTTCTAAGGAAAGCAATTTTAAGGGGTTTAAGGGGTTTATAATCTCATTTTAATTAAACACACATATATTATTCACTTAGTTCAGGGGAAAAAGTCAGCACCCTGAACTTTAGAGCAAATACAAACAGAAGTTACAAACAGAGAAAATATAAACAGAGCAGATACCACAAATCAACAGACAGGCCAAAGTTGTCTTAGCAAAGCAATACATACAATGTTACCAGAGAGAGAAGCACCAATATCTGGGTTTTCAAAGTGGGGGGGTTCCTTAATGGCTCCCCTGAATCTCCATACCCACACTCTTCCAATGAGTGAGCCCCAAGCAAAATGCTCATCTCGCACACATATACACACACATATATGTATATACATACATGCACACATACATGCATATAAATATTTATACACACACACACACATATATATGTATATATAAAAATGCACACACATTTCTTCATGGTCAGAGGGCATCATAACCATGGACTCAAACCCAGGCGACCTAGGGCTTCCTGTTACTTAAGCAGGTCATCAAAGACTCTCGATTCAATCAAAGACTCTTGATTAAAACAAAAGCAAGACTCAAAGGCATTTGATTGCCTTAGTGCTGAGAAGCACTCCAAAACAAAAAACAGCAAAAAGTCCTACCCTGCTTGCCATTACAAAAGGAGATAAATAGCTGTTCCCTTGCTTGGTTCATGTTATATAATGTGTGCAATTTTACACATACACACACACACAAATTTGTGGAGACCCTAGACATTAGCAAACTCTTAGCTAAAAATAATTTTCAGTGGGATATTATGGTGTAGGAAAGGGGGCTTAAAAAGTCAAAGAATATGAGAAAATGTCTCTGATCCTACTCATTAAAGACCAGGCTCAGCCAGGCCTTAACCCGGTCACTATACAAATACTTCTGTGGCAGAGCGTCATTTTTATCACGAGAGAAAGGGCAGAACACTCAGAGGTTTGGACACTCTTCCCAGCCTTTATTTGTTTTTTCATGACAGTCAAACTTAGTGTAAGTCCTTCCATTATTTTTTGGTAGGATATACCCAGTTCACTAGAAATCTCCTGGTAGGTAATTTAATATCTCAAGGGCTACTATCCAGCTCCTTAGTTAACTCTAGAGAAAATTGTGAGATCTTGGTTACCGTTTTCGAAGAAAAATTAGGAAAAGAGACATCTCCATTATTATCAGCAACCTATTCAAGGCTGATTCAGAACTTCTGCCCTCTCCATTGTCTCCCATGCCATCTTTGTTACCAAATGCCCTGCCTAGGTAGACATCATCCTTTCTAGGCCTCATTTTATGGAGTTATATCAAAGGTAGGCTGGAATAGATGATAGCTAAGATCTCTGTCAGCAACTAAATTAGGTATTTTTAAAAGATTAAGTCCTTTAAATATTTTTCAGGGTGTCTGATTTCTGCTTTTACCTACCCCTTGTGAATCAGTCACTACTTCAATTCAATCTCTAAATTAATCATCCCATACAATGGAAATTGATTCTCAGTCTGGTGACCCAGGACCACTTGATATACTATAGCATAAAATTCTGATGAAGATGAATAATAAGTGTTCCCAAATATAAATGAAAAATATAACATTTAATTGAAACTATACAACTATTTTATGTAGGAAAAATGTAATTACCTAATTGGAATTAAGCCAAGTCTATACATTAACTCTCTTTGATTTAGTAAGGATGACAAGGGCTATCTCTTCTCTGCATGTGGTCAAGACCTTGACCTTACATCATGTCTAGAATATCATCAATGATAATGTTAATTTAAGCTGAAATTATGTTTGCTTGATAGTTTTAATTTGCCCAAATTGTCCTTAATTATTAATGCAATATTTCAAGTAACAATGACTACCTATTACAAAGAGCAGTACAACCGTCAAAAGTCAAACTTACACATTATTAATTACTGTGGGATCATTCCCCACCAGCATGCCTTAGTGTATGTTTCTATGATTACATAATAAAGTGACTTTAGAAAACAATAAAATCCAACACTTCTGATATCTATTGGAGGGTAGTAAGGTTGTTTGATGCAATTCCCAGGGCACACTTTAAAAATCCAATTTAAAATATAATGTAATGAGGATAAATATTGCTTTTTAGGACATTCTAGAATGTGCATTCAGAAATGAAGCATTTCATAGGCCGAGATGGGGGGGAGATTCCTCTGGGGAACTCCCTTTGAACAGAAATGAGTTCATGATCATCTCTCAGCGGGAAAAAGTAACTCTATCAAGACTTGCAGATTTACAAATGAGGCAAGCAGGGCATGAAGACTTTGATCTTAATTAACGTAGCAGTTAGGGGTCCCTCTCACACATGTAGCCCTTGAAAATCTAGCTCACATTTGAGGCACTCTGTGGGTCAACCCCTCTCAAATCAATAGGTCATGATTCCCCACTAACATATTTACTTTGTTAGCCAACCAAAGGAAACATTATTTCAAAGCCAAAGAATAAAACAGGAATAAAAAACTAATACCAAAACTAAATCTAAATAAAAATCTAATTAAACAGTATAGCAAATTGAGTGATAAGAAAATAGTCTCCTATTCACCCATACAGTAATACTCCAACATATTAGTCATGGGGACAAGGGTATCATACCTAAATAAAACTGATCCCGGAGTGCCATCAGGCAATAGTTGGGTAAGGTCTTCAAGGCTTAGTATAAAGTATCATTCAAAACCTTGTTTTCTCAAACAAGCTCTTTCCCAAGCATGCACTTTCTAAAACTACATCCCCATACCTTGTTACTTAAACTTGTTTTTTTTTTCCCCTTGCCACCTGATTGCTAGGCTGACTACTGAATCCACATATTCTCCCCCTTAATCCAAACCCCATGTAAATCATCTTGTCTAATACTCAGTGTTCTTCTTTGGATAAGCCCACTACTGGTCCAGCTGCTTTGCATGGTGTCTATGGGACACCGAGAGTACCAGCAACTCCATGTGTAGCAACAAATATGCCAGAGATCTGAATGATTAAGGTGAAAATATGGCAGGCATACAGGTAAGTACATGTTTGGCTAGTGTGCATATCTGGACAGGGAAATGCATAACTGCAGAGGGGGAGAGCTCTGATGTTCTCCAGTGATGTTCTTTCCTCAGAATAATATTTATCTTAACACTCTTCACTGTATGCCATGTCCTTAGGGTTACTGACCCTAAAATGTGTCTTTCTGTTCATAGGAACAAGGTCAGCTAGGTGACCCAGTGAATAGAGAGCCAACCCTGGAGTCAGGAGGACCTAAGTTCAAATATGACCTCAGACACTTACTAGCTCTATGGCCCTGGACAGGTTCCTTAACCCTGTTTGCCTTAGTTCCTTATCTGTAAAATTAGCTGGAAAAGAAAATGGTAAATCACTCTAGTATCTTTGCCAAGAGAATCCCAAATAGGATCATAAAGAGTTGGATTTGACTGAAATGACTCAGCAATAATATTCATAGCCACGTCTCTGACAGTCATGACCACTGAGGTCGGCTCTGTTTTTTTTTTTTCCTGCTGTTCATCTGGTTTAGGGTCATCTGCTATTCTAGGCTACCATCTGCTTGGATGCTAATAAATCTCCCTCTAGAAAGAGTGATGGGTTAATGGTCTTTGTTTAGATTGAATCAAGCAAAAATTAGCAGAAGTACCTAGATTAAGATAAAGACAGTTTTTTTTATTGTTTTTTTTTTTCCTGATGGTGATTCAAAGTCTTTCAACTTTGAAAATTATCTGGTGTGAAAGGAAAAAAAAAACTCTTTTAAATTTCTGACTGTATTCTTAGATCCACAGCCTATTTCATCAGTGGAAAAAAGGGGGCTCCTCTAAAATTCTATGATATTTTCTGTTTGATATGCGTATGAACCTAGAAGAAGGAGTTGGATGAAGCCTAGAGAACATAGGTTCATGTTCCTATCTTTATTATAATTGTCTACCACTATCAATAGTGGTGGTTTGGGGATGTAGTATAGCAATGAGAAATAATTTGACTCTCCATAGATCATTAAATGTTATAGATAGATAAATAGATAGATGGATGATAATTAGATGCTGAAATTGTGTGTGTGTGTGTTCACACCCCATATGTAGTGTTGATTATTGATGGCATAAAATATCTCTTGCTCTCTAGGAGCTCACAGTCTAGTAAAAGAAAATGTATGTTTAAAAATAAGTATCGAATTTTGCCTGTGTCTATGTTAACCAAAGATTTTTCATTTTTTACATCATTTTTACTTGATGGTATATAATTTCAGTATTATAATTTTCAGTATTTCCTTTGCCCCAGGTAAAATTATAACAAGCAAAAAAATCAGTAAGATAAGTAAGCCATTATTTATAGTCCAGCCATTTCTTGAGACCAAGTTGTATAGGCTAGTATCTCTCCTGCCCTAGATCTTCTAGCATCTTTGAATAGCCAATTTGCAAAATAATTTCAGAAAGCAGTTTGATCATGATACAGTCACTGGGACCTATATTACCTAAGAATATTTGAAATTTATCATAAAACATTAGAGTTACTTAATGACCATCATAAGTTCAATTTTCTCAGTTTATAGGCTAGAAAAAATGAAATTCTTCTTAGTCCAATAAGATAAAAAAAAAGTTAATAATATGGCTGACAGTAGAAAGAACCCAAGGTTCCTTACTTTGAAACCAACGCTTACCTTGCTTTACTCCACGTCTCGTTTGCAAAGAGAGTTAAAAAATGCCTTTTTTTTTGGAAAATATTAATGAAAAACAACAAATGCCACCAAAAATGCAGAATGAAAGCAGAAAGGAGGTTTTGAAAGACACTATTTAGTTTGCCATATTTACTCTTGAAATGTTATATTTTCCAGACTGGCTGTTCCATTGTCCTATGGTTCCCCTAAGTACTACATTTTTTTTTCCTTACTTGATCTGCTGATGGCTGGATTCAAGAACTATCCAAGCCAAGTACTCAGTTGGATCTTTTCTGATGAATAGCAATTCCTGATAAATGACACGAAGGAAGCAGCACACTGTACAATATTCCTGACAATGCACCCAATGATTAGAATGAAATGATATGCCATTACAGTATGTACCAAATCATGTGAACTGGACTTCCTTAAACAAAATGGATCAGTTGTTCTCATGCTGGGCTGTTGTAAAGTCATGGTAGTCATTCAGAGCTGTGTTATAAACAGCTGGAAATTGACTGAGACTTACAGTTCTTGCAACAGAACGAGATGCAATTCAAAGGCTTTTCAGTTTCTAGCGCCTAAAAATAGAACATTAACTCCGCTTATATGTGTAAGAAAGTTAGGGAAAAGCAAAAGGGATTTGAAAATACCAGAGTGTAGTATATATGATATAGGCACAAAAACTTTGTAGTGTCCCACATGGCTAGATATAAGGGTTTTACAGTCAGCTGCTATGTTTCAGAACTGGAGCAAGTATCCTGTATTGATAATGTGACTACACTGACAGGATGCTGAAGGAAGGGAAGCATGAAACCCACAGGTGGCTGCACAACACTCCAGTGTGGTTTGAACAAGATTAATTGAGAAGTATTTAACAAAATCAATAACGGGTATGGATGAAAATAAAATGTGGAGGTGGCTTAGCAGGACCAGATTACAAACTGTACTATAAAGTGATAATCATGAAAACAATCTGGTACTAGCTAAGAAACAGAGTGACAGACCAGTGAGATGCATTAGGTATACAACAATTAGTAAAATTAGGTTCAAAAACTTTAATTACTTCAACCAAAATTGTATATCCCATGAATGGTATGGCAGGAATGAAACTCAGGTCAGGTCTTAAGATACCCAATGGAGAGTTCTTTCCTTCATTTACCTTTATTTGGATAAATCAGACAAACAAAATCTACTTTTGTACAATAGATATACAGCTCAATTCTTTATTTTATTTTACACTATAATTGTTGGAGGCTGACATGGATTTCCTGAAGCAAACATGGCACATTTCAATTATCTCTGATAGGAAATTATGAAATCAAGACATAGGAAGAAAAAAATACAATTTTAAATTCACACCAAGATCAAGAGCCATAACTGGGAATTTTCGTGCCTTTGTACTTGTTGGAATTAGTACTACAAACCATTTTGAGAATAATTAGCAAAACTTACATAATCAGTTGAGTTATGGGTGAGTGAAAAAAAAATGGGGAAGATATACCCAACCCAGCCATTTATGTAGTAATTTCCCATTTTTATTAATTATTCTTGCTACAGATAATTCCATTTTCTGAAGAACTGCAAATGCCCTCACTGTACTCTAAATCTGAAGAACTGTATCAGAACAGCAAGTGATTCACTCCAGTAATGGATCACTTTAGGCCAGTCTCTTACCAGACTCTTACAGGACTTAAAGATCCAATGGGTTCAGATGATTTGCAAGCCAGAGTTCAAGATGAGGAACTTGCAAAGGAAATGACTCTCTGTAATAGCAATTTAGATTCGAAGATCTTTCTCAACCATTAATAGGCCATATGATTTGCTTACGTCACAGGAAGCCTAAGTCACATGTGGTGGGAGAAGCTTGCTGAGAGGAAAAGGAAGTTGTGTCACAGGATATGCTGAGAGAGCCATTATGACGGTTAGAACTGAGGTAAAGAGAGTCGACATGTGGTAGCTGCATTGCAAGTTTTGATTGTTTTCTGGGAAGGCCCCAGCAGGGGGCGGAGAAGTTTTGGATACCCTCCAATTTTTTTTCCCCAAAGGTAGGGGCAATGTTGTTATACATTGAATATTCTGTCAGAAGCTATTGAGTTGTTGGTTAATTTTTCTGAATGGCTCTCTCTCTCTCCCTCCCCCTCTCCATCTCTCTCTCCCGCTCTCTGTCTCTCTCTCTCCCCCTCTCCGTTTTTCCCTCTCCCCCTCTGTCTCTCTCTCTCCCCCTCTCCGTTTTTCCCTCTCCCCCTCTGTCTCTCTCCCTCCCCCTCTGTCTCTCTCCCTCCCTTTCCTTATCTCTCCCTCCCTCTCCGTATCTCTCCCTCCCTCTCCTTATCTCTCCTCCCTCTGCGTATCTCTCCCTACCTCTGCGTATCTCTCTCCCTCCCTCTGCGTATCTCTCTCCCTCCCTCTGCGTATCTCTCTCCCTCCCTCTGCGTATCTCTCTCCCTCCCTCTGCGTATCTCTC
>CM053625.1:282925504-282938733 GCA_028646595.1 Phalanger gymnotis | reverse complement strand
CCTCTGCGTATCTCTCCCTACCTCTGCGTATCTCTCTCCCTCCCTCTGCGTATCTTTCTCCCTCCCTTTCCGTATCTCTCTCTCTCTCTCTCTCTCTCTCTCTTTCTCTCCCTCCCTCCCTCCCTCACCCCCCCTCCCCCCCATTGTTATTCTACCTTGCAAGACTGGAGAAGGGGGAGGGAACATATTTGAAAATGAAGATGTAAAAATAAAAGATAGCATGAACATTGAAACAATAATAATTTCAAAAGCATAGAGTGGGGGAAAGCCCAAAATGCATAAAAGTTAGCATTTTGTCTGAACTCAAGCCATTTCCAAAAAGATTAGTTTTTTTTTTTTATGTGAATACCTCACACCGATTGATGTTGATATTCTATTTATTCCCAGGCAGTTCTGCTGCTCCTCTTCATTCAACCACGTTGATGAGTTGCAGGTATTTATAAATTAGAATAGAGAAAACCCTATTACTACCTGTGGAGAAATACCCCTTCAAGTCGCCAAATCTTATGTTATCTGT
The DNA here is from genome assembly GCA_028646595.1 of Phalanger gymnotis. NCBI lineage: Eukaryota > Metazoa > Chordata > Mammalia > Diprotodontia > Phalangeridae > Phalanger > Phalanger gymnotis. The sequence goes on along the minus strand of CM053625.1, from coordinate 282,938,216 downwards.
TGTATGGGTCTAGCTAATGTTCACTGAGTAACTGAGTGAATTATATCATGTCCACGTAGTCAAAGAAACTCTAATTTCCTTTTCCAAGTGTTTCCCCATTAGGATTAAATAAACTATAAAACAAAGTAGATTTAAAAATACCTATCAGTATACAATTTCTGTAAATGGTGGAGTGTGTTTCTTGCCCTAATAAGTCCTCTGCAGTTATTGTCAAACAAAGATTAAGTAGTTGATGTAACAAAAAGGAAAAAGTATCTATAAAAGCATGTGATCAATGTGTATAAATTGCATATTGGAATCTTTTACTATCTCCTAATAGGTAACAGAAGCATTTTTTCCAATTATTCTATTTCTGTCATAACTTTAAGATTTTTATGGGACTCTAAGCAAAGTTGAATTCCTGCTAGCCCGCGTATGACATTACATAAATCACACAGGGAAATAATTTATGGGAACATGATAGGCTTAATCTATGATAAAACAGCTCCCCATAGGACAAGGAATTTGTGAATTAGCCAATTATCATTAGTTTCCAATGTTACAATAAAGGTACATTTAGAAATGAAGCTATGAAATAAAGAGACACAGAGACCTCTAAGCATTACCAATATATCTACAAATTTATATTTTAAACAAGAAAATGAGAGTTTGCTATAGGGAGAGTTATATAGGCTTCAAAGACATAGATGTAGGGAAAACAAATAATACTACATAGGCTCATGGTTTGTTGGGATTCAGTTGTCTTTGGCTTTTACTTACGTTTCTACTTTGTTTGGGTTCCCTTTTTTTTTACCTATACCTTCCAGCTGTACTCTGAACACATTTTCCCCCTGCTTGTATAATACATGACCCCTTAAGAAAAGAAATGGTCTAGCTTGGGATTACATACTGTAGGGTTTAGTCACATAGTCTTCCAAATCTAAAGGAACCAAATCAAATCCTACTTACTTCAGTAAGCCCTCATGACCTCTCTCATTTACCCTGGCACTTGTCACTGGTACCTGTATCAGTAAGGTAATAATAACAATGTAGATGATAATTGTCAAAATGCCTATGTAGTTCTGTATCACAAAGTATGAAAGACTCTCCACATAGAAGGTAGAAGTATAACATTTATTCAGACACGAAAACCATATCACACAAGCCATTTATTCAATCTATTAGAGCAGTAAAACATTCAATACATAATATCACAACATGGGCCTCACCATCCCAAAACCTCTCTGAGCACCTGCTGGGGTCTTCCCAAAAACAAACTCAAATACAGCTAAGTCACAGCCTGTTCAGTCTTAACTATGACAACAACAGCCATTACCACATTACCAGCCATAACTGTTTTCTTTTTCTTTCTCTCTTTCTCTCTCTCTCTTCTCTTCTCTTCTCTCTCTCCCCCTCCCTCCCTCTCTCTTCCTCTCTCTGCCTGTCAGGATACTCCTCCTACCACATGTGACTTAGGCTTCCTGTGACATAAGCAAGTCACATGGCCTACTAAGGGGTGGGAAAGATCTAAATTGCTTACTCCAGTAGCACACATATTAGCACTTAATTTTACATTGTGCTACCTTATCAGCAGACAGCTAGTAAGATTATATTGATATAATATATCACAGGATAAAATCCAATCATATAAGCATGTGTTCAGCCTCTTATATGAGTAAATTATTTTACTAGGTACAAGAACAAAATAGAGAGATAGGTTAGGAAGGTAGTTAGGCGGATAAATAGATAATAGATGAAACATATTGAGCTGAAACATAGAGAAGTACATGTATGAGCATTTGCAAAAAAAATTAAAATTCACCATCAAAGTATTGATTGGAATTACTTCTCATTTTCTCATTACGTCTCATTATTTCTCATCCATGTCACATGAGTTGAGTCTTAAAAAAGCAAGAGATTCTAAGAGGTAGAAATGAGGAAGGAAAGTATTTGCAAGTAGAGGTCAAATTTTGAAAAGGCACAGATGTAGAAGATAAAGGAAAAACTGAGCAAATAAGTGTCTCTGTTTCGCTATAGGATAACGGTATGTAAGGTGGAACAATGTTAAATAAACTTATCAAAGTAGGTTGAAGCCAGATTGTGAAGGATTTTAAAGACAAGTTAAAATATTTACAGATTATTTATATATATAATATATATGTGTGTGTATCTACATGTATATACACATATGTATATGTATATATACATATGTGTATATATGTATATATGTATATATATATGTTATTTTGTTAAATATTTCCAAATTACATGTAAAGGATTTTGACATTCATTTTATTTGCCTTGTCAAGCAATTAATCCACAAACATTTATTAAGCATTTAGTATGTGCCAGGCAATGTGTAAAGTGCTGGGGATATAGGAGGCAAAAAGTAGCCCTTGCCTTCAAGGAGCTCACATTCTAACAGGACAGACAATATACAAATACACACACACACACACACACACACACACACACACACATATAGAGTCAAAGGGGTTGGGAAAGGCCTCCAACAGAAGATTAGATTTTAGTTGAGATTTAATGGAAGTTAGGAAATTCAGTAGGCGTAGTTGAGGAGGAAAAACATTCCAGACATGGGGGACATCCAGAGAAAATGCCAAGAGCCTAGAGATTGAATGCCTTGTTCACGGAACAGCATAAAGGCCAGTATCATTGAATCAAAGGATACATAGTGGGGGTAAGGTATGAGAAAACTAGAAAGATAGGAGAGGGCTAGTTTATGAATGGATTTGGATGCTAAATTTGGCATTTTGTATTTGTTCCTGGAGGCAATAGGGAGCTACGGGAGTTTATTGAGTAGGAAGGTGATATACTTGGAACTGCTGTTATAGAATGAGTTTAAAAATTAAACCACCACTATCACTCCTTTCCCCTTTTCTTTTAATGTGTGGGCTTATATTTAGTTACATTTATGTATGGCAAACAATTTGTAGTTATGTACTAGGTTTACTTTCCTTACAAGAACAGTGTCAAGATAGAGTATGAACGTATCCCCAATATTATCCCGATTTTACCAATTAGGAAAAAGCAACTCAGAAAGGCAGTGATTTGCCCTGATTTACATGTCTATCAAATGCAAAATTTGGACATAGTTTTCTCTTAACTCCGAGTCCAGTATTCTTTCTTCTGAATGAGACAGTTTATAGTTTTTAGATTTAGGTAATATCTAGTCATTATTAATGCATCTGATTTTCTGAGAAATTTACATTTTCCTCATTATTCGTTGAATTAAAATTAGAAGAAATGTCCCATGTATTAAGTCAAAAGAATGTCCTATAATTTTGTGAAATTCAAAGGTGCCTTATTGCTCAACCTAGATCTAATTTAGCACTGTCTTAGCTACCTTACTGTTCTTTGAACAGGATTTGAAAATAAATAGGTTATTGCATGCATAATTCCAAATATCTGTGAGAAATGAGTGGCCTTCAAAGCAGGAGAACTAGGTAAATTTTTTTAACTTTCTAAGATTAATAAGTGGAAGACTATGAGTGTGGAAAAGCACATATAATGTCCTAAGACTTTTTATTATATTGGTTCAGTCTACCCATGAGCAATTAATATTCCTCTCGTTGTTCAGATCTGTATTTGGGCGAAGAATGCGTTGTAATTATTGTGTTCTTATAATACCTGTGTTTGTCTAGCAGTAAGATTCCCCGTTATTTTATATTTTCTGCAGATATTTAAAATGGAATTTCTCTTTCTATCTCTTCCTGCTCGTTGTGTTGGTAGTATATAGAAATTCTGATGACTTATGTGAGTTTATTTTATATACTACTACTTTGATAAATTTGTCGATTGTTCCAATTAGTTTGGCTGTTGTTGATTCTCCAGGGTTCCTTACATATATCAACATATCTGCAAAGAGTTATAGTTTTGTTTTCTTGTTGTCTATTTTTGTTCTTTCAATTTCCTTTTCTTGTCTTATTTCTAGAGCTGGCATTTCTAATACAATATTGAATAATAATGGTGATAAGGGATATCATTGCTTCACCATTAATCTAATTGGGAAGGCTTCCAGTTTAGCCCTGTTATAAATAATGTTTGCTTTGGGATTTAGAGAGAAAGTACTTATTTAAAGAAAGGCCCCATTTAGTCCTATACTTTCTAATGTTTTTTTTTAAGTAGCTATGAGTCAATACTCTTATTTTTATCAAAACCTTTTTCTGCGCCTATGTGTTGGTAAGGCAAAATGGGCTCATTAGCACTTCAGGAGTTTGGCTTTTGTTTACTTTGAGTGATTCAGCTGTTTCATTTAATCTTGCTAAGTGCTAAGCCCCAGGCCCAAAGCCCTATCAGGTGTGACACCTGAGTGGGTATAGATTGATGACTTAAGAGGGGCCAACTCAGGAACCAATTGCCTCTGGTCATTGAGGTGGGGCTTGAGGATGCCAGAGGCTTGGCTATGAGGAGAGGCAGCCAGGAGACAGCTATAGCTGAAGCTTAGGATAAAGCTGAAGCAGGAGCTGCTGAGGCAGAGTCCACCCGTGTGTGGACCCAGGAATACGAGCAAGGACTTGAGGCCAGTAAATATGAATTGGTTTAATACCATCTTGTTTTTCTGTGGCCTCCTGGTTACTCTTGTGAGGCAGGCTTATTGGGCCTGGAGTCTTTTGGTCAAGATGTTGGAATGGGGAGGCTGGTTCGCTAATCTGTTGCTCTGGGGCCTAAATAAATGTTTTGATGCTTTCTTCTTAGAGAATCCCTCATACCTTGCGGTTTCGAACCATTCAAACATATATATGTGTATATTGGAGATCATAAATTCAGCCTTCCTACTACAGCCTATTGAGATAATCTTATGATTTTTTTGGCTATTGATATTATCAATTATTCTGATAATTTCATTAATATTGAAGCAGTCCTGCATTCCTAATACAAATTCCACCTGGATATAGTATATGATATTTGTTATATATTTCTGTAATCTCCTTGATAGCGTTTTATTTAATATTTTTCATCAATATTGCTTAAGGAAATTTGTCTATAATTTTCTTTATCTGATTTTGCTTTCTGTAGTTTATCTATCACCACCATATTTGTGTCATAAAAGGACTTTGTAGGACTCTTTTACTGTTTTTTCAAATAGTTTGTATAGTTTTGGGATTAATTTTTACTTAAATGTTTGGTATAATTCAATTATGAATCCTACAAGTTACCCTAAAGACAGTAAGATATCCTGGAAGCTTTTTGAGCTGCAGAGTTAACATGGTTAGACATGTTTTAGAAAGATTATTTTGTTCACTGTGCGGATGAAAGGTTAAAAAGTGAAGAAATTGAATTAAAAAAGACTAATTAGAAGACAATTACAAAAATCCAAGCAAAAGGCGATGAAGGACTGAACTAGCCTGAGACTGTCCAAGTATAGAGAAAAAGGCCAGATGTGACTAATAGAGATTTTTGCAGGTAAATATAGGTGTGAGTGAAAGAAAGGGTGTTACTCAGAATTTGCAGATCTAGAAGAATGGAAAAATGATGGTGGATGATAATTTCAGGGAAGATTGGAGAACTGTGGATTTAGAGGGGGATAATCACTCTGTTGTGGACATGTGGAGTTTTGAGATATCTATGAAACCTAACATTGAAAGGTCTAATCAGCAATTAGTGATGTATAATGTGATTTCAGAAGAGGATAAGACTGGATAGACAGAATGATGAATCATCTGTGTGAAATAATTGAACCTGTGGAAATGAATGTGGCCACAAAGAAGGTATTAAGAGAGTAAAGAACAGGAACAGAAGGATATGCTTGCTTATGGGCTGTAAGGAGACTGATCACCCAGCAAATGTGACTGAAAAGGAGTGGACAGGAATGGACTGAAAAGGAATTTTAAGGAGAGGAAGGCACTGGAAAGATCCAGAATATGGTTATCAGGTGCGATGCCAAACTGGGGTCCCTGGATGTTCCAGGAATATGATGGTACTGGGCAACTTTAGCATTATATGAGGAAAGTGGTACCAGAAGAGGAACAAACTGATATAGCAAATAAGCTTTACATAAATTTTTGTCTATTCCTGTGACCTTTGTTGAGGTTGGGTTACAATTGTTGTAGGGAAAGTAAGGCTCCTATATAAACATGGTAGCCATGTCATCTACTTGTATGAAAACTTCAAAAAGATCAAAAAGTGATTCAGAACTTAGCAGAAGCCCTCATTTTAGGTATCACTCCTCCTTACATGTAATCATGAGCTATATTCTAAAAGTATACAAATAAATTTGGCAATCATGTCAAGAGTATTTGAAAAGTACATGAAACTATAATAACTGATTTACAAATCAGAACAAGGAGCAATGAGTAGAGAATATAATTAGTGTATCTTAAAGGAGATATAAATTCTAGTCTTTGGGAAAATACTGATCTTGGAAACTTCTAAGTGGCAGTTTCTACACTTGAAAGCTGACTACAGCATCATTACAGCTATATCTTCATGCAATAGATGTGGCTTTTGAAAAGTTTCATAAAATATATTGTTTAATTGATCTACATTTGACAGATAATTTCAGTAACAGATTATCTTCATTTCTGAAAGATTTTCTATCTGCAGGGAGCCCTAAATTAGAATCATAGAAGATTACAGTATGATCATAGATTTCAATTTAAAAGCAGTCAATTCAATCTGCTCATTTCATAGATGAGGAAACCGAGGTACAGGGGGGCAAGTGACTAGCTGATGATTGCACAGGTTGTAAGCTGTCAGAGGAAGTTTTAGAATCATAGTCCTGTGATTTGAGAGTCAGTGCTCCTTGTACTGGGTACCATGCTGAATCCTCTGATTCTCTCATTTATGATGAGGAAACAGGTCAGAGAAATGAGATGCGTTTTTAAGAAGAGGAAGGCACTGGAAAGATCGGGCATACATCGCATTATTAATGGTTATATCAGGTGTGATGCCAAAGTGAGGTCCCTAGATATTCAGGAATATGATGGAACTGTACAACTTTAGCACGTTTAGGGAAGATGCTATCAGAAGAATGAACATGAATTCAATATTTAGCAGTAGAAGCAGTACAGCATAGTGAATTGAGTACTAGATACTGAAATACCTCAGTTCAAAACCCACCTCAGATATTTCTTTGCTTTGTGAATAAAGGTGAGACATTTAATCTCTCAGAGCATCAGTTTTCTCATCTATCAAATGAGAATAACATTGTAGTACTTTCTGTTAAATGGCTATCGAGGCTCAAATTAGAAAATGTCTTATGAAAACATTGATTATAATAATGATCATTATATGAAACATCTTATCTTTTCAATGAACATTCCTTTTCACATTGTTATCGTTTGTGTTATCTTACTGTTCTTATTTTGATTCTGTGTCTTATTCTGGTCCATGTACTGATCTGTCATCTGCTCTTATTCTTTTACAATTAATGTTTTATGCACTTTTCCATACATCAGTAAAATTGGTAATTTTTGTAGTTGAATAAATGAATTAGATTAAGCTCATGGCCTTTGCCTTCTATCAGACCTTCATTGCTCTTCATCTATAATCTTGGAGTACCCTTTGTTTCCTTGTCTCAGGTCTCACCCATCTTTAATCCATACTATATAGAGCCAAAAAATGATTTTTCTACAATGCATGGATAACTATCTCCTTCCTGTACTCAATAAACTATAACGGTTTCCTATTGATTTTAGGATAAAATAAGGGCTTCTCTGTCTTTTAAAACCTTTCAAAACCTAAGTTCGAGCTTGTAATCCAAACTCATTGTACATTATTCCCTTTCCTGCATGCTGCAGTTGTGCCAAGCAGGTATTCTTAGGGTTCCTCACACGTGACATTTTATTTCCATCCTCCTTTCTTCATAAGGTACTAGTTTTTTAACAACCTTTATATCTTGCAGCTCTCTGTTTGTATATATAGGTTGCAAAAACTAGCATCTACTGAATGATTAGCAAGACACACCCTGATGGCTATAATGATAGATATAGTCTTTGGATGTCTAGTATGAAATGCTTATTTTATAGAAGAGGAAGCTGAGGCACAGAGAAGCTAAATGACTTGCCTAAAGTGACACAGATTATAAATATCTGAGGCAGGATTTGACGTCTTCCCGATTCCAAGACTTCTACCCTCTTTAATCCTGTTATCACTAGTTCATCAAAGCAAGGAGAGACCTTACACAGTTGTGACAAGACAACCCATGAAGAAGGCATGGGATATTAATCTCTGAGGTCATTATTTAGTGGTTGGGTTCACTGAGAACAATGGCATCACATATGATTGGTGGTAGCATATATTTAATATATACTTCTTAATTGGCAGCCTTATGATAGTGTCAGAATCTACCAAGATGGAGGAATGAGAAAATCTAATAAGATTAAATTTAATTCTGACAAATGCAAAATCCTTCACCTAGATCCAAAAAGCCAGCTGCATAAATCCAGAATAAGGGAGGGATGGCTAAAGTACAGTTTGTATGAACATGTTCCAAAGGTTTTGTAGTTGTTTTTCAGTCTTCTTTAACTCTCCATGCCCCAATTTGAAGTTTTCTTGGAAAAGATACTGGAGTAGCTTGCCATTCCCTTCTTCAGTGCATTTTACAGATGAGGAAACTGAAGCAAACAGGTTTAAGTGATTTGTCCAGGTCACACAGCTAGCAAGTGTCTAAGGCCAGATTTGAACTCAGGAATATGAGTCTTCCTTATTCCAGGCCTGGTAGTCTATCCACTGTGCCAGGTAGTTGCCCATTCAAAGGGTTTTAGTGGGCTACAAATTCAATAAAAATGAACAGCGTGTCATTGCATTCTGCAACAATCTTAGTCTGCATTAGCACCATGACATGTCCATCACAAGTGAGGACATATTTCCACTACAGTATCTTATAAAGACCACATTGGGGCAATGTGTTCACTTGAGTCATAAAGTTTTATAAGAGATATTGACAAGATGGTGCGAAGGAATAGTACAGCTCTGTTTCAGTATTTGAGGTTCTGTCTTTTCATAGTAATCAGGGCAGCTGTTTTTCTCTTTTGGGAAGCTAAGGCTCTAAAGTGCCTTTAATGAGTCTCACCTTTGTTTGAATAGAGCAGGTAAAGTGGACTCCTTTTTGTTTGGAGGGTTTCTCAGCACTATGGCAATCTGGGGTCATTGATTGGAAACAATGTATATCAGTGGTACTAGTGATTAAAGAGCATCCCACACCCTGGTGCTAGTAACTGAAGAACTTACTTTCCCATACCCTAAATGGTAGGCCTCCAGCCCTCAGGGACCTGAACAGCATACATGTACTGGAATGATTATAGAAGATCTTCCATATTATAGTGTAAGCCTGGCTTTTCTCCCATCCCTCTCACCCCCCAGCTCCTGCAAGCTCGTTAGACTTTCCAGCTTGGAATAAAGAATCAGACATTAACCTCTCTGACATCAGCTCAATGGAATATGCTAGGAGATAGGCCAGAACAAAGAACAGGTGATTCTTAAGACAAAGGACAGGAAATTCCAAAACTGCTGCTTGAGGACCTAGACAGTTCTCAAAAACAAAATGATTGCCAAGATCTTCCCTTCCCGAGGGAGGAGTAGCTACCCCTTCTGGAGGGGAACATCCAGGACAGTTAGCAGTAGGCCCTCCTTGTTCAGGAAGCTATAAAAGCCCCCATGTGGAACAAGTTAGGGGGATCTCACTATGGAGAGGAAGCTTCCTGGGATTATTTTCCCTCTTGGGCTCTGATCGAGCTGGGCTGTGCAAACCGGGACCCCCTCACCTTTGAGAGGATTAAGTGCTGGAGTTCCCCGAGAAGTGACGAATCTATGTTGTTTGTGCCTTTGTCTTTGTTGTGTTAACTGTGTTTGTTAGAGTCTATCTCCCGTCTTTCAATAAAAACCATGTTCTCTCAGGAGTGTGCTTTATTGCCAGTGCGAATCCGAATCCAAACCTAACTTAGCTTAATCGAACATAATTGGCATCACGAACAGGATCAGATTTTTCGCTCTGCAGTAATGCCATTCCAAAGAGCAAGTGAAGCCGCCCCCAAGGTGGGTGAGTTGGGCATGCCCGGGTGGGAGGAGCTCCCTTGCTACTCCGTGGCCAGCGAGTGTGCGGACCTGACCCCTCGGTTTGTGGGAAGACTGGGGCGGCCGGCTTGAAACAGTGGAACCCTTACATGTCTAGGGTAAAGGCTGGGTGTTGCTATGCGCGGCTTATGGCATGATGCATGGCCAGAGGGAAGTGGGAGAAAAAATATTAGCTTTGCCGGGGGTGTGGGGGCGGGGGAGGGCTTTGGTCCGGGTCCACCAGAAAGAAAATTTAAAGAGTTGGGGCATGTAAGAAAGAGAAGGCATGTGTGAGAAGTTTGAGGAATTGTTACTTTTTGGAAGTTGTAAAAAAGAAAAAAAAATGCACTCTTTCTCCCTCCATTCCAATTCTGGCCAAATTTGGAATGTGAAGAGAGATAAGAAAGAAAGCCGGAAGCTTTTCCCATCAGACTTAAGTGAAATGCGCCGCTCATAATTTGAAAACAAAGTGTTTTAGGGGTAACGTTTACCTTAGGGGAAGCATAGCCTACCTCTTGGAGCTTGGGTGACCACTTGGTGTGAATTAGAATTGAATTTTGGTAAAACTAAAAGATGGAAAATTGTGTAAAACTAGGGATGCTATTTTATAATAGGTGAGTCCAAATTGTAAAACTTCCTTAAGAATAATGTGATTGGAACTTAGAAATGTATATCTAAAAACAGGTGGAAAGGAGGGGTGCATGTTGTTATCTGGCATTGACAAATTTATTAACTATATAGCCCCAAGAAATCCTATGTACTTTATTGTTCAGTAAGGGGATGGTGGTGGAATTCATTCCCATGGATATTATGGGAGTCACATGATTGTGAAAATACTTGGTACAATGCTTGGCATAAGAAATGCTACTTGAATGTAAACTGTTTTAAGTTAAATATAATTGCTTCATATTTATTAACTTTATGTGAATTTTCTTCAATATAAGATTTATGTCAATGGGGATGAGATGAATAATTCTCAGTGAAAGGCAATCTGGGAACACATCTGACTGAGGCAAAGCCAGTGGAATGATAATTAATTTCTTTTGATTCTGAAGTTTAAATAGATCATAATTGTATATGGTTTTACTGTATTTTTAAAATTCAGCTAGGTGGAAGAGGTTTTTTGTGATCACATTTAAGAATTGTTAAATAATATCAGGATAAATTGTAAGCTGTCTCTGAGAAAGGAAAATGTATTTTATGAAAAAATGTTTTGTAAAATCCTTTATATGATTTTTACAAGGTCTACTAAAGTTCTGTCTGTAAGCTAATCTGTTGCTCTAATTTGATATTGATGACAATTATGTCCAAACCTACTGTAGATTTTTAATTTCATTTAAGTCTCATTCCTAGGTTTGTTGTAACTTTGGATTGACTTTGAATGAGTGTGCTGAGAGAAACAGCAAGGGATAGCAAACAGGCCCAAGGTTTTTCTGGGATCCTTGCAAAGACTCTTTATTTTGCAAATTGCCAAAGCCCTGAAAACTGTCTGTATGGGCTAGGCCATTTCTTTTGCCTCAGTAAATGAATTCGTTTTGGTTTATGTAGGCCCTAAATGAACTTAGCTTGCTGAGAAACATAGAAAGAATTCTAATGATTGCCTTTTACACCAGGACAAGTTCAAATTTGAGAAGGAAAAGATGTCTAATAAAATCCCTTATGTATGAGAGGCCTAGTGAATTTTAATGCTTATTGAAAAGCAACTGTATTTGGCTTGATTAGCAAAACTTGCTGTTTAAGGTGAAATGCACTTGGGACCATAACTAATTCAGTTTTGAGTTTAAATTTGGGTATAGTTGTCTGCATTAAATCAGCATGAAATGCCACAAGCTACTTAGAGGGAGGTCTGCATTCAGGAAAAAGCTGAGGGTACCATCTTAGTCTCAATCTAGGATGGGATCCTCTTTGGCTCACTTTCCCTTTTGTGTTCTTTTGAAAAGAAGTGCCTCCCACCTGACTATTCCTGAATTTAGCTATGAGATGGAAACACACTGCACAATTGAATAATTATGATTATATCCAAATTTAAACAAAGCCAAGGATGTTTTATCCTGTCATATTTGGTATGTCACATGTCCCTGCTATCTTTCCTTCTATGGAAAATTTCTGTGATCAGAGCAAGTAGTCAGTAAAAGATATGAACTCTTTTGTATTATCTTATTGGCAATCTGATATTATTTTATCTATAACTACAGCATGTGCAGAAATTTATGCAAATTGATTAAAACTGACCTTAAGATGCTCCCTTGGTATAAACGAATTCTAAAAGCAGCAGTATTTTTTCTTGTGATCAGTGTCTTACTGTTACCAATGTGAGATTTCATTACAACACCTTTTCCATTAAGCAACTTAGTGATATCTAGGAATTCTGTAATGACTAGAAATGTTGTTTGTTATAATACTTTGGGAATTTATGTTACTTAAAGATATTTTAAAATGAATCACAGAAAAGTTTAATGGTTATTTCTTAACATCAGGATAAATTTTAAAACTGTTTTAAAAGGGGAAACACTGAGGGGACGGAGCCAAGATGGCGACTGGAAAGCAGTAACTGCCGTGAGCTCCCCACCAAGTCCCTCCAAAAACCTATAAAAAAATGGCTCTGAACCAATTCTAGAACTGCAGAACCCACAAAGTGGCAGAGGGAAGCAGGGCTCCAGCCCAGGACAGCCTGGATGGTCTCGGGGTAAGGTCTGTCTCAAACGGAACTCCCAGCCCC
>CM053625.1:282875830-282925004 GCA_028646595.1 Phalanger gymnotis | reverse complement strand
AAAACCAAACATGTCAAAAATAAATTAAAAAAAAAAAAAAAAAAAAAAAAGTCCAGCTCAGACAATGGCATGCAGTTGAATGTGCAGGTCACTGAGTCAGTCAACAGCACTCTTTCATTGAGTGCTAATTTTGTGCCAAGAACTCAATATTGAGTGCTGGAAATACCAAGAAAGGAAATACACAGTCCCTGTCCTTAAGAAGTTCACATTCTCATGGGGAAGGCAATATACAAAAAGCTATTTATGTGAAAGATATAATCAATGTAAATGGGAAGTATGCTCAGAGAGAAGGTTCCAGCATGAGGGCAGGAAAGGAAGCCAAAAAAGTCTTCTTGGAAAAAGTAGGAGCCAGCCAAACCAGGAGACACACAAAGAGGAAGAATATTCAAGGCATAGGGCACAGCCAGGGAAAATGCACAGTTGGGAAATGTAATAAAATATAAAGACGAGCAAGGCCATTGGTGCTGAATTGTAGAGTGTATGGAGGAGAGTAAAGTGTAAGAAGACTTGATAGAGAAGAAAGGGCCAGGTTATGAAGGGCTTTGGGAGCCAAACACTGGATTTTACATTTGATGCTGGAGGAAATAGGGAGCCACCTGAGTATTGGGAGAGGGGGAAGGGGACGTGGTCAGACCTGTGCTCACTTTAACAGCTAATAGAGGATGACTTGGAGAAGTTAGAGACTTAAGGCAGCTTTTAAATAAGAATAGAGAGCTATAGGGCAAGCAGAACATTCAGCAACTTATGTCACCTTTCTGAATCTGTTACCTCAGAAATGAAATGAGCCAAATAATAGAACTTAACTAAAAGATTGTTGGGAATATTACACGGTGCAGTGTATATAAAGTTCATTGCATTCCTTGAAGTGAAGTGTAGGGGTATATATATGATGATGGTGGTGGTGGTGGTGATGATTGTGATGATTGGTGTCCATTTATAAAGGTCTTGAGAATCCATTGCCTTGTTTTTTTTTCTTTAATTTTTAATTAAATTATCGCAGAGGTAGATAACAAAAAAAAAGAATAGAGAACAAGATGATGCAGTGGGTAAAGTGCATGACCTGGAGTTAGGAAGACTTGAGTTCAAGTATGATTTCAGATACTTACTAGTAATATGAACCTGAGTAAATCACTTAACCTCTGTCTGTCTCAGTTTCCTCATCCATAATATGGGGATAATAATAGCATTTATTTTCCAGGGTTGTTGTGAGGAAAAAATGAGAAGATATTTATAAAATACCCTGCCAACTTTAACATCCTATAGTAATGCTAGCTGTTATTAATAATAACAACAAATAAGAGAGGGTTTCAGATCTCAATTGAAAAGTTCAGCTGTGGAATATTGCTCTTCCTGCTTTGTGTGACCTGGATGCAGAGTTATTGCTATTTCAATTTCTTTCCATTCACCCCCCTTCACACTTAAACTTTCAAATAATTAAAACAGAGACAGACAGCGATGTGAGATGGAATACTGCTTGTGCCAAATGTGACTCAGATGGAGTGCTTTTTGGTAACGATTCCAGATTCTTCTAAGACTGTTATTAAAATATGAACTAGTTTTGTGGAATCCTAGCTGCAAATTTCAAAATTGCTTTGGTCCCAGGGAAAGTATTGAAAAATTAGATTGTCTTTCCTTAGCAAAGGTGACCTGCTGTGTGAACCAATATAACATGATACTGTCCCTGGTTGGAAAGAAAAGAAAGGGCTCTTGGGCAACTCAGCCTTGCAGATTGGTTGGAAACTCATCCCTTTTTGCACCTATGATTTTTGCCATGTTATAAAGTGGTACCAAGACATTAAGGCAAATTGCCTTCTAAAACCGTAGTATCTTATTTGTCATGGCAATGATATTTGGGCCAAGAGAAAAATAGCCAGAGTGGCTAAGAGCTCTTGGAGGTAAAGTAGCATGTTCTGTGTATGCCATAAGTGCTAAAGCTGATTTGGAAGAAAGCACTCTGGATATTGGTATCCGAGGTCTGTGGTTTGAATTTTGGCTCTCCTTTTTAGAAGCACTATGACTTTGGGTATTACTTAATCTCTTTAGGCTTCAGCTTCCAAAGCTCTTAAACCAGAAAGTTAGGTTTTCTGAACTTGAACATCCATTGCACTACTGACATTCTGTGATGCTGTATTTATTTTAACCATCTGGCCTAAATCTTGTGTCAATGACATCCTTTCCTCTTATGATCATGTAAAGAGACAGATGAAATTACAGGTTAAATTTCTTCAGATGTAACATTACCATCATAGTTTTCTCTCCTGTGGAATAGCTTGATTAAAAAGCCAAGTTCCTTTAATTAGCTAGTATAGATAGAGACATCCCTCGGTCTTGACTTTTATCATTATTATTATTATTAATTTCTGTTTTGGCAGCCAATCATCTCAAAAGTGAGGACATTTAGATAATATTTTTCCACCACTATAACTTTCCTTCCTGATATCCTCATTCTGCTAAGAGGAACATCCATTAACACTTCAGTGAATTCCCTGAAGCAGCCAAAAACTTATCTGGTATACCTGGCTTCTCCCAGATTTTCATGTAGTCCGTAGTCTTACACCATGTAATTCTAAAGGAAGAGCACAAAATTCTTCTAAGGGGGGATATGAGCAGTGAGTAGATGACCTATAGATTTGGTCTCAGAGCCATAAATCTGATCCCTCAGATTGAGTTCAATCACCTGTCATGGTGTACAGTTGCCTAGCAGTTTGTATCTTTATAAGAGAGAATTTAGATATAAACTTGTAGAGTATAGGACAGATAAGCCTATTTTTCAGTGACATATTACTAGTTTGTGAGTCTCAAATACTCTTTTATGGGCTTTGGACACCCTTCTAATTATAATGGAAAGAACCCCAGACAAGATAAAAATGACTCCTTGTCTTTATACTTACTAGCTATATGACCTCACCCTGCCTACCTGTTGGCCTCTGTTTTCTCATCTGTAAAATTGGAATGACAAGTTTTTGTGCTATTTCCTCCACATGGTTTCTGTGAAAAAGGTCTAAAAATAAGAATTATACCTTAGGATTTTCAGTGTTAATATCAGGGTTTTAAGTTAGTCACATTCCCAACTAAAATATCAAAAAGATTAGGATAGGCAGTATTTTCCCCTCATACTTGGCTCTTCCTGAGAGTCTAAAGTAAATGTGCTCTTGGAATCGTGGGGGAAAAATGAAAACTTCTAATGTCCTTAGTCCCGGGGCAATCCATGCATTAAAATTTATTGATAGAAAAAAATTGGCATTTAGTAAATTTGTTGTACGTAAAAGAATGGAATATACCCACTCCTTAAAAGACTAATGGCTTCCATGGAACTTTCATGTAGCAAGAGCCTGCTCTTTATTAAGGTAGTATTTATTTTTCTTTCTCCCCTTGCCTCTAAGGAATACATTATACCCGAATTCTGTTGAAGATTTCTAGAAACTTTCTAAAGATAGAAAATATATCATGGAGATAATTTTATGATCTCTATTTTAAGTCACCATGTATAAATCATAAGATTTGGAGGGCTGAATTATCTGCTTCATAAATTGGTTATAGAAGCATAATCTCAACTCCCTCAAAACTTTCAAATTCAGCTACTATGTAAAGTAGGAGGCAGCTTACAGTTCAGTTGACAGAGCATTGGGCCTGGAGTGAGGAAGACTTGAGTTTAAATCTAGCCTCAAACACTTCCTAGTTTGTGACACTAAGTCATTTAACATCTCATTGTCTGAAAAATGGATCGACTGGAGAAGGAAATGGCAAACCACTCCAGTATCTCTGCCAAGAATACCCTAAATAGCATCATGAAGGGTCCGAGAAGATTGAAAAACAGTATGTAAAGTGGCCAACTCATAAGACCATTCAATGTCGATTTCTATATTTTCTCCTCGAAGGAGATGATAATTAGAGCTTTATATGTGACCTTATTTATATATGACCTTAAAGATTACAAGCCACTTTACATGGCTAATCTTATTTGAAACTCAAGTTAGCTACTCAGCACAGCAGCAGCCCTTTTTCCTCCACAGTGGTCTGCTATGACCCCCTACTCCCCAGCAACCAAAGGGACCCACAGTTGGCATTGATCTTGCAACCATTTACTCCTGTGTGGGAGTTTTCCAGTATGGGAAAGTGGAGAACATTGCTAATGACCAAGGATACAGGACCACCCAAAGCTATGTCACCTTCACCAACACAGAATGTTTAATTGGTGATGCTATGAAGAATCAAGTTGCAACGAACCCTACCAACACAGTTTTTGATCCCAAATGTCTGATTGGTCATAGATTTCATGACGCAGTTGTACAGTCAAACATGAAGCATTGGCCTTTTAAGCTGGTGAATGATGCAGGCAGGCCTAAGGCCTCCTTTTTTTAATCAACTTTTGTCAATCTCCATTTCTGTCCTTGTTCCTCTGTCTCTGCATATCTGACTTTCTGTCTCTCTGTCTTGATTTCTCTCCCTCTCTCTCTGATTTTGTGTCTGTCTTTATTGTTCTTTCTCTCGTCTCTCTCCTACCCCTTCTAATTTTCTCTGTATTTCTATGTCTCTGCTTCTCTTTCTGACTCTCTCCACCCTCCCTATCCTTAAATAAGCCAAATGTGCACAGTGTTAAGTAATGAAACAGCATTGCCCTGCAGAGTTCTGTTCGGGCATTGAAAATGTGTTTGTTAATGACAAGAACAGATTCCAACAACTGCAGTTTGTTGGTGGTAATGCTTTGGGTTACAGTTCAGAAACTGAAAGCAAATGAAGCTTGATGAGCACTCTCTTCAGTGGGCTGGGAATGGCCTGGCCTCTTGTACTAACAAAAGCCATCATCACCCTCTGATTCCAATTTTATGATTCCCCCTGAGCAAATAATACTGTTTGAAGCCAAATGCTACCCTGAGTGTGGACTGCCTCACTGTCTTTCAGAGAAACAGCTGCATGGGTTTTAGAAGGTGCCAGGCCCTATAACAAATAGAAAGGATATATTTTCCATGACTTATTTTGTGACAAAACTGTTGGCATTTTTAACCATGTGTTGCCATTTTACATTTAAATACAGATCATTTCTAACAAGGACAGCTCTGGGAAAGAATCAAGTGGCTGCCAGGGGGTGTTCAGTTACATAACATTTTGATTCATGATATCTGCTTCATGGACCGTGGCAGGACACTCCACAGGATGGAAGGAAGGTCAGATCTGCTTCAAAAACTAGGGCTAGCCCTGGGAAAATGCTGAAATCTAAAAAGGTTGCCTTTGGCAGACTTGTAGCTAGCCGAAGCTATGCCAGATGAGTGTTGACAGACATTGCCGAGGATGGTATGACCCACATGAGTGTGTTTGGGGAGAGACATGCAAGGGTATATAGAAAAGCCCCAATAAGTCAGGGTGAGAGGTGGGAGGAGGGAGCACAGCAGTGCTGAGCAGTGGGTGGGAGGGGGATTCTTTGATTATGTCAAAGTCTTATTCACTCTATCTTTACTATAACTCTTATCTGTGGTTCCCATCTATCTCTACTTTCAGCATCCTTCTTGTCATCTTGGTGTGCTTTGGATGCATGATTACATGGTGATGACATAATATTCTAAGTACACTTGACTCAGTCCTGCTATTTTTCCCATCTCTGTTCTCTTTTGTACCACTTTTGTCTCCTTTATGAACAAATGCCGGACTGTGAGATAAGGGTATTAGTATGGTGTCCAACTGCACATGATGGTGAAAAACAGTTTGTTATAGTAATATTTGTAAACTGTTCCCATCTTTTGCATTTTTCCAAATTTTCCAATTTTCCAAATATCCAAATTTGACCCATGTCCAAGTTAAGTACATAGTCCAAGCTTCTTATTCAAAGATGATATGGTTCTGATTGTATCAAGTCTCAGAATATGGCAGAAACTCCTAGAAGAGATCTGCAACCTTTCATGAATAGTTTGTACTAAATATCCATGCACAAAAAAGGGATGGTTACTACTCAGATTATGCCATTCATTTGGATGGAAAATCTATGGAGCTTGCCTATTACTGTTTTTATCTGGTAAAGACAGGACAATTGGATAATGAATTAGATTTCAAATTGAATAAGAGAGACAGGTTAAATTGCTTTCAGGATTGCTAAATTCCTTTGGTGTCCCCACGATTCCAATGGAAATGAAGACCCATCCTTATGACACTGAGGTATGGAATTCAAGGGGCTCTAAAAAAGTTTAAAAAGTACCATTTATAAGGCAATAGATAGGTCCATGTTGGGGCTATGTGGGCTGCAACATATAACTAATTAGAAACATCAAAAGAGAATGGGAATGAAAGATATTAAAGAATTATATATAACAGCAAGAAAAAAATGGGCTAATCACAAGGCCATAGTGAAGGATGACAGGTGAATGGCTTTAGTGATACATTGGCACCCTTAAAACATCAAGAGAAATCAAGGAAGACCTCTAGTAGGCTGGTGAACTTTTGGGAGAACATGAACATGAGTCACAAAGGATCGGAAGATATAGATAGGTTATGATCTCCACCACACAAGGGAACTACCAAATCAATGAGATCACATATCCATTGGATAATGATTAATGATATTTCTTCTAGGAGTATGTTTATTTTAACTAGGGAAAGGGAGTCTTAAAGATAAACATTTCAAAACTCGTAAGTGAGGGAGTATATAATTATGTGTATGGATCCTGCCCCACATTTCTAAAATTTGAACATGCATATACGGTCGGAAGAGAAAGAGTCAGGAGGGATCTGAGAGATCATTTAGTACATCTTCACATTTCTTAGATAAAGAAACTGATGTCCCCCAAAGTTAAGCAATTTTCCCAAGGCCATATACCTTGTAATTTCCAGAGTTCTTTTGACTCCAAATGTAGTGTCCTTTCTATTTCATTGTCCTGGCCAAGCTTATCAAAAGTAATATAGCTTAATGTGGGAATACATGGGAAATATTTTGGCTAATGTATTTTCCCTTTCTTCCTGACCTTCAATGCAACTCTCAGACTACCTATTATTTTTGCCCTAATATTGTTAAAATGGTAATAAGTTATTAATCTCACTCTCCTGGGATTCCAGTTTTCCTCTCTCACTATTTGCTTACTTCATTACTTTTACACTCCCTTTGGGCAGAAATCCAATTCACTTACATATCATGGTCTTACCTCCACGATGCCATGGTCAGCTTTGAGAATGAAGGACAAACAACAACTACAACTTTATTACTACTCTATCATTTCACCCTTTAATTGAAATCAATAACTTTGTATTAGGTGTCTATTACAGCAAGAGATGTTGAAAGACGTTAGGGATATCAGGACAGAGCTGAAAATAGTTTCTGCCCTCAAAGAACTTGTATTGGACTTTCATGGGACTTAATAAGTCATCAACCACCCAATGTAATGTAAGGAAGAATCATTTAGACATTATACAGATGAGGAAACTGAGGTACACAAGGTTAAGTAAATTGCCAAGGTCATACAGCTACTAAGATTCTGAGGCCAGATTTGAATTCAGGTCTTCTTGGCTTGAGGCCTGGCACTCTATTGACTGTGCCACTTAGCTGCCTCTCCACTTGTCAGAGCTACCTAGAATCTGTCCCTGGGTCCCTGGCCATTGGTATGTGAGCATCTGTCCCTGGGAAAAAGATAGGAACACAATCTCATGGAGAACTGAAAGATCTTTGCGTGGCAGTCTCTAAATGACGTAAGGGAGGAAGTACACCCCACGCAAATAAATTCTCCCTGTTCCCATATTAGCAGCTTGGACAAAGCTGCAGACATACCAAAATGGTTATGAACCTCTTCTTTGACACATATATGATCATGAGTACATGCACATAGAAAATAAATTCTAGATCATCTATCATCATAAGTGATGAACGAATGACAAGACGTTTATTAAGCTTTGCTGTTTAAAAAGCACCATGCTAAGTGCTATGAATACAAATGGTAAACATTAAAAAATTGAGTAGTGCTATGAAAAAATTAGCTTGAGTATACATGATATTTCTTTTTTATAATAGATTTAATTTCCTAATTTTATTTGTCTTGAATTAATATTCAATTGAGTTTCTGATGGTAGATTTTAGTTTCCATCTGCTTGCATGAGGGCTAAATTAACTTTGGAAAATTCACCTACCATCACTAAAGAGAAGAGAGAGAGATTATCTGATACCAACAGTAATTTGTTTTGATCTATTATTTACACATGGTATGCTTCCTATTATTATTAAGAGAGCAGAAGTATTTCTTCCTACTTTCATTCTGATTGAACCTAAGGACTTGCATAGAAATATTTCTGACATGCAAAACCAGTAAAACATATTCATATTACCTGAGTTTTTGGAAAAGGGAATAGATGTTTCAGCGAATTGTTTTCAAATACTACCATATTCCAATCTAGGTCATTAGTTTATATTTGAATTGATAAACCTCCTCAATACTACAAGGGTCTTGGTAAGCAGAGTGAGAAATGTTTAGTTGTATGAGGGCTATTTATAACCTTTATGTTAACAACATTTATTTTAATCGTTGTTGATATTTTGCTTTTATATCATTTAAAATTCCAAAAATGTCCCTCCCACTTTCCTTACTCTGCAAACAATTCTTTGAAATGAAAAAGAAAAAAAAACTGATACATCAATCAAGTGTGACAGTAAATACAGTGTTCCATAGCCAGAGACTGCTGCTTCTTTAGTGAAGTAAGGGAGGCCAAATTTCCTTTCTCTTCTTTCAGTGCAGACTTCAAGATTATAATTAGATCATGTTTCATTTAATTTAATTCCCTTTGTTTTTTTCTGTTTCCATTGTTGTAGTAATTCTTTATATTGGTTTCATGATATTGCTTGCTTCACATTGTTATCAGTTCATATAATTATTCTCATGCCTCTCTGTATTCTTCATATTCATTACTTCTTATGGTTCAATAATATTCCATTACATTCAGGAACCACAGTTTCTTTAGTCGGTCCCCAACCAATGAACATCTGCTTTGTTAAACTTCATAATGAAATATTCTAACGTAGGTTACACTAAAGACATAGATGATAGCATAGTCTCCTTGCCATCAATATTATTTATGTGGAAGTTGCTTATGGCCACTGATAATTCCTGTCCTCTGTTTGGTGAATGAAGTCTTGATTGTTGCATTTTTATCTTAGACTTACACCTTAATATATTTCCTTCTTAATGAAAAGGAAGCATTAATTAATTTAGGATCTCAATAAGGAATTATATCTATAACCTGTGTTACCTCTTTATTATGGACTTGATTTCAATATTTTTTTAAAAAGATACTGGATTAAAAAGGGATAAGAGTCCTTTCAAAAAGATTCATTTCTTCCCGAGTTCATAGAAGATTGCTTTTGAATTCTACCATTTTACCCAAGAATCGAAATTGCATTAGAAAATTTTTTTTTTCTAACCAATCCAATTAATAAATCAACACCAAGCTTCTGCCTAGGAATATAAAATGGACAAATACCACTGCCATTGCATGCTAGGAACCTATGATCCATCAGGTAAAATATATTGAGTATATGACAAATACATACAATATCAGAAGAATAAACAAAATGCTATGTGAGGCACTTCAACAGAAAAAGCCCCAGGTTAAGAGACAAAGAAAACCCAAGTT
This sequence comes from Phalanger gymnotis, assembly GCA_028646595.1. Classification (NCBI taxonomy): domain Eukaryota; kingdom Metazoa; phylum Chordata; class Mammalia; order Diprotodontia; family Phalangeridae; genus Phalanger; species Phalanger gymnotis. Next base: position 282,915,404 of record CM053625.1, on the reverse strand, counting down.
CATAACCCACGTCCTATAATTGCAGTATATGAGGGGAGTTTACCAGATGGCCTCTGTGGCACCTTTCCAGCCTCAAATCTATGATCCTGATCCTATTTTTATAACCTTCTGAAAGCCACATAGCTTCTTTTCACCTCCATTTCCTTATAAATAAAAGGAGCTAATAATATATGAGAGAAGTACTTTGTTAACCTTAAATACCTATACAAATATGCCCCTTCTTATTTGTGAAGAGATTATTTCTCTGCTGAACAATTAACCTGGCTAATGTGATGCAAGTTATCTTAGAAGGAAAATAGTTTTATTGTATTTTATTATTATTTTTAAGCTGTAGGTGCCTACTTTAGTTACTCTCATTGTGTTTCCATGAATTTGAGTGTTACTGTTAGCCAGTTGGCTTCTCAGTTTTTATTGTCACACTTAGGGAAGCTATTTTTTCAAGCATATGCTTTACTTCAAGGCTCTCCTGGAAGAATCCTCTTGTTTTCATGAGTGCTAAGAAAGCTTCATTGAGAGGAGTTAGAATGAGGCTACACCAGACAAAGCTCGCAACTTTAGTCACAGTTTAGTTTTTTGAGAAGAGCAACTGGGTTGTGACAAAAGCTAAACATTTATTTGCTTATGAAGATGAGCTTTTTGTTGCTGAAGGACAGCTCACCAATAGAAAAAAAAGATCATTTTCCTCTATCAGGAACCACAGAACTGAGCAGGATAATAGAGCCAGAGCTGTGAGCAAACTGCTGAGCACACAGCTAAGCTCGGACCAAGGAGCATTTCAGAAATACGAAGTGCATCTTGCTTTATTTACAAACAATAAGATCTAAATCAAAGCTACCTAGTTCAGGGCTAATTCAAAATGAGTATCCTTGATAATGAAAGTCCTAGCAACCTAGGCTAAGGAATCATTTTATTTGTTTTAGGATGAGGCCACTCTAGCATTGCTACCTCTTCTATGAACAAACAAGGATTTTTGGTCTCTTCAGAAGCAAGTAAAGTTTGAGTAGGAAAGAACCTTCGAAGTTGATTGCCTAATTCAATCCTTTCATTTTATAGTTGAGAGAGCTAGGACCCAGGGATATGAAGTGACTTGCTTAGAACTAGTAACAGTGGCAGACTTTTTCAAAGTGTGAAGAGATACATAGCACCACTGATATGAAGAATTTAGATCTCTTTCATAGACTCAAAGATAATGGAAAATGTGAGAATGGGAAAATGGAGTAAACACCTAGAGTGGAAGTAGTGTCATAATATCACTCAATCTGTTCCTGTAGCAGAATTGTCCCTGGCATTGACTATCCAAGAAAAATGATTTTGAACATATGGTCCACCCAATAGGAATGTGTTCTTCAAAATGATTAAGAGAATACTTAGGAAGGCTTTCAGGGAGTAGAAATCCATATCTTCCCTCAATAACCTGTATCAATGATTAAAAATCCTATTTACCCACATCAGAATATAAGTTCTTTTAAGGCAATAGCTATTTCACTTTTGTCTCTGTATTCCATGTGCTTAGAACATTGCCTCACACATATTAAGTGCTTCATTAATGCTTGGTGATTAACTGATTGTGTCAAGTACTCCAATTTAGAGGTGAGGGTACAGCTTGTGTCTAGTAAAGTGATGTTAGCTGACTTTTATATAACATTTTAAAGTTTGATGATTACATTTTTTACTTGAGTCTCACAAAGATCTTATGAGGAAGGTACTATAGATGCATTATAAGGAAACTGAGGGTGAACACTGTCTACTCATAAGCACACAGATATAAAAATGTCAGAAGAAGGATTTGAAATCAATGCATTTCTTATCCAGCACTCTATCTACTACACATAGGAGAAGTTAGGTTGAAGATTCAATGTGGATGGTCCTTCACCGTTATGCCAAAGGATGTTTTCTTATTTTTAATACAAAACGGGAAGCCAGTGAAGAATTTAGTCTAGGGATTTGAAAACAAAACATCAAATAAACATTTCATTTCTAAAGAAAACCTTGTCAGAGAAGACTTCTTAAAATATTTTTAAAATGCAAATCCCCTATCAATCAATTGAGGAATAGCTGAACCAGTTCTCATATATGATTGTGATGGAACACTACTCTGCTAAAAGAAATGATGAGCAAATGCTCTAAGAAAGCCTGGAAAGACATACATGTACTGATGCAAAGTGAAATCATCAGAACCAAGGGAATATTGTACACAGTAACAACAATATCACATGATGATTTACCATTTGTAACTTAGCCATTCTCAGCAATAAAATGATTCAAGATAATTCTGAAGGACTTATGATGAAAGGTACTGTCTATCTCCAGAAAAAGAACTGATGGAGCTTGAATGAAGATTGAAGATACTTTTTCTTTATTATTTTCTTCGTTTTTTTTCTATATGTTTTCTTTCACAGTGTGACTTACATGGAAATGGGTTTTGTATGACTATACTTATATGACCTATGTCAAAGTATTTGCATTCTCAAGGAGAGGAGGAGTGGGAAAAAAGGGGAAAATTTGGAACTTGAAACTTGAAACAAAAAGTTAAAATCATTTTAGATGTAATTTGCTGAAAATAAAATATTAAATTAAAATAACTATTCAATACTAAAAAGTTAAATCCCTTTTTCTTTCCTTTATTCTTACAAAAAATTATAAGGATATTGCTGTTGTCATGCATGTCCTTTATCCATAATTTTAAAGCATTTCATTTTTTAAGTGTTTTGCAAGATTCCTTATATCATCCTTGCTTAGATATCTAATTAGCACTACTTAAATCCCACATATAAAGAAATAGGATGATGTCATTTTATTATAGTTTTCTAGTCATTTAAGGGGAAAAGTAAGATTTAATATACCTTGCCATGTTGTGGAGATTATCGATATACTAAAATTTAAATTCTTTTGATATAGTACTCTTTGCCAATTACTTTTTACTTTTTGTGTATGTCTCATTAAGGGTGGAGAAATCTGTTAAAAGAAAGATTTCCATCTTCACTAAAATCTCAAATAGACATTTCCCCTCCTCCCTTTCCCACCCACCCACCCACCCACCCACACACACACACACACACACACACACACTATGCACTCACAACTTTTTCATAACAAATAATCTCCATAGCCTCTTTCCAGAGGCTGATTGCTCAACCAAGGGGAATGATCAATGAAAAAATCAAGGGAAAAGAAGCAATTGCAAGGTGTTTCATGAAATTTCTTTGAAGAATGCAGATAGAAAGACAGTAAAACGATCATAAGAAACTACATTGTGCCTTCAAGAAATTCATATGAAAGTAAGCTTCATGGATAATCCATATGCCTATATGAAGTAAAGCTAAGTCTACAATCTTGTTAATTTTCCTTCTATCATGAAATAGTTATGATAATGTCTTCTGTACATGACGTATATGTATATCCGTACATGATTACATAAATGCATAATACATACATGTGTGCATGTATATATGTATTGTATGTACATGTGTGTATATACACACGTGCATGTACACATATATGTACTGGAACCACTTTGATCATATTTCTACTCATGCTTGCTCCTTTTGTTACCTAGAAAGGCTGTGACCATGGCTGCTAAGGGAGCAACATAGAAAGAGAACCATGAGAGAGAATCAGATTGTACTTTGAGTTAAGCTCCTGAGTCAAGTAAATAAAATATAAAGATGTGAAAGACTGAGCAAAACTACATAAAGTGTTTGATAGTATCTAATCTGTATATAAAAACTACTCTGGAATGTCTAAATCCCGCAAAGCTTGCAATACATCTGTTAAAATAGCTATAATAATGTTGGATTGGATCATAATTATTATTCATATGAAAGAGAAAATATTGGATAATCATTTATAGTTCAATTCAATTAAAATGTTATTAATTTCCTTATTAGGTACAAGATATTGTGCTAGGCACTCAGGATATGTAGTAGGAAGGCCGAATTTATGATCTCAAATATAATCACGTATATGTTTGAATGGTCCGAAATCGCAAGGTATGAGAGATTCTCTAAGGAGAAAACAACAAGAAATTTATTTAGGCCCCACCGCAGCAAAAACTTGAACCAGCCTTCCCATTCCAACATCTTGACAAAAAGACTCCAGGCCCAGAAAGCCCATTTCACAAGGTCAACCAGGAGGCCACAGAAAAACCAGATAGTATCTAGCCAAATCATATTCACTGGCCTCACGTTCCTGCTCGCACTCGGGAAAGCCCTGCTTCCGCAGCTTCCTGCCTCTGCAGCTTCCGGCTTCCGCAGCTTCTGGCTTGCACACCTTCCGCCGCCGCCGCCGAAGTTGTGTCCCGGCTCACCCCTCCTCGCAGCCCAGCTTCCGACGTTCTCAAGCCCCGCCTCAATGACCAGAGACCATTGGTTCCCGAGCTGGCCCCTCCTAAGTCACCAATCCACACCCACACAGGTTTCACACCTGACAGGGCCCTGGGCTTGGGGCTTAGCACTTAACAGCTGAAAGTACTTCCACTCCAAAGAAACAAAAGCCATGCTAATGAGACAATTTTGCTTAACAACACACGATACAAAGATGAAAAACAATACTTCCTGACCTCAAGTAGCTAAAGATCTTCTAGGGAAAATATGACTATATACAAATGAATTTAATATAGAGTAATACAAAAAGTGAGAGATGTAAAGGAGATATCCAAATGCTCTGTGACAATTGGAAGAGAGAGAGAGAAGATTTCATTGTAGAAATCACAGAGATTGGTGAGTGAGGTGGTTCATACCCAACTCTACCACATCCCCCTCTTCTGTGTCCCATTCCACCATCATTAAAAGAATTATTATAGGTATAAGTGATGAAAATGTAGAACATGCCATGCATGGGAGAAGTTCAAGATAAGGTAGCCAAAGGCACCACGAGATGAAAGAAGAACTAGTATTTCAATTTATCTGGAACATAGATTAAAGTAAGGCCCTAAGGTGAATTAATATGAAAAGATGTGGTAGTCAGAACGTGAATGGAGCTTGAATGCCAGATTAAAGAGGTAACATTTTGTCCTTAAGGCAATAGGGATCTATGAAAGGATTTTTATACATTTATTTATTTGTTTAATTTGCTTTAGTAGGGGTGTACACTGTATTAGGCAGAAATTAAAACTAGATTGAGAGGAATAAATTGGAAATCCTTGCCTCTGGTCTATATGACTCCCACAAATCCCAATTTGAAAATCTAGGTCCTAGTCTAGATTCATACAGGATTTTGTGATGAATTTGCACTATCCAGTGTATTGTCATCAGTGTGATCTTCCCAGTGTTTCAGTTGTTATTCGATAATAAGTTCAGTGAGTGAACTCATTCAGCCAACTAAGATACCTTTTAGACAATTGCAATAATAATGTCTTAATGACACCTTAGTGTCTTCTTAGGGTAAATGTGGATTTTTTGCATGGTCCCAAGAAACATTTAGATGATTTTATGGGACACAGTAAAAACATTTGTACCTATTAAAATTATAGGTATATGAATATGAGCATTTATTAAGTTTGATTCAATGGTTCTCTTTTATTTGTTTAGCTTTTCATGTTAGCAACATAAAGGAGGAGCTCAATGGAGCAACATAAGGGTTCAATAGAACCTAGGACACATTGTCCAATAAAACAGCATGTATAGATGAGTCACTAGCCAGCCGTAAGCAAGATCCATATATTTGTTAGATTTCATATAAATGGCACAGCAGCAATCTTGATCATAACGGCAGGCACCAGTTTTATAGGAAATCTAAATACTAACCTGTTAGACAACCAATGGTAAGGAAAGGGGGATCTTTATACAGTCAAATTAAAAAAAAATGTGTATTTTTTCTGTATTAATTTCAGCTCTTAGCATTTTGATGATTCAGCTAGCTTCCCTGCTGATCTTGCCCTTTTCATTTCGGCATAGGCTAAAATTTATATTTTACCCTAAGGAAGCCAATAAAGCTCCATGTTTCTTATTTCATTCTGGTCTTTTTGTTTAACTACATATGCTAAATCTTACACCATGAACAATATTATTCCTCCCATCTTTTTTATAATATTTTATTTTCCCCAATTCGGCAAATACAATTTTACCATTTGAAAAAAATTGAGTTGCAAATTTTTCTCTCACTTCCTCCCTAAGATGGTAAGCAATTTGATATAAGTTATATATGTGCAATCATGTAAAACATATTCATTCCTCCCATCTTATCATCATGTTTTCTGGTTGACAGGACCTCACAAAGAATTGGCATTCCCATTAGGATAATATTAGCAGTCAGGTAGCTGGATGGTTAAATTACCAAATATTAAGTAAGGTTTTTGAGTCCAGATCTCTTGCTATCTTACTGAAGTAGAAAGTTACAGGAAGAGGGAAAAGAAAATGTTCTTTGTAAGTAAGGTCATGACAATAATCCCAGTTCCCAGAAATGGGGCTGGTGATGTAATTTATAAATTGTTTGATGCTGTGAGATACAGCAAAGCACAAAACAAGGCAGGTGCCTACTTCAACCATGATCTTTGAAGATTTCTCTCTGATGATGTGGGATGCTTTTTTAGGAATAGAATTAGAACAAGATGTACTTCTTCCCATGAGTAAACTGCGAAATGAGGCTTTTAAGTGGTTTTTTATTCCAATTTCTGAGCCCAGTGCTTTGAGGTGCCAGTCGAGTCGAGAAGTGATGTTGTTTGTATCATTGTCAAGGTGTGAATATGATAGAAAAAAAATGGTTTCCAAAGTGCTTTGGAACCAACTTAACATTCTGAAGAAAAAACTTTACTGCTTAACATTAAAAAACACATTTTAGGAGGCTGTCACCTTGTAAATGACTTGCAAAGATTAGGAAATGTTATTTTAGAATTTTTCCTAAAGCTCCATTATCATTAGGGCAGCCAGTCCCTTCTTAAAATACAAATGACTACCTCTGACAGTTGGTAGAATAATAACAGTAAACATAATTTGAAACAATTTCAAAATCCATTAGGCCAATGAATGTTTCCAGTATTAAAAGTACTTCCTTTCCCAGGACTTTTCATATTCGAAGAATTTTTTTTTTTATCCCCTGCCCCATGGGAGTTGGACTAAGAATCGGAAAGGACCAGGCTCAATTCTTGCCTCAGACACTAGGTGTTTCATTTTGGACAAGTCACAACACTTCATAAAATTAGTGTTTCTTCATCTGTAAAATGTAAATACTAATAACTGCAGCATTTACTTTAGAATGTTGTTGTGATGATCCAATGAGATTGTATATGTAAATTTCTTTGCAAACTTTGAAGTGCAGTATTATTAGCTATTATTATCTCATTATTATTTTATTTGGATTTCATAGAGTTCCTCAGACAAGTTTCTTTCATGCTATTTTTAGGGGAAAGAGGATAATGGACTGTGATTTTATTCAGTCATTTTTTTAAAAAATTTACTTGTTCTTTGTATATTTTTCTATAAACAAAAATTCATTTTGTCTCCCACCCTTTCCACTTCCATAGAAAAGAAACAAAGATAGATAATCAAGCAAAACAAATCCCCATACTTGCCATGTCCAAAAATATGTGTCTCTTTCTGAATCTTAGGTCTACTACCCCTTTGAAAGGAAATGTTTCATCACTGATCTCTTGGAACTTTGTTCAATTATTGCATGTACCTATCATTTCATCCTTGTACAGACATCCTGCCAAGCAACTTGTTCTACCAAATCAAATTAGAACCTTCTCAGTAACGTTTAACACTACTGCTATTATATTTTTATTTAATGTTATATGGACTATTTCAAAGGAGGATAGCTTTTGTAAAAATGATATTTGAACAAAATATTATAATGTAAATGCATATTCTGTAGACTTGATAAAATCATTTTCACTTTTTCACATTCTAGAAGCAAAAAAAAAAGACTCTAGGGATAATATGTACCTCGTCCAGTTCTCAAATTGTTTTTTTTCCTTTGTACAATCCTCTATTTTTTTTAAAACTTTTCATTTGATGTAGCTTGAGGATATCATAAGTGTTTTAATGGTGGTAATTTTAAATGCTCTTTAACTTGTTATGAATAAATGCTATTTCCATATGATAGTCAGCAGCATTTTAGTCACCTCAGCCCTCAATGGTCTTTTTCCAATAAAGTTATTTTGGTTGAATTCTACCAGATATTTTACTTTCAGTATTTGTAGTATAGAGATTTTTCCTCTCTCAGGTGATGAAAGATTGTGAATTTTCATGTAAAATTCTAGCCACCAGGTGGTGCCTCGCTAATTATTTGTTACATGATAAATATTTACAGTGTGCAAGGATGTTTTCATACTAAGGTCATGGACAACTTGCGGTCTATCCTCAGACTCCAGGTTAAGAATCTGGGCTTATTATTTGTATCCTGGGGCAGGCTTGTTAAAAACTCTGTCTCAGAGTTTTAAGATAGTATTGCTGAGTTTTGACTATGATAGGCCATAGTAGACTGGGAAAATGATTATTTCAAATTCGTCTTTTTTTTTACCCATAACACTTGAGCTCCTTGAGAATAGATATCATTTTTTTTTCTCTTCTTTAATTTGTTTCTGCCCCTAGAACAAAGTACTGTACTTCACACAGAGCAGGTGCTTAATAAATTCCTGACTTTCTTCAAGTCCCACATAAAATTTCACCTTCTGTAAACAATAACAACTTTTCTGTAATCCTCCTTATTTGTAGTGACTTTCCATTGTTCTTATTTGCAGTTTAGTAGATATATATCTTATTTGTGCATAATTGATTGCACGTTGTCTTTTCCATTAGATTTAAACCTCCTTGAGATCAGAGACTCTCTTCTGTTTCTTTGTGTCCCTCATATTTAACACAATACCTGGTTTTTATTTGACTTACTGAAGCTGGAAGAGATAGATAATACAGATGCTGTTGAAGAATAATTTCAATTGAACAAAGAAACAGATTGGGAGGAAAGAATCAGAGAAATCACACAGCAGATTGATTAGGTTCCCTGTAAGTTTGTGTCCTAGTGAGTTAAGTAGAGTGTCACTCTACTCATCTCATCAGTGAAAACAGATTCAACTTAAAAGCCAGGAACTTTAATGAAGAATTCCTGAACAGGAAGAGGATACCCATACTTCCAAATTCCAATCCATAATAAAGGGAAACTGAAGCAGACTCAGAGATATTTTAATTTATTAGGGAGATCAATGTTCCCAAGAAATTGGATCCAAGAGTCGTCTCTACAGTCATTGACCCCTTTTGCAAATATTTATAGGGAATGAGAGAGCACCAAAAATAAAATGAGGTGGTAGAACTCTGATTGGTCAATTCCAAAAAGAGGAAGTCCACATTATTGATCAAAGGGAAATGTCCATCAATCACCAAAGCTTAATCATCAGGCTTTCCACATCTTATCAACCACAAATATTTAGTTAATAACCAAGCAACAGGATTCTGGGACTTTCCATTAGCATATTATGAATAGTATGCACAAAATGGGAAATTTTATTTCTGGAACACAGCACCTCTCAGAGTACAGCAAATCTCTATTAATGCAGGTTAATACAGGCTTATAAATCCACATCATATAAATTTGTTTTATAAATCATTTGAAAGAAACATAATCACCAATAAATACTATGATTAACACATTATAGGCAATTAATCCCAAACTACGGAATTCTTATTCTAACAGCTAAACGTAATTCTTTCCTATTGATCTTACTTGTAGATAGTCACTGATACCCATAAATCATAAGTAACTGAGTAGATAATGATCCACTTGAGTAGGGCTATCAAAATTATTTTCACAATACAGAAGTTTATAATTACAGATATATAAATTAGACACACATACACACACATACACACATATACACACAGATATATTGTTTTCACTCATGCACCTCCTTGGCAGATTTCTGTGTATATCTAGATGTACTGTATGTATATGTGTGTGTGTGTGTGTGTGTGGTGTGTGTATACATACAAACATAATGTGTATATATATATATGTATATATACATATATACATATATATATATATGTATATGTATGTGTACTCTTTCCATAGATGCTGAGTGATTGATGGAGCAGTATGACCTAAGTTTATCTGTGGATTATTATATATGTTTTATTTATACATTTTCTTTAATCTGTATGAATTTTTTATGCAATTTTAGTATTAATTTCTACCATTGTTAAGCAAATTGTTATATGTAAGATCAATGAATATCATTGTTGTAAGAAACAGGCTTTCTAAATGAAATCATTTAATTCAGCCTTGCTGAAGAGGTTGAAGTAATAGAAGGGTAACAGAAATACATTCCCTCACATCAAGATTACTCCAAAAATGCTGAGATGTGTGGATAATAATATCATAGTGGTTCTCCTCTGACAATTTAAAAATGAATGCTAAAATTTGCCTTAATATGCAATTGAGGAAAAAATAAATACTATTTATTTTAAAAAAAATTAATAAGAATGTTTTTAAAAGGTTCCCAAAAGGTTGAGTGCCCAAGAAACTTTGTAAAGCTATAAATTGCAAAACAGTTGCTAATCTACATTTGTGGAAGAAATTTCCTCACCAGGGAACTCCCTATGCTAGAAAAATGAGAGATAACTTCCCCTCCACTGCTTTATCCCACCTGCCCCATGCTCACGTAGATACTCAATGTATGAATATACTAAGTAGCTTTGATTTTACCAGTGTGGCAAAATGGGTTGCAAATGCAACTGATTTCTAACATAATAGCTATCTATTAAGGAATTGGCTAACACTTAGAAAAATTCAGTGACTTCCTTAGGGTCACAGTTACTAAATATTGGAGGCAGGATATAAACCCAGGTATTCATTATTCCAGTTTCAGGATTATAGATACTTAACCCTGTTGCCTCTTGCCAACCTACATCCAAAGACTATGGATTTTGTCAGAACAAGATCATCAGAGATCCTTAATAGTGATGCCAGTAGAAATTGTTAAGTACATTCCTGATTTTGCCTGCTTGAATGTGATGAAACTGAGAGGTGATTAAAATTTTATTTCCTAATTATATAGATGGTCAGTCACCAAGTAGATATTAAGAACCTGTTATGTGCCAGACCTTTGATAAGTTCCTTGGATATAAAGAAAGGCAAAAAAAATTCATGTTCTCAAGGAGCTTGAAGTCTGAGGGAGATAACATGTAAAAAAAAAGAAAAAAGCAAACAACTGTCTCCAAAGAATATATGTGTGTATACATATGTGAGTATACATACATATACCTATGTGTATATATGTATGTGTGTATATTCATGTGTGTATGCCAAATGAGAGAAATGGATGGAATGTTCAAAGTTATATTTTTGTTTTGTAAATTAAAAAATTATAATGACTGCCTTGAAATTGAAAAATGTAAAATGACATAAATATATTCAAATAAGGGTAGAAAAATAATATTCTCTTTCCTCCAGAGGAATAAAGGAAGAAAAAGAGGGAATAATAAAAAGCTGATTCATGAAGTCTTAGTACTTTCAGCTCATAAGACTATAGAAGCTATTATATACATATATATGGATAGATAAATAGATAGATGTAGATATAGATAAATATATTTATATTAATATGTGAAATAGTGCTAAAATAATGATTATTATAAAAAGAAACCTATTAATGCATAATAATCATTCACCTTGTCTATTTCATTGAAAAGATGATTAAAATTCTCCATTTTAACAGCTGAATTACAAAGTTGTACATTTAGATCCAAAAAGTGTCAGTTCGATTAAAGAATTCAAATATGTATTTCCTATTTTGTGGTTATTAATAAATGCATTTTCCATTGGGAAAGCAATCTGAGACTTGTAAATTTTTCCTGATAATCTTTATTTTAATATTCTCTGAATGTCTTTGGTTCACTTGAATAAATGGATAGAAGGACTTATGTTTTTTTTTTCATGTGGCCAGTAGAAAACATGTGGCCAGTTATGTCAAGTTGATGAAGATGTTTAGTCTCTTTAATAAACTCTAGTAAATAATGTATAGCTACACAGTAAAATCCAAATAATTGATGTAAGTAATTTGGTTTGCAATACGATATGATTTGTACAGGAGCATGGAAGCCTCTGAGTAGAGCTCATCAGAACCCTAAGCAGGATTATTTTCACCTGAGGCACAGTTAAAGGGTAGAGGTAGATAATAGATGCAATACAGAGAAAAGTCATATTGAGTATAGGTATGATATGACTTGCTTCTTGGGAAAGAGGAAAGAGAGGATCATTGAGGGGCTCTCCATAACAATAATATAGTGAGTGGATGCTGATGGGATACAATGCAAAATGGTGTAGTCTAGAGAAAGAGTATTGGGTGCAGCAGAAACTTAGTAATTGAAATAGGATTGGAAGTGCATTCTCAAACCTGAACATGCCAAATACTTTAATGTTTCAATGAATCCATGATCTCATTTGCAATGAGTACTCCTTCCAATGACTGATTATATCCCACTCACATCCCCTCGTCCTGTTTTATTCTTGTTTATGACTTCTCATATACTCTCCTCAGATTAACTACTAAGCCTGTTCTTTTAATATTGCATGGTAACCAATGTAGAATTTAGTTCATTCAACTTGTATTTGCTAGGGACCTAGCACAAGAAGCCCACCTCTTTCCCAGGCATACAACTTACAAATACTTATCTACTTCTACACTAAAAGTAAACTATCTACACTAAAGTAAAGAGAGAGTTTGGTGAGTAACTTTTGTTCACAGATGATTGCACACTCAATGCAGCCTCTGAGACTGAGATGCAACAGAGTATGGATCATTTATCTGTCCTAATTTTAGCCTAAAAATTAACACCAAGACCACAGTGGTTCTCCACCAGCCAGCACAACACAATACATATGTGGGATGATCAGTTGTAGCACATGGAGAAATTTATAATGCTTTGGATAAGTTAACTTGATAAGTTAACTTGACAGCAGAGATGATGAGGTTGATGCACGCATTGCCAGAGCGAGCTCAGTGTTTGGGAGACTCTGAATAAAAAGGTGGGAGAGAAGAGTTATTAGGCTGCTCCACCAAACTGAAGGTCTACAGTGCCATTGTGCTTACTTCATTGTTGTATGCCTGTGAAACGTGAGCAGAACACCAGCTTCGTGACAGGAAATTGATTCACTTCCATTTGAATTATCTTAGGAAGATTCTGAAGATCATCTGGCAAGTTAAGAATAGCGGACACTGAGGTCCTTTCTCCAACTGAACTACCAAGCATTAAAATTCTACTGCAGAAAGCATGACTCTGATGGGCTGGCCATGTTGTTCAAATGCTCAATGTACATCTTCCTAAAAGACTATTTTACTTGCACAAATTAAAATGCCGAGAAGTCATACAAGGACACTCTCAAGGTTTCTCTGATGAATTTTGGAATCAATTGTGAGACACAGGAATCACTGGCACAGGACTGCCTTGCATGCAGGCTCATATCAAACAAAGCACTGTGCTCTATGAGCAAAGCAGAATTGCAAAAGAAACATGAGAGGCACAAGTTTAGGAATATGTCCAGTCTAAAAGTTTATATGGATTATTTGTGCCTAATCTGCGGTAGAACATTCTGAGCTCATATTAGTCTGATCAGCCATAGTCAGGAATACTTTGTCTTGTCCCCAAGATAGTGACATCATTTTGATCCTTGAAGCATGGAAGATAACCACCACTTCTTTGAAAGTAATTATTAATAATTGGTTACAACCTAATTAGGACCACACTATGTTTCTCTTTTTCTCCTCAAGTGAATTTTTTTTTAAAAAAATTATATATAGATTGCAATGTTCCATGAATTCCAGACATATAACATCTCTGGAAGAATATCTCAGAAGTACTATGAAATTCCTGAAATCTGCTTCAACCAACCCTCTTCTGTCTGTTCAGTACAGGGAACATTGTTGAAATCCGTTGCTTCTATAAGTACTGGTGGACTAATTCAGTGCACTACCCATCCAACCACATGTTATTGTATGGTCAAAAGATTGCTAAACTATCAGCCAAAGGATTTGCCTCCTGTATTTGTATGAGTGTTAAGAATATATTTTGTCTTTTTAAAATTCAACAAAACTTTATTTAAAAAATATAAAAAACACATATGGGTGTATTGTTAATGTATTTTTTGCCTTATCTGAAGATCTTCCCATCCATTAATAGGTCCATGTGATGTACTTAAGTCACATGGAAGCCTAAATCATATGTGGTGGGAGGAGCTTGCTGAATAGGTAGAACAGGAAAGAGTGGAGCAGGAAGGAAGTTGGTCAGAGCAGTTAGAGCAATGGGAGAGAGAGGATGCAGGCAAGCTTCTAGGATCATGAGTGTTTGATAGTGTGAAGGCTTTGGAATGGAGTTGCTCCCTGTAGTGATAATGTGTATTAACTTCTTTGTTGCTATGATGGATTTGATTTGCTGGTGTTGGGATAAATGTCTGAATAAATGTTTTGCTTCTGTCTTCTGTATGGAGAATCTATTATATTTTGTGATTCAGAACCATTCCTGTATAATCATAGCAATAGCAACCACTGTGAATATTGCCTTGGTAATATAATGGGCTATACAAATACAGACAGTGGGCTGAATCTGACCCCCAGATTATAGTTTGCCAGCTCTTGGTATGTACCATAATCATTCTTCATTTGCTTTCTCATGAGTGGATTATAAAGATAACTTCTTGAGTAAACATGGAGCTTTTTGAGGCATATTTATGGTGGTTTTAAATATTTAGAATTGGAAGAACTTTCAGGATAATCCCTTTACTTTGCAGATGAAGAAACTGATACTCAGACCCAAAATCACCCAGTTGGTGAGAACTGAGCATTGAATGCTGATTTTATTCTGCACTACTTTAGCCTATGGTTGGGATATGGTAAACACAGTTTCAAGTGGTAGGAGGTACCTCTGAGAAGACCATTACATTTATTCAGGTATTGCCTTTATCTATAGGTCCAATTAACCTCAGAAATTTACCTATCAATTATTTATGATGGCAATGACCTGATTTTTTGATTGTCTTTCAAAACCTTTCCATTGCCACAAACAAATCCATATGATTCAGCCTTTGGTTAGATAGTTCATTGTCAACCCATAGTTCTGCCTTTCCATATGCTCTTTTGTCCATGTAATATTATGTTGAATGTATTAAACACTGAAATATATCTCGTGTATAGAATGTGGAACCCATATATGTTTATACATGCACAAACACATTCATATTGTATAAACATATATTTTTATGAAAGTTTGTGTACAAATACAAATATTCTTATTAATGTGGAGGGAAATATAAATCTCAAGCAGTTTAATTATTTCACTCAGTTCCTAGAAATGTTGATTTTTATAGTTATGTCTCTGAAATTGTATTTTTAAATTCCCCACTAGAAAAACTACCTCTTGGCTATTTCATTCCCCATTTTGTGGAGGCATGATTTAATCCCAATATCCCCAGCTGAAAATATCCTTTCCCTCTTCAAATTTTCCTAAAGATCTTCATCTTGGTCTCTTCTTCATCCCATTCTACCTTTTCATGCTTTTTTTTTCACTCATGTCATGTCCATCCTTGCCCATCACTAGATTCTAAGCTCCTAGAAAGCAGGGGTTATGCCTGTTTGGGAGGTCAGAGCTAGGCACAATACTTTGCCTCTAGCAAGAAATTAATAAATAATTGTTGACTTGAATTAAATTGAATTGAATTTAGTAGGTGTAGCTAGCCTTCATAAAAGTTAAAGTACCATGCACTTGGTAATCTAATCTTTTTAAATGTTTTACTTGATAGAGTTTAACATGTTGGTTTCTTCCATTCTCTGAGGTATGAGAATGATGGAAAAAATCATTCTAAAGAAACTATTTCTGTTAAGTCTGTAAGAACATTCAAAGTAAGACTCCACCAAGCTGATAATACTACCATAAATTTCAGAATCTCAAGCAATTTTCTTTAGCTTAATACTATTTCTGGGTATAAATCAAATTCTACTTCAATCCACTAAGGTGAGACTAGAAACCAGAAAGAAAAAAAAGTCAAGGATTTTCTAGGAGTGTACCTTTGAAATACTATATCCTGGAGAAATCTTGTAGTGATAAATGAAGCATGGAATTGGAATAAGTTCAAATCCCACCTGAGACACTAGCAATATGATATTTAGAAAGTTTGTTAACCAACTAGTGCCTCAGTTTCCTGAGGCAAATTAAGAAAAATAACACACTCTATTTACATCCAGGGGGTCATCATGAACATCAAATGAGATAATGTATGTTAAGCATTTTGCTAACTTAAACTCTGTCAATAATAGCTGTCTTTTGGTATCATTTAATGGCATAAAGCAACAGTTGGTTGAGTCCTACTCTAACAGTCTAAAAGAGATTTTCATTTGCAAGAGGGCATGGCTCATTTCCATAAAATAGCTCATATATTGAGCAACTCTCACTCAGTTGGCAGGTACGTGGTGGAATGGATAGAGCTCTAGGACTGGGTTTAGGAAGACATGAGGTCAAATTTCACTTTGAATATGTACTAACAGTGTGTCCCTGGGCAAATCACTTAACCTCTGTTTGTCTCAGTTTTGTCAACTATAAAATGGGTAATAATAGCACCTGCTTCCTGGAGTTGTTTTGAGGATAAAATAAAAAATAATAGTTATAAAAATTAAATAAGTGCTAGCTATTAATCAATGTCTATTAGGTAGTTATAGGGCATTATAATAGGAGTCCAACTTTATTCATGGAACCTAGATGGAAAAGAAAAAGAATACTGTATAACTTTAAAGAAAGAGGAGGATAATAAAGATGAAGAAGAAAAGGAGGAAGAGGAGAAGCAATGGCATCATCACCCAAACCTAAGGACTACTCTGCATTAAGTGGTTCTTATTTAAGTAAGAATTTTATTTCCCAGGGAGAAAAGAGCTGAGAAAAAAGTTCAGCCCTTTCATGATAAAGGAGTATTTAGCTATCCTTATTTTCTCCTCAAAAGACTTTCACTGTATTCAAGCAGGGAAGGCTTATGTCACAGAAAAACCATAAAATGTGTCACAAAAACAACACAAGTACTATTCCCCTCTGGGAGGAGACACAAAGTGTGTGGGAGGAAATGCTGGCAGGATGGTCACCATCTAAATTCAGCCTTAAGCCTGAAGATTTAAAAAGAGAGTGTGAGGTACATTTTCTTTATTTTTCTTCCCTCAGAATAGAGCTGTTGAAAGCTGGCTTTGGCTATTTATAAACAACTTATTGACCTCCCTGATTTTCTAAAGTCAAGTGTATCCTATCACATTCACCTTAGAAAATGTACTTGATGGGGAATGTTACTATTTTATATTATATTCTCAGGTGAAAATGATATTTTATATACGTGTCATGAGGCCCACGTGTATCAAGGTGTTATCTCTTCCTCCCGCCCCTTAGTATGGGGATATCTATCATTTGTGTGCCTTGAAGAAAGGCAGAATAGACATAGACTGCATCTTTCTCTACCACTGCTTTCTACAAGGGAGACTTTACTTCCTACCAGGTGGGTTAACAAACAGGCAGGGGTCACAGGCTGCCATTCTGTTATCATAAAAGAAAGGAGGTAGCAGGCTAGAATTATGACTCTCTGTTCCCCTCAATATTATTAATCTAGCAGGTGTAAGCTTCATGTTCAATCTAGCTTCAAATCACTGTTCATTAGTGTGGAAAAGGAGAGCCCCAAGGCTTCTAACAAAGGCTTGACCCCTTTCCCTCCAAATACCTGTTTCACAATGAATGCACATAATCATTATCAACAAAAGCCCATTCATTTAAATCAGAAGCAAAGTAGAAATTATAAGGAAGTATAAAGAGCAGAATACATGCGAGACAATACAGAGTGAAGGAACTCTTCCATTAAGAGTGAAGTAACTCATCTCAAAGGAGAGAAAGTAGTCCTAGATCTCACCAAAGGTGAAATTCTCTAAAGTCTCTAGTGTACCAAGTTGGGGAATGGGAACAAAATGGAGGCTGCCAGCTTCTCTCATGTTGTCCCAGAGTCTTTTCCAGCAGCAATCTGAAATGAGGTTGGCCTCTTCCATCTTCCCTGTTGAAGAAGTTATGAACTAAAGGCAAAAAAGAGAACATTTTGTAGGCCCATCAGGTTCTATCTGTAAACTGCATCAATCTCCTCATTACTTCCTATCCCTAGTAATTTCTTTATACATTCAGAAACACTCTCCTGGTTTCTAATACCCAGAAACTGTTACATCTCATAAAGTAGTAGCCTCTCAGATATTAAAAGAAATCCTTCTGAAGAAATCAGTGAAAGAAAAGCAGGAAGCTCCAGTGCTTAATAAACCACATTTATGTATTTACATATATATGCTCTTGTCTTTGACTCAAATGTAAGCTTATTGAGGGCATGAAGAGTGTCATTTTTATCTTTGTACCTTCAGAACCAAGCACATAGTAGGTTGCTTATTGATTGACTGATTGGTAATTTCTCTGGCCTTGCTCAACAGAGTTAAGGAACTACAATATAGGAAGGAGAGACCGTAGGTGCTTATAGAGCAGGGCTTCTTAAAGAATTTCACCCATGACACCTTTTTGCCTCCCAAAATTTTATGTTACTCTGTGTATATAGGTATATAAAATGGGTATATAAATCAAATGTTTATCGATAATAAATCATGAAGAAATTTATTGTAAAACAATTCTTTTGTATACATATAATTTCAACATTTATTAAAGATGAAAGCAAATTTGCATACTAAGGAGATGAATGTACTTATTTATTTTTACATAAACAATTAAATCTTGGTGGAATATTTGATAATGCAGGTGGTAGAGCATCTTCAATGTTTTGCAGAGTTGATCGATATTTTGATTTTATAATCACCAATGATGAGAATACTGCCTCATATAAATATGCAGTACGAAATGGTATTTATATACCCATTTTATATACCTATGTACCCAGAGTCACATAAAATTTTTTTGGGCAAAAAGGGGTCATGAGTAATATTGTTCAAGAAGCCCTGCTCTATAAGCACCTATGGTCTCTTTTTCCTATGTTGTAGTTCCTTAACTCTGTTGAGCAAGGTCAGAGAAATTACCAATGACTCAATCAATAAGCAATAAGCGTGTTTAGGGCCATCTCAGAAATTGTTGGAAATTCTGTCCTAATCCCAAACCAAATTGTATTTAACAATTTTTGAGGAAACTCAAGTTTTAAACCTGCATTGTTTGGTGACTCAACAAATTTTTTCATGAACTTTAAATCTCAGATGACTGATTTTTTAAAAAATTTCAATTGGTTATGGTTTATGAACCCAACTTAATTTTTTAGAATCAAAATTTTAAGGGAAGTGTTTCTGAAACTGTGTCTCCAGGCACTTCAGATGATAGATTATAGCTATTTATAATTAAATCTTTGGGAAGGTATTTTTCAATTGTAAAATCATCTGTAACTGTAAACATTTGTAAAAAAATCATTTTCTATACTGTTTTTCCACATTTTAAAGTAAAACTTCCAATTTTGTCTTTTAACATAAATATGTTACTTTTTTCCCTCAAAGTGACATGTTTAAATCATTGAGTTTTCAAAAATATCTGACAAAATAATAGTTTTGAAAGCCATAAGTCATTATGAAAAAAATAACAAAATTGGATTTCTGCTCATTCAAAAATATAACAATTTCATCTTTCAATTTCATTAATCTTTTAAACTCCACCCTCTTGAGAGCCACCTTATTTCTGCATGTAACGATAAGCTTTTGTAATCAGGGTCCATGTCTTTGCAAAGGTTAGAAAACAAAGAACTGTTAAGGCCATGTATTTTAATGAAAGTAATGATTTCAATAGTATCATGAAATACAACATCTAACTCTTGTGATTTTTTTTTTGTCTACAAGCCTCTCAATGGATCATGTGCTGATTAAACGTGATAAATTCATTGCTCCTAGCTATAACTTTTGCTACAAATCCAATGTTCTCACCTATCATTTATCCGACACCATCTGTACAGACTCCAATCCAATTTGTCAACTGTTAACCTTCATTTTTTAAAAAATCATTAACTTGAAGACATATATCTTCCCTTCCTGTGTGCCATTTCAGAGGATGACAAAATAATTCCTCATATATTATTCCTTCATAAACATATCTTACATAAAATAACAACTGTGCCATGTTAGAAATATCAATTGTTTCATCTAACTGAATTGCAAACTTTGGGCTGCCCTTAAGCCTGGTAATAACTTGCTGGAATCATTCATTACTAATTTAAGAAATTCTTCTGGAAACTGGATCATTCATAAAGGAATTTTATGAATTTCATCCCCATACTTTGTTCCCATGAACTGTTTCAACATTTTAATAGCAGCAAGAAACACTGGATCTTGTGTCGTGCAGGGCTTTTTAGTTTCTGCAATTAAATAAGAAGTTTCATAAGATGCAAGTAAATACTTTTCACTGGCACTAACACATTTCTCAGAACATTGTTTTTCTTTATTTGAAGATTTTAAAAGTTCTTCAAAATATTTCTTTGGTATATTGCAGTACTCTGCATGCTTGGTATTAAGATCTCATTTTAGTTTGGCTGGTTTCATGCTCTCTGCACCCAAAACTTCATTACAAATTAAGCAAAGAGGTTTTTCCACAACATCATCATTATTAGAAGTAAATACATATTGCAAAAACAATTTGACGTATTTTCCTTTTCTTGTCAATTTAGGTGTACTGCAACCTGGTAGTGATGACTCTGTCACATTGTAACCAGTAGTTTTACTTCTGTTTAAATTTAACCACTTATCAAAAACCAAAAAAAATTGTCCTAAAATATAAATATTGTTAAAAATTTCTCAAATGAATAGTATCTTTAGTGTATTAAATTACATTTCTTTGTGCTTAATTTAAAAAAAAAATTGATTTTCATCCTTATCTACACATACAGCAGTGATGAAATATTATTAAAGGGTTTTTGTCTTTACTTGATGCAATTAAACATGTTTCTGCGAAGAATATACTAACAACTTTTAAAATCAAATATTCTAACACAATACAATCAAAAATATATTAATTTGATACTTACATGCTGAGGACTGACGGTAGGAAAATATTAAATGTCTTTAGTTTCCGTAATTAAACTATTATGTTTCTGTAAGAGCAGAAAACTTTCTATGTATAGTAAAAAACACTGCAACTCATGACATACAATAGTCTTGAATCTAAGTCAAGGTGTTTCTGGCAGTATTCTTTGGCCTTGCACGGCATGATGGCATGCGCAGTACAAAGTCTGAGTATTGTGTGTTCAGAACCAAGGCTGCAGTGAAATTGCATGATGCAACACAGGCAAGTGCTGCCAGAAATACTTTTAATTTTGAATTTATTTTTGGTCATTGCACATTCAGAAACCTTTTATTGTTGTCAAATCTTTTGAGACCCCCACATTCAGTTATGGACCTCCATATGGGGTCACAACTCACAGTTTAAAAAGGGCTGATTTTTTGTTATTCTTGTCCCCCTCTCCCAGTTACTTTTGACCTACAAACCCTTATTGCTTCTGACCTTCAAATTTCTAATTGCTACTTTGTACCTATTTTATATTCACTGAACTATTTTCATGACATTTTTTCACAAAATGAATGTATGTTCCTTGAAAAGAGAAACACCTTTTCTTTATCTTATATCCTTAGTAGTTAGGACACTGTCAAGTAATAAGTACTAAATGAATGCTTTTCAAAATTGAATTAAATTCCCCACAGAGGCTAAAATTTAGAAACAAATGAATATGCCTAGTAATAGAACAAACTCCAACTAGTAGAGGTTTAATGAGAATCAGAATTTAGAATCTAAAAGCAACATGGCATAAACTCTATGCTGTAGAGGCAAGAGACAAAGCTGGAACATAATAGATCCATATCCCAGACCATATTCTGTTACTACTGTCAAATTTGGATTCAAACACTTATAAATTTTGTGACCCCTGGAAAGTAGCTTAATCATAGTCTGCCTCAGTTTTCTCCTTTATAAAATAGGAGTAATAATAGCACCTACCACTTAAAGTTCTATTTCTCTCAGACTTCTATTTCCTCATTCGTTACATTGATAAAAGGTCTGAAATTGAATCTAATTCTTACACTATGGTCTGTTGACTTAAAGTTGTTTATCATCATCATCATCATTTTTATTATTGTTATTATTATTATTATCATCATCATATCATTAAAATGAGTTTTATTTAGGTAATCCTCTTTTATTTTATACATTTAAAAAATTCTGAGAAGGCATTCATAGGTTTGACCAGATTGTCTCCAAAGGAACCCATGACACAAAAAAAGGTCAAGAGTCTCTGAACCAGATTACCTGTAAGTCTCTTTACCACACTAATAAGCTAAGATTTTTTGGATATGTTTCAAAAAAGCAAATCAGTATTCTTTTTTCATTTTATTCTCATGGTTAAATCTTTTACTTACTTTAACCAACTTTTCCTTAGGCTGAAATAATTTCTTTCTTTATTTCTTTTTTTTCTAAGAAAGCTTCATAGCCAGAAGCTTTTTCCAGTACTTTCAAATATATGACTACAACCAGTTTACTGATGTAGTCCTGTGATTATGAAATGGAAAAGCAATTTTCTAGCAGATTAAGATGAAGTTCTAAGATTATTTTGAAGTTACGATTTTTATTTTCTGATTCAGTGGTCAAATTTATAGTCCATGCATTCCCTAGGAAGCCATGACCTGTGTCTACAAAAAAAACATTCGAAATTAATATAATCTAAGAGTTGCAAGAGACTATTGGGATCACAAACTTCAACCTATGTCCACACAAGACTTCACTTTTGATATCACTGAAAAGTGGTCACCGAATCTGTACTTGAGTGTACATGCAACCCTTCAGCAAAATATAAATTCCCTGAGGCATAAATGGCTTAATTTTTGGATTTTATCTTTGTCTCTGCAGCATCTCCTAAAGAACCTTGTATATATAATTGCTTAATAAATTTCTTGGGGGATCAAATTGAACTAAATCAAATTAAATTGGGAGCTTTTCCCACTAGATTTTGAAAACTCATTCTACTTTGGGCAACTTTAATTGGTAACAAGATGTTTTGTTTATTTGTTTATTTTTTTCCTTATGCTGAGCTAAAATATGCTTCCATAATTTCCATCCTTTCCTCTTAGCTCTGTACTACAGAGCCAAGCAAATCAAGCCAAACTCCCATTATGTGATGGGTAATATTATTAAATTCCTACTCCCATGGCACAGTTTCAACTCCTCTTCTCATCTTGCTCATCTTTCTCTGAACAAAGTCTGATGATCGATAAATTTCAGTTTGAAGTTATGGTCCATGCCAAAGGAGAACACTTTCTTTTGGCAAAACAGATTGTCAAGGATTTCTTTGCAGGGCTTGAAATTCAATGTATCTTGAGATTTGGTCTTTACAATTCATTATTTTTTTTCCTGAATTCATGCAAAAACTAAAAGAAGTGAGTTATCTTTGATAATTATGAATGTAATTTCAATTCATTGCTTCATCTGCTTTCATCATTTCTCTTATAGTTAGCTTGTCTAAGCATGCACATGCTCACACCATTTTGATGAGTAATTTAGCCTTGCTCCAGGATAAGTGAGCTCTACTTTTACTTTCTCAGATAATATATTCTATATGCTTAGAAATGTAAATTGACTGAAACTATATCTAATGATATTCTTTTTCTTTACAAAATGTACATAGAGTTAATACTTTCTTTTTAATTACCATTTTCAGAATGCATCATTTTCCCACATTACTTTTTATATAATAAGCAAGGAAATTTCTAAACTCATTTAGGTAATCTGGTAAATTACAGTGGAAGTGAATTGAGTTATATATATTATGCACACCATATAATGGGTCTTCACTTGGGTTATACCAAAGACTGAAATGCTGTAAAATTTGGTGGCATAACATGTCACTTGAAAAAACAAATTAGACTAGTTTTTCCTAAATTAGGAAAACAAGTCCACTCAAAGACATGTACCTAACAGTGTTTCTTCTATGAAGCCTTCATTGATTCCCCTAATTTACCCCCTATCAAAAATTGTCATTGCTTTCTATGGATTTTCATGGTTCCTTATCTCTCTTCTATGTGGTGATAAACACATATTTGTTGTGATATGTAACTTGGTCTCTATTAATACATACAATGAATTCCATGAAGTGATCACATTATTCAAATTTACACAGTGTTTTTCCATTGAACCAAAAACAATGATCATAATTTGCATACTTTTAACTTTGAATAGTGCAAATTCCGATTGTCTTCAGTAGATATATTATTCTTACTAAGTGGGATCTAACTCTTTATGTAGGAATGGAGATGTGCTTGAACTGACTTAGGCAAAATAATAGAAACTCTGAAAGGCCATCATTAATCCTGACAAGGCACATCTCCATTCCTAGAGTAATCAACACAGAGGAATGGAAAAAACAAGTGGAGTCATAATAATGAAAGGAAAAGTATTCTACACCTTTCCGCAGGCTCTATCCACTCACATCAATACTGGAGATGGGCCATCAGCTGTCCTTTAGTATGTGCTCAGGAAATAGAGTGTGAAGTGAAGGGATTGACAGCTGCCTTCAAGGACTTCAAGCATAAACAGGAACCTTGGGTCAGAATTTTGTTTGTTTTTCTTTTAAAAACACCCTCTCCAATCTCACAACCTTATTAGAGAAGGAGGAAAACAAAATGAAGGCCAAGTGTAAATAGAACTAAAAGTTCAAATTATCTAAGAATTTAAAAGAAAGCTCTTCTCCAATGAGGATAGAAAAGAGTTTTTTTGGGTTTATTTTCTGTGCCAGTATATTTTGCTTCCCTAGTTGAGTCCCACATTCACGTGCCATATTTGGTGAGGACTTTTTCCCACAAGCAGAAAAATGGGAATTTGTTTGCTCTGAACTTTCCAATTGATTTTGAATTAAAGACAAGAATTGTTGTTGTTGTTGTTGTTTTTTTAATTTACTGTATAGGTTAAATGTTAACATGAGTTTTGTTAACTAACTTGAGTTGACCGTGTGGAAGAAATGGGTCATTTGGAAACTTATTTTGAAGTTATTATTGGTTTTATTGCAAAATATAAGAGAGCAGAAAGTGAAATACATATATACATATACATATAGTTTCCAGAAACTGAAGTGCTAGAGATACAAAAAAAGCACACAAATGGTCTTTCCTGTGAGAGAATGTTTGTTCTTCTGGAAGACTACATATACATAAGTAGGGATGTATAAGCTATATTGCAGAGTAGATGGAAGGCAATCTAAGAAGGAA
This sequence comes from Phalanger gymnotis, assembly GCA_028646595.1. NCBI lineage: Eukaryota > Metazoa > Chordata > Mammalia > Diprotodontia > Phalangeridae > Phalanger > Phalanger gymnotis. The sequence continues at coordinate 282,890,200 of CM053625.1, read as the reverse complement.
AGCCATTGGGACTGGCACAACTATTATTCTCTGTTTAAGCAGAGATCCTAAATCTTTCTTTGGCCCTCCCAGAATTACTAGGTCATGGATCAGATATTGAAAAAGCTCCCTGGGCTTTATTTTTGGAGGGGGGAAGAGATTTTAGAATTTGAGTCTCTGCTTCACAATATTCTTGTTCAATCTAGAGTTCTTTATGTGGGCTTCTAAGAATGATAAAATTTGTGACCAAAGTGTGATGAGAACATGAATACTTTTCACATTATAAACAATATTGACTATGATCTTATCTGTTACAAATCAAAGGTTAACAAATCTTACTTTTTTCTATTTTAATTTTAATATAAATAAGGAAAGGACTGGATCTGTGATTTCATTAGTAATGGGAATTCCAGGATAAGGAAACCATTTCTATTAATGCAAAGCACATTTTCTATCTAATTTTTAGTCATATGGAGCCACTTAAAGCACTGAGAAATTAACTTATTTGTACAGTTTCATATATCCAGCATGTGTCAAAGGCAAGGTTTGCATATAGGTATTCTTGGTTCCAATCCCTTAAGCCCACTAGGCCACTCTGCCTCTCAGGTGGTAAAAATGCTGGATATAAAATGCTGTGTTCAGAAATACTTTGTCCATCATAGTGACATTCCAGTCCTCTGTCAGGTCAACTGCCTATAATTCTATTTGCCTATCATAACTGCTTGTTATTCATTAATAAGAAAGTGACTTTGTCAGAACCTAACCAAATTCCATAGTAAAACGTTTTTTTCTACACAATTTATTAATTAGACTGTGTTGGAATGGAGCAACTATTTCTGCACTTACAGGTTATCTATCTTATTTGACTGCATATTGGTGAATCTATCACCTTTCATGTATCTTATAGTAGAGTAGATTTCAAGAATTTTATGGATACAATATCATACAAAGAGCTGATGATAAAAAGTCACACCTAAATTTCACTATGGTTCTGAGTCAGTGTCATGGGATCATAACGTTTTAGAAGGGAATTTATGGATTGATGAGCTAATGCTGCTCGCCAGTTTTACAAATGGGAAAAATTGAGACTTAAAGTGGTGAAATAACTCCTTATGAGGAAAACTACCCTCTCACCTCCCAATCATGTCAATTTCAATAGATATTTTGTCATATTGTTAAGATTCTATCTGGTTAATAAACTTTTTGTAGTCAAATTGTTTTCAATGAAGAAACAAGTCACAAAATAGTTTTGGCCAGTCATAATTTTGTATCTAGCCTGAGACATTTTTAAGTTAATATCAAAATAAGAAATTAGGAATAACTTAAAGCACAGAAAAAAGATCTTGTAGTAAAGCTCTATCTCTGCAGGTGAAGGGGAGAAAATTAAATATTAAACTCTCCTCCCCTAGATCTCTATCTTCATCTATCTTACTTCCCCTCTGCCATGTGCCATCACTCTGCTACAAAACCTATTTGTCTACTCTCTGTTCCCCTAACTTTTCTTGTTCATCAGGACTACAGTTCCTAGAAGTTCATATCGCTAGTCTCTGGGCACTTTCTCCTACCACACTTTTGGTGATTCTTGGTCTTCCCCAAATACTAAAGGAATAAGGATTTTAAGGCCTCACTACAAAGCCCATGAAGTTCATTATTGTTGAATATCCTGAGTCAAAATTTGATCCTAAAGTTTCTCTAACTCCATTTGTTTTTTTTAGAAAAAAAATGTGAAACTGTAGTATTTGAGACTATGTCAGGACTTATAAATTACTTTCTCCTTTCATTTATTCATTCATTCATTCCATTATCCCACTTAACAATCAGTGCCAGCTAATGTGGTTTGTTCTGTGAAAGATACAAAGTTGAATGAGATTGCTAAGAAGACTGATTGAAGGTTACCTGGGCCCTCTACTAACCTCTTTTCCAAGGTATCTTGCCAAACCAGTCTCGTAAATTTAGGGATTGTTGACATTAGCATTCATGTGCTCTGATGAACTGCATACCAATAAATTACATATTTACAGTGATTTGCCCTTGAAAAACATTCTTTTTGAGCTGGCTGTGACATGTCACAGAGCAGTGACAGAGACAGATGAATATGTCATAACACTAACCTCAAGCCTTAGCTATATTTGTCCATCTTACTCTTTATTGCCACCTTGAGGGAGAAGAGAAAATTGCCCCCTGATTAATCAAGACTTCTTAGTTTGTTTTATTATGTAACTATTTAATCATGAAGGTGTCATTCAATCCCTTGAGGTCCAATGATTTTCCAAAGGCTATGCAGCTCAGAAGAGCAGAGCTGGCTGTAAGTTAAGTCTCCTCATTCTCAGGGTCTTCCTCCTTTACTGTTCCTCTCTCCAAAACACAGAGCTCAGCAGTTTTAGTATAATGGAAGAGTCAAACAGCATTCCAAAGGTAAAGCTTCAACTTGTCTTTTCACGTTACCTATAGGCATCTTGACAGAGGGAGAAAAGTGTTCCCTCCCTAAGGGTAAATATATCACATATGAATCATAGAGTCTCAGAGTTAGAAGGGAATTCAGAGATAAACTTGCCCAATTTGTACCAATGATCAGTATCACTTCTAAAAATATGAGACAAATGGTCATACAACCTTTGCTTGAGGACATTCTGAAATAGTCAAATTTACTTTATCTTAATATATTATTGATTTATTTTATATTTACATTACCTAAATTTCCTACTGTTTCTATATTTTGTTTGGTTAAGAATTCATCCCCTACTATTAGTTATATGTAATCTGATTTTCTTCTATTTTTATGGTATTATTTTTGTAATGAATATTCTCTGACCCTGTTCTCTGAGGGCCCAGCAGATTACATTTCCCTCCCTCAGTGTTTTCAGACAACTGGAAACAAAGGGAGGAGAATCTGAGTGACATTTTTCTGACTTGAACTCAAGGTCCCACCATTTTTATTCTAATTTTAGTGGCCCAGTGACTAGCAGCCCAGTTCCATTTAACCACTTCACAATGACTGGGTTTTACAAAGAAATGTTTGCTTCATTGTTATGGCACAATCAGATACACACTCCCTATCTCCAATGCCTTGGGGACATAATGTCCCCTACATAACCTCATTCTAGATAGGAAAAAGAAAGTTAGGTTCACACCTAAGTTCAGTTCCTACATAGCACTGGTCCCACCAAGTTCAGGTATAAAACCACTATTGCTTTGGCTTCAAGGAGGCTGGAGTACCTTACTTCTCAGGATATGAGGTTGAGCTGATGCCAACATTAGGCCTTGATTCTTAGACCCCCATATTCGTGGCCTATGCTCTCAGGCCAGATCAGAATCAGGATACATAGAATGGGAAATAATGAACAAAAACACCAAGAACCAAAGGACTTTTCTCTTACAACAGAGTTTTTTTTTTCAAAAGAACTATTAGTGAAGGAGTCACTCTGCTCCCTTAGTCATGAATTTTTTTTTTCAGCAAAACTTATTCAGGCCTTTTCCAACTACTGAGGTGATGGAAAAAAGGCTTCTCACAGCCATGTGGTTGGCCAACCAAAACCATACACAAAATTTCCACTCTTCCTCTAGTATTCTGAAAGAGCTCCCTAGCATGTTCCATATAAGTAATGATATTTAGCAAATGAATCGATTCTGCTCATGCACCAGAACTCCATTACATTTTTAATATTCAGATCAAATGTCAATAAAAAGCTCATAGTGTCTAAGACATTTGTCTAAATCTAATTTCTGCTGGTGTAACAACAATGTTGTAACAGCTACTGTGGTTGTGTAAGACCAATAACACAGCACACAGAAGAGCTACTAGCACAGGTTCTTTGATCTGCTTTTCTAAGGAAAGCAACCTTAAAGGGTTAACAATCTCCCTTTAATCAAATATGCATATATCATTCACTTTGTTCAGGGGAAAAAGCCATCACCCTGAACTTCAGGGCAAATACAAACAGAAATTATGAACAGAAAATATCAACAGATCAAATAACACAAACCAGTGGACAGGCTTCTAGCTTTCTGTCCAACATCTGAGTACATAATTACCAGGGAACCACCAACATCTGGGTTTTGACATTCAGAGTATGGTCTAGTCAAATCATTAGACACTCTTCTAATGAGTTAGAACCCCAGACAAAATGCTAACCTCTGAGTTTATATATCCTGTTCAGGGTGAAAGGGAGTCACAACCATGTGACTCAAAACCATGTGACACTTCTTCAGGTGTTACAGCCATGCAACTCAAACATATGCGAATGGGGATTTCCCTTGATGTAAGCAGGTCATCAAAAACTCCCAATTTGTTAGAAGAAACAAATGCCAGACTCATCAAAGGCACTAATTACCTAAGTGCTCCAAAAAAGAAAACAGTAAAAAAAAATCCTGCCCTGATTACCGTTACAGCCAGATAGTTTTCCCTTTTTTTCTAGATGTTTCTATCAAAGAAAGAATTCTTTCCTAGGTGATTTATGTTGTATTGTGTATATTTTGTGTGTGGGGGGGGATTATCATTCTCGATTATTGAGTTCAATTATTTTGAAGTCTTCCTTGTTTAGTATGTTCTCTTGTACTAGTTTTCTGTTCTTTTTTTTTTTAAACCCAGTATCAAATGGTTTGGCTGATTGTTGTTTTGTAATGTAGTTTAAAATGTGGAATTACTATTCTTCCTTAACCCCCTACAATTGTATCCCTGATATTATAGAGCAGGGATCTTAACTATTTTTTGACAGTCATCTTTAGCTGCCTGGTGATATCTTTGCAGAATAACATCTTTAAATGCAAAAATTAAAATACATAGAATTATGAAGGAAATTACTTATATTTAAATGTAATTTTCAGAAAATATTTTTAAAAGTTCTTGAGCTCCAAATTAAGAATTAATATCTAGATATTATATTAGTCTTAATGAATTATATTATTATTTTTATTGGTCCATGAAGTATCCTTTTGTTAGCTGCATTGGTATAGCATTAAATCAGTAAAATGAGATTTCATGATATTGTCATTTCCAGTGTTCTCTAGAGTAACTTTAATTGTAATTGTAATGGAGTCATAACTTATTTCAGGGCTGAATTTGTGTATAACTTATTTTCTTTGTTTTGACAAAGATTTATTAAGTAACTACTTTTTGACATTTTATTTTTTTTCAAGTGACAAGCATGTATTCTCTTTCTTTCCTACCTCAACGGACATTACTAAAATGAAAAAAGGAAGAAAAACAAAACTCTAATAACATACGCCTAGTCAAAACAATCAAATTCCTGCATTAACAATACACAAAAATACATGACTCCTTCTGACTCTTGAGCCCATCACTTCAGTGTCATCAGATAGGCAGCACTTTTACTTATGATCAATGTGTTGACCAGAATTCTTAAGTCTTTCAAAGTTGTTTCTATTTACAACACTGTGCTCTTATGTAAATTGCCCCCCTGGTTCTGCTCAATTTTCACTCTATCAGTTCATGAATATCTTCCTAGCTTGCTCTGATACCATACTTTCTTAATAATTTCTCATAACAAAGTAGTATCCAATTACATTCATATACCACATTTTTAGCCCTTCTCCAATTGATTTGATACACTTACTCTGTAATTCTTTGCCTCTACAAAAAAAAAAAGCCTGTATAATTATTTTTGTATATCAGTGTCCTTTTTCAGTATTCTTGATCTCTTTTGAGTATAGGTTAATTAGGGAAATTATTGCATGAACAGTTATGAATTTTCTGATGATATTGTGGACATAGTTCCAAATTTCCATCCACGATGCCTAGACCAATTCAAACTTCCCCAAATAGTACATAAATGTGCCAATTTTCCAGTAGTCCCTCCAATATGTTTTTTTTTTACCTTCTCTGCCATCTTTACCTATCTAATGTATGTTACATGAAGCTTCGGAGTTGCTTTGATTTACATTTCTCTAATTGTTAGTGATTTTTAGCATTTTTTTCTTCATATATCTCTGTATATTTGGCTCCTCCATTTGTAAATGCACATTTGTATTCTTGGACCACCTAATAATTGGAGAGTGACCCATGTGTAGGTGTTTTAAGTTGTTCCCTATATGTCCTGGCAATGAGGCCTCTATTGGAGGAACTTGCTGCAAAAAATTTCCCTGTTAACTAGTTCCCTTCTAATCTTTGCCACAGTGGTCTTGGGGAAAATGTTTTAATTTTATATTGCCCTCTATCTCTTGTTTGTTAATGAACTGATCCTATCTATAGATCTAAAGGTTGTTTCTTCTTTGTTCCTTTAATTTGTATATGATGTGACCTTTTCTATCTCAGTCATTTATCTATTTGGAGTTCATCTCCATATGTGATGTGAAGTCTTTATCTAAAGCTAATTGCTGCCAGACTATTTTCCAATTTTCCCAGTAATTTTTGTTAACTAGCACATTCTTATTCCAGTAGCTAAGGTCTTTGGGTTTATCGAACACTAGGATTTGAATTTCATTTGCTTCAGTGTATGATGTACCTAATCTGTTCCACTGATTAATCTCTATTTTTTTTTTTTACCAGTACCAATACTACCAACAGTATTATTTGTGATCTGGTACTACTACACCTCCTTACCTCAAAATTTTTCTTATTATGTTTTCCTATTATTTCCCTTGAGATTCCCTTTGATTTTTCCAGAGTTATTTTGTTATTATTTTTCTAGCTCTATAAAGTAATCTTTTCAGATTAACGGCATTATGCTCTATAAGTTAATTCATTTCTACAGTATTCTCATTTTTGTTACATTTAGTTGGTTTACCCAGGATCAATTAAATTCTCCACTTATTTAATTCTGTATTTATTTGTGTAAAGAGTATTTTGTGGTGGTATCCCTATAGTTCCTATGTGAATTTTGGCCAGTAGGCTCCCAAGTACATCCAGGAATCATTTTAAATGGAATTTCTCTATCTAATACTAATAGATTTTGTTAGTAATATACAAAAATACTACTGATCTATGTGACCTAAGTTTTTTTAGACAAACAAGTAATTATAGCAAAATTCCTATTGTGTATTAAAAGTTATTTTAAGACATACAGAGATGTAAGGTTTATTGTTTGACTCAAAATAATTTAGTTTGTCTCAGTTAAAAATAACAAAAAGTTTTTGGTAGTTTCAAAGATTTAGTGAAAAATTTCAGATCATGAGGAGCTAGAAACATGAGTTAAACCATTGGAACAGAGGCATTCAGAGTGATGAGAATGACATCCAAATAAAATTACAACCCTATTGCATGATAATTTTCTAATGACAAGAAAAGTATGACAACTGTGTTTATACAATGACATACAAAGCCAACTGTTAAAAAGAGCCCACAGCCATGATAGTCTTCAAAGGAGACAGATATCCAACAAAGTTTCACTTTAAATAAGTCCAAGTTTACTGACAGATTTAAGAAGTAAGTTCTTTTCATCCCAGGCATGTGCTATTAGACTGATCCTCTAAGTTCCTTCAACTAAACTTTCATTTGGACAGCTCTCAGGCACCACTGAGATATTCTGAATGGGAAATAGCTGCTGCTGAGCAGTAAAACAAATCTTGATATAGATTACTATTTAGTAGATTTCCTCAATATCTTCTCTGGTAATGTCAGATACTTAGAAGATTGGCAAGAATCATTTCTGTATTCTAGTCAGCAGAATATATTTTAGGATTCTGCAATAATGATTTCCTAAACCAAATCTTCTAAAAACCCAAGACAGTGATATGATAGGGCTAGCATGTAGAATATATACCTGAATATACCTGCTAAGCAGTCTTGGAACAACTTAAGGTACTTATATGTTTATGGGTTATAATAATATCATTATTAATACATATTTATATACTACATATTCATAGCTCATTATCAACAAATGACATTCTAAACAGCCAGGAATTCTCTTTCCCAAAGGTTATTAATTCTATTGTTGTGGTCACCCAATTTACTGAGTTTTTCCAGGAATACACCACTATGTGTTGGATTGATTTTGGCAGAGAAGTTTCCATTGGAATTCACAAGAAAGTGACTTGATTTCCTCTCTGCTGTGGTCTGAAGATCCATCTTATATTTTTTAATGGGTTTACATGGTATGACTTAAATTTGAGGCTTGGGATCCTATGTCTAAAATATGACTTAATTTGCCCATGTCCTTGAGATAGTACAGTTTCTTTGTGCATTCTTCAAGAATGCCTGCTTGATGGTCTATTTTATTGATTTGATCACTATATTGTCATTGGAAGGTATAGTTAGCTTAGGTGGTCGTGAATTAAGTTTATATGCAACTTTCTCCAATTATAACTGATATGTCTCCTGACCTATGTCCTACATGCCTAGAAGAACTATGAAATTAGCTAATTTTACATGACAGCTACACAATTAGATGCTAAGGATGTATTACATTCTCTTTTCAATAAAAAACCAACAGAAATTATATAATTATCTCAATAGATGCAGAAAAGACTTTTGATAAAATGCAGCACCTATTCCTATTAAAAACACTAGCAAGCATAGGAATAAGTGGAATTTTCCTTAAAATGATAAGCACTATCAATCTAAAACCATCAGCAAGCACTATATGTAATGAAGATGAGACAGAAGCTTTTCCAGTAAGATCATGGGGGAAAAAAAAGGATGCTCATTATCACCACTATTACTCAATATTGTATTAGAAATGTTAGCTTTAGGGAGGCAGAGCCAAAATGGCAGCTGGAAAGAAGGGACTTGCATGAGCTCCACCTCAGGTCACTCCAAACATCTATAAAAATGGCTCTGAACAAATTATGGAATTGCAGAACCCACAAAATAGTAGAGGAAAGCAGGGCTCCAGCCCAGGACAGCCTGGATGGTCGTAGGGTAAGGTCTATCACACGGACCTCATAGCGGAGGGGAGCAGAGCCCAGCATGAGCCATGCCCGGACCAACTAGCCTGGGAGCTGGGTGGAACAGGCCCTAGTGCCCTGAATCAGTGAGCTGTGGCAGTTACCAGACTTCCCAACCCACAAACAACAAAGACAATAGAGAAGGTTAGTGGGAAAAACTGTGGGGGACAGAATAAAAGGAGTTTGTGGTTCAGCCACGACTCGGAGGCAGCAGAGGTGATGCAACTCTGAGGCTGCTTGCAGACCTACAGCTGCAGTTGCTTCTGGCCCCAGGCCCACCTGGTGGGAGGAATCAAGTGATAGATCTGAGCTGAGTGCAGATCCAGTTTAGATCTGAGTCAGAACTGGATTGGCAGTTCTTGGGGGAGGAAAAGTGCTGGTGTGGCAGAGCTTGCTGTGTAGAAATAGCTCTGAAAACAACAACACAGCCCCTCAAGCTTCAGACAAAGTACTCTCTGCTCTACAAGCAGTCATATCCTAATGAAAAACTCAAGGGTCAAGTAAGTTGGCTGGGAACATGGCCAGGCAGTGAAAACAGTCTCAGATTCAGACACAGACTTTGGAATCTTTCTTTGGTGACAAAGAAGACTAAAATACACAACCAGAAGAAGTCAACAAAGTCAAAGAGCCTACATCAAAAGCCTCCAAGAAAAACATGAACTAGTCTCATGCCATGGAAGACCTCAAAAAGGATTTGGAAAAGCAAGTTAGAAAAGTAGAGGAAAAATTGAGAAGAGAAAGGAGAGTGATGCGAGAAAACCATGAAAAACTAGTCAATGACTGGCTAAAGGAGACCCAAAAAATACTGAAGAAAAGAACACCTTAAAAAATAGACTAACTCAAATGTCAAAAGAGCTCCAAAAAGCCAATGAAGAGAAAAATGCCTCGAAAGGCAGAATTAGCCAAATGGAAAAGGAGGTCCAAAAGACCACTGAAGAAAATACTACCTTAAAAATTATATTGGAGCAAGTGGAATCTAGTGACTTTACGAGAAATCAAGATATTATAAAACAGAACCAAAGGAATGAAAAAGTGGAAGACAATGTGAAACATCTCATTGGAAAAACCACTGACCTAGAAAATAGATCCAGGAGACATAATTTAAAAATTATTGGACTATACCTGAAAGCCATGATCAAAAAAGAGCCCAGATATCATCTTTCAAGAAATTATCAAGGAGAGCTGCCCTGATATTCTAGAACCAGACGATAAAATAGAAATTGAAAAAATCCGCCATTTGCCTCCTGAAAAAGAACCCAAAAAGAAAACTCCCAGGCATATTGTTACCAAATTCCAGAGCTCCCAAATAAAGGAGAAAATACTGCAAGCAGCCAGAAAGAAACAAATTGAGTATTGTGGAAACACAATCAGAATAACATAAGATCCAGCAGCTTCTACATTAAGGGATCGATGGGCTTGGAATATGATATTCTGGAGGTCAATGGAGTTAGGATTAAAAACAAGAATCATCTGCCCAGCAAAACTGAGTATCATGCTCCAAGGCAAAATATGGACTTTCAGTAAAATGGAGGACTTTCAAGCTTTCTCAGTGAAAATACCAGAGCTGAATAGAAAATTTGAGTTTCAAACACAAAAATCAAGAGAAGCATGTAAAGGTAAACAAGAAAGAGAAATCATAAGGAACTTGCTAAAGTTGAACTGTTTTGTTTACATTTCTACATGGAAAGATGATGTGTGTAATTCTTGAGACCTTTCTCAGTATTAGGGTAGCTGAAGGGAATATACATACATACATACATGTATATGTTTATATATACATATATAAACGCACATACACACACACACATATATATACATATATATACATATATATATATATACCTATATATATAGACAGAGGGCACAGAGGTGAGTTGAATATGAAGGTGAGAGGTGAGATAGAGGTGAGTCGAATATGAAGGAATGATATCTAAAAAAAATCAAATTAACGGATGAGAGAGGAATATATTGAGAGAGAGAGAAAGGGGGAGATAGAATGGGGTTATTATCTCACATAAAAGTGGCAAGAAAAAGCAGTTCTGTAGGAAGGGAAGAGGGGGCAGGTGAGGGGGAATGAGTGAATCTTGATCTCATTGGATTTCACCTGAGGAGGGAATAACATACACACTCAGTTGGGTATCTTACCCCACAGGAAAGAAGGAGGAAGGAGATAAAAAGGGGGGTGATAGAAAGGAGGGCAGATAGAGGGAGGAGCTAATCAAAAACAAGCAATTTCAGAAAGGGACAGGTTTGAGAGAGAAAATTGAATAAAGGCCGATAGGATAGGAGGGAGCAAAATATAGTTAGTCTTTCACAACATGAGTACTGTGGAAGGGTTTTGCATAATGATACACATGTGACCTATGTTGAATTGCTTGCCTTCTTAGGGAGGGTGGATGGGGAGGAAGAGGGGAGAGAATTTGGAACTCAAAGTTTTAAAAACAGACTTTCAAATAAAAGTTTTTGCATGCAACTACAAAATAAGATATACAGGCAAAAGGGCAAAGAAAGCTATCTTATCCTACAAGAAAGTAAGGGAAAAAAAGGATAGGGGGGAGTGGGGTGACAGAAGGGAAGGCTGACTGAGTGTTCAGTTAAGCTAAGTTAGGTTTGGATTTGGATTCACGCTGGCAATAAGGCACACTCCTAACAGAATCTGGTTTTTATTGTAAGACAGGGGAAATCCTCTAACAAACAGTTAACACAACAAAGACACAAATTACATAGATTCATCACCTCTCAGGGCAACTCCAGCACTTGATCTTCTCAAAGCTGGCAGGGGGTGCCTGTTTACATAGCCCAGCTCGATCAAGGCCCAAGAGGGAAACTGATCCCCAAGGGTGAGATCCCACTCGCTTGTTCCATGAGGGGACTTTTATAGCATCCTAAACATGGAAGGCTTACTGCTAACTGTCCTGGATGTTCCCAGGAAGCAAGGGTAGCCACTTCCCTCAGGAGGGGAAGATCTTGTCAATCATTTCATTTTTGACATCTGCCTAGGTCCTCAACAAGCAGTTTCAGAATTTCCTTTCCTTTGTTCATGACCTATCTGTCTCCTAGTGGAAGTGTATTCAACTCTTTGTTTGGGCCTATCAGCCGGAGAAGAATGTCTGAGAGGTTCAAACTTATTGAAGGTTTAGAGGAATATCTGATTCTTTATTCCAAGACAGAAAGATCTTGCAGGACCTAGGGTATGGGGGGAAGGAAGAAAAGTCGGGCTTACACTATAACATGCAAGATCTTCTATAATGATTTATCATTCACTGGGGAACGGGGCAAGCAGAATATATGCTATCTTGCAGTGGGGAGGGAGGGTAGAAATTGGGAGAAAATTTGTAATTCAAACTCTTGTGAAAATCAATGCTGAAAACTAAAAAAAATATTAATTAAATTAAATAAAATAAAAAAGAAAAGAAAGAAATGTTAGGTTTAGCAATAAAAGAAGAAGAAATTGAAGGAATTAGAATAGGCAATGAGGAAATAAAACTGTCATTCTTTGCCAATGAAATGGTGGTATACTTAGAGAATCCACTAAAATTATTTTAAAAAATTCACAACTTGCAGGATATAAGTTGCAGGACATAAGATAAACCCACATAAATCATCAGCATGTATTACCAACAAAGCCAAGGAGCAAAAGATAGAAAGAGAAATTCCATTAAAAATAACTATAGAGGGGGCAGAGCCAAGATGGCCACATGAAAACAGCATCTTACCGGAGCTCTCTCACAAGTTCTGTCAGATTCCTATAAAAAAGTGAACTTGAGCAGATTTGAGAGAGCTAGAAACCGTGAGAAGTCTGAGTGGGGCAAATTTCCCAACCAGGAGAGTCTGAAAGGCTGAAGGAACGAATCGGTAGGCTAGGAGAGCGCTCGGCATGCAGAGCTGCCCCAGACAGGACCAAAGCAGAAGCGCCTGGCCGGGAAACCCATGTGGGAGACAGGCTGGGGGAAAGCCAGGCGTCTGAAACCAGCAGAGATCCCTAGGCCTCACAACACAGGACAGCACTCTGTGGAAGTGACAAGAGGCAGTGCAACGCCACCGACTGTGAGAGACTAGCTCCTGAGGCTTGTAACTCAAAGGTTTCAAATGCTTCTTGAACTTCCAGGAGAAACAATGGCCAGGTAAACGGCTCTAATCCCTCACCTCCAGACCCAGAGAATTCCTCGGGGAAAAAACAAACAAACAAACAAACAAAAAAATGCTGGAATACAGGAGAAAGAAGTGGGGCTTCAGTGGCCGAATAGTTGGAGTACCTGAGTCGCAGAGGGGCAGAGCCAGCAGGGGTCAACACCAGGAGCCCAGACATACTCTTGCTCCCCCAGGGAAAGTGCCAGACACCCAGCTCGAACAACAAAGAGCTGAGACCATTGCTGAAGAGCAACAATGCTGGAGAACAACCTCAGGGGAAGAGATTTCATGGCAGCTAGACCCTCTCCCCCACACCTCAGGAAACTGAAGGCTATAATTTACAAAGCCAACAAAGAGACTCACAATCCCCAGAATAAGAGAGCTGGGACAGTGAGCCCTGAGCCCCAAAAGCAGAAACTTACTGTAAAGCCAGGAAAAGGCTAACCAACATGAAGAACACACACACAAAAAAAACGCAGACCATTGATTCTTTTCATGGAGACAGGCAGGATCAAAATACCAATTTGGAAGAGGATAACAATGACACTATATCCACATCTAATACCTCAAAAGGTAATGTGAACTGGTCTCCAGCCCAAAAAGCATTACTGGAAGAGATAAAGGAGGATTTCAAAAACCAAATTAGGGAGGTAAAAGAAAAAATGGAAAAAATGGAAAAAAAATGGAAAAAAAATGGAAAAAAAAACCACTAACCAAATCAAGTCCCTAAAGAATAAGATTGGCTAAATGGCTATGGAGATTCAGAATCTAAATAGAGAAAATGACACCCTGAGAGGTAAAATCAACCAACTGGAAAAGGAGACTCAAAAGCAAAATGAAGACAGTAATTCATTAAAAATTAGAGTTGAGCAAGTGGAAGCTAATGACTCTATGAGGCATCAAGAAGTAGTAAAACAAAATGTAAAAAATGAAAAAAATAGGAAAAAATGTGAAATATCTCATGGGGACAACAACTGACCCGGAAAATAGATCCAGGAGAGACAATTTAAGAGTTATTGCTCTACCGGAAATCCACGATAAAAAAAAAAGAGCCTTGACAGTATCTTTGAAGAAATTATCAAAGACAACTGCCCAGAGGTCCTAGAAGCAGAGGGCAAAATAGTCATTGAAAGAATTCACCGATCACCCCCGAAAGAGATCCCAAACTGAAAACTCCAAGAAATATTATGCCAAATTTCAGAATTACAGAATTAAGGAGAAAATACTGCAAGCAGCCAAAAAGAAACAATTCAAATACTGTGGAACTACAGTGAGGATCACGCAGGATCTTTCAGCTTCCACTTTAAAAGACAGGAGAAACTAGAATATGATATTCTGAAGGGCAAAGGATCTGGGACTACAACCAAGGATCAACTACCCAGCAAAATTAAGCATAATTTTTCAGGGAAGGAGACG
>CM053625.1:282836171-282875330 GCA_028646595.1 Phalanger gymnotis | reverse complement strand
CTAAAGAGTTCTATGTTCCATGCTTGGGCAGATGCACTGCCTCACTAGCACTCCTCCTTCCCCAAGAACCCCCTACCCGGATTGGGCTTAGATCTTTAGCAGGCTTTTTACTCCTGCTGTGATCTGCCACTTAATTCCTCCCACCTGGTGAGCCTGGGGCCAGAAGCAACTGCAGCTGTAGTTCTGTAGCGGTGGCTGAATCACAAATTCCCTGTCCCCAGCAGCTTTTCCCACTAACCTTCTCTGTTTTTTTGGTGTTTGGGGTTCGAGTGGTCTGGTAAATGCCACAGCTCACTGATTCAGGGTGCTAAGGCACTCTCAGCCCGTCTCCCGGTCTGCTTGGTCCGCCGTCTGGTCTGTCCGCGCCGCCCACGCTGGGCTCTGCTCCGCTCCCCTCCACTCCCAGCTTTGTGTGAGATAGACCTTACCCAGAGACCATCCAGGTTGTCCTGGGCTAGAGCCCTGCTTCCCTATGCTATTTTGTGCGTTCTGCAGTTCTAGAATTGGTTCAGAGACATTTTTCATAGGTGTTTGGAAGGACTTGGCGGGGAGCTCACTCTAGTCCCTACTTTCCAGCCACCATCTTGGCTCCACCCCCTAAAGTACAATTTCTAAATGAAGATATTGGGAATATGGCTGCTCATCTATCCTATAGCCCTTCAGAAGGGAGATAGTGTCAATCAAACCTTGAATTAGCAATAAGGTGATGCAATTAGAGGTAGTAAGCTTAATACCATGTGCTAGGCACTGTACTTAAGCACTTTACAAATGTTACCTCGTTTGATCCTCACAACAACCTGGGAGTCAAGTGCCCTTATTATCCCCATTTTTACAATTGAGAATGTTGGCAAACTGGTTAAGTGGCTTGCCCAGAGTCACAAACTCGTATCTTAGGCTAGATTTGAACTCAGATCTTTCTGACTCCAGCTCTAGAACCCTATCCACTGTGCTTCCTGGCTGCCTCTAAAGAAGAGACAGAATTTGACTCTATACTTCTGGTCTATTTCCATTGTATCATACTGCTTCTCTTTTGTAACATGTTTAGTGCTAAGCTGTTAAGAAAACTAAGTTTACTGGCTAGTACTTAGAACTTTCAGAGGACCAAGATGACTTTGAATTTAAAAGTGAACAAATAAACAATAAAGACTTTTCCTACTAAATAAATAGAACACTGCAACAATTTTCTAAAACAATATTAAAAATGGTTTTAGTTATGCCGTATGTCACAGGTTTAATAACATTTTTCCCCTTCTGTTTTGCAATTGTGTTTCCTGCTTTTAGTTATCTCTTAGGCCTCAGTGCCAACTAACCCAGAAAGCATATACTCCTCTCTTGTTGTGAGTCACCCTGCTGCAGCATTTTTGCTTTCATATCGTACAGGCAGATAGGGGCTGCTTTTTCATCTAGGAGATATCAGTCTAGGAAAGCAGGTATAAAATCCATTCTTCCGAAGTGAGTAGGTACAAGGGCATTGCATTGTAGATGTGATGCAACCTCAGGGGCAGCCCATATAACCCAAACAATCATAGCTACCACAGGAGAAATAGAAGGTCTACTGCAAAAGGATCTAGGATTTAGAAAGTATTTTTTTTTGTTTTAAAAAAGCAACCGTAACAAGAATATAGGCTAGTGTTTAAAGTAGTATAGGAAAGATAGTGCTGGGCTTGGAATCAGGAATAACCACATTTAACATCACATCTCTAATACTTAAGGCTGTATGGCTTAGTATAGGCCAATCATTTAATCTCTACAAGCCTCAGATATCCCATTAAGATATCTTTACTGAGTAATAGATATACTGAGATACAGTTAGGGAAGAGATTTCTCTATAAGGAGTGCCCCCCCATTGAAGACCTTGTAGATATTTAGGTATTCATATAATTATCTAGTTCTTTATTCAATCACTTAATAAGTATTTTTGAAGTATCAATTGTATAACAAATTATCAATTGGACATGAAGTTATCAATTGAGCATCAAATGTGCTGAGTCCTATGCTAGGCCCTGAGAAAATGCAAAGAGAAATAACAAATAATCTCTGGTATAGACATTGCAGGGAAGAAGAAAAAAGTAAGGTGCTTAAGGTGGGGGAAAAGTCTGAAAATAATAAATATACATAAAGTTTAATGGAGGTTTGAACCAGGGAGATCTCAAACAAACTGGATTTATGGGTAAGTTTATGAAAAAGACAGAAGCTGATAGCATTTAAACTGGAATTTGAAGGAATTCCATAGGTATGAAGTGGGGGTTCATATGGGCTTGGGGAGTGGTTGTTTGCTTTCTTCAAATATTGACACGTAGAAAAGTATGCAAGTATATTTTTTGTTTACTAGAAAAAAAGATTTTAAAGACCAAGTGAAGGCTTCCTTAGGATTGTAACTCCTGTGTCAGAGGCTTTTATGTGACGTGAAATCCTTAGAACTGGGATGATTTCTCACTTTTCTGCAGGTTTCCTACTCTCCCAAAGTCTAGCAACCTCATTTTGCAGCACCACCCAGAACAATTCCCCTTACAATAAAATATGGTTCAGTAAAGAGAATGCGAAGCTAAGTTCAAGGTACTAAGTTTGATTTTAAACTATGATATCATTAGTTAGTGAGCAAGGGAAAATTGCTCCTCCTTGTTGCCAGAATTTCCTCATCTGTTAAATGGAATAATACTTCAATAGGTAGTTCACAAGCTTGTTGTGACAAAAGGGCTTAGCAAACCTCAAAAAAAGTGCTATTCAGGTATTGATTACTCCACTGTTTAAAATACATTTCATCACATGGAAATTTCTTGAGATTTTCAATTTATTTTTGATGAAGAATTAAAATGCAAATGTAATTTTTTCTCTGACCAACATTATTGAGTGATAAGTATTTAGATATTTTGTGGATCAAATGATATAATGTTAAGTTCTTTGCAAACCTTAATGAGCTTTGTAAATGCTACCTATTATTATGATTTGATATCAGAAGGCCCAGTGCAGTGAATTATTAGTATACTATAAGTCTCACAAGAAAGGCATTTGGTTGTCACAGTGAATGGAATGCTGGATTTGTAGTCAGGAAGTTTAGATTGTCCCTCACTTACTACATTTGTGACCCTAGACAATTCATTAAACCTCCTTCAGCCTCAGTTTTTCATCTATAAAATGGAGATAATGATTTCTGACCTCACCGAATTATTGTGAAAATCAAATTAGAATGTTTCTAAAGTGTTTTTACAAACATTAAAAGTGGTAAAGAAATGCTAGCGATCATTGTTACGGCTACTACTAATATTGCTGTTGTTCCATCATTTCGCTCATGTTGAACACTTTGTGATTCCAATTGTGGTTTTCTGGCAAAGATGCTGGAGTGGTTTGCCATCTCCTTCACCAGCTCATTTTACAGATAAGGAAACTGAGACAAAAAGCATTAAATGACTCTCCCAGTGTCACACACTTGGTAAGTATCTGAGGCCACATTTGAATTCAGGAAAATGGATCTTCCTGCATCCAGGGCCCACCTTCTATCGGCTGCATTACCCAGCTGCACTACTAATATGGATAAATTTCAATTCTAGTAGTGATTTGCTCAATAACCACCAAATATCTCTGAGGGTTTAGGATTTCCTATTTTTAAACTGGACATTTCTTCACTTTTATCTTGCGGCTGAACATATAAAATATATAGAATACATATACTCACATATGTATGTGTATGTATATATGTGTATATACACATGCATACACACATATATATACATATATACACTCATACATATATATATGTGTATATATATATGTATATACATATACGTATATACATAAATGAAAGCAAAGCCCAGGAAATAGGTTTTGTGTCTCTGCTCCCTATTCAACAGCAATTCTGGCCCCTTCAGAAGCAGAGGTATGTTTATTCCCATATTCTCACACATTGCTTTTTTATGCAGTCCACTTACCATCCTAGTTTTTTTTCTTTATATTTATTCCTCCATCCTGAGCTGTGCAGCCAGAATTGAAAAAAAATATTCCAAATGAGGCCTGACCAGGGAAGAATAGTATATCAATGTCACTTCTTTCCTTCTGACCAGAATGCCTCTCAATACATCTAAGACCTTATTACTATTCTTCCTTGCTGTTTCATATTGTTGTTTGTTATTGGGCTCACAATCCACTAAACCCTCTAGCTGTGTCAGTCAATCAATAAACATTTATTTAGCTCCTGCTACGTACCAGGCACTATGTTAAGCAGTGGGAATACAAGAAAATGAAAAGAGACAAACCTCGCTCTCACAGGACTCACAGTCCAAGGGGGAAGAGGTTCTTTTCATATAAGCTATGCTAGGCATATCTTCCCCATCCTGGACTTTTGCATTTCATATTTTGAATACAAGCACTTTGAGGACTTTAAATTTATCAACATTGACTTTCATTCACATTAGATTCAACCCATCATTCTAGATGGTCAAAATATTTCTTAATCCCAATTCTGTCATCCAACATTTGGCGCCCAGATTCCTCTCATCTATAAATTTGAAAAGAATGTCACTTAAACCCTTTATGAAAGTCATTGAGAAAAATATTGAGCAGAATATGTCCAAGGACAGAAGAGCGCCATGTGCTTCATTAGTGTCAATCTTCCCAAATTGACCTCAGTCCACTAATCAACACTCTTTGTGTGAAATCATTCAACCAGTTTAGAATCTGCTGAATTGTACTATGATCTAGCTAATGCATTTCTTTCTTGTTCAAGGAATATCATGAGACAATTTTTCAAAATGCCTTGATGAAATCTATTGGCTTCCACTGAGAATGATATTAACACTGTGAAAAGAGGAACTGTTATTAGCATGGCTAATGGATTCCACATGATGCAACGAAATAGAATAATTGATGTGGCTATGACTGCAAAAGCAAAGGATCAAAGAAGGTTGGGGTGAGAGGAACATTGCAAACAATAAATCTATAGGCCGGACTAAATGCTCTCTGAGGTCCTTTCCAAATCTGAGATTCAGTGATTCTCCATCCTTTTCCTATGCTAATTTTGTCATCTGCTTTTAGAACTAGATATCTAATACATCCAAGAATAGTTGCATTGGGGAAAATGTGTCTTTGCTTCCTCTCTTCTCACTCTTTTCTAAAACCCCTTGTAATCTTCCCTTCTTATATCCTCATTCAACTGAAGATAATCTCTCTAAATTTAGCAGTGATCTCTTAATTGCCAAAGCCATTTGCTTCCTTTTAATCCTTATCCATCTTGTGCTTTGTATACATTTGATACTTTTGACCATCTTCTCTTTTTTATACCCTCCCTCCCTCTCTGAGTTTTCATGACTCTCCTCTCTCTTGGTTCTTCTCCTCCTCCTCCTTATCTGACTTCTCCTTTTTCACTTTCTTTTTATGAATCTCCATCTCTCTCCTGCCCCATAAGTGTGGGTACCTCTTTCTAGCTTCTCTACTTTTTTGTGCTCTACACTCTCCCACTTGGTTACCACATTAGCTCCCATTTTGTTGTGATCTCTATGCAGATATTTATCCAGTCTCTGCCTGCCTCCTGAGCTCCATTGACCAATGGCTGCATCACCAATTGGTTGTTAGGCATTTTGAACTGAATGTTTCAGCAGCATCTCAACTTATAATGTGCAAAACGTAACATATCTTCCCCCCCCCAAAAAAAAAACTATTACTGCACTTTGGAGCTAAGTAGTACAGTGGATGGTGGGCCTGGAATCATAAAGACTCATCTTCCTCAGTTCAAATCTGGCCTCAGACATTTATTAACTGTGTGACTCTGGGCAAATCATTTAACCCTGCTTGTCTCAGTTTTATCATCTGTAAAATGAGCTGGAGAAAGAAATAGCAAAGCACTCCAGTACTTTTGCAAAAAAAAAAAAAAAACCTGAAATGGGCTCCAAAAGAGTCAAACAAAACAAAAAATGGCTCAACAACAAAAAACAACAAATTATGAATTTTACTATTAGTATTACTTCTAGTACCACAAGATCTCAACTATGATGTCATACACAGTTTCTCTTTCTCACTCACCCTATATATCCAGTCGTTTGCTAAATTTGGTGATTTTATTTCCACAATCCATCTCATCCCTTTTTATTCATTCATATAGACAAGACCCTAGTATAGGGCCCCATTTTCTCTATCCCATATTATTGTGATATTAACTAATTGTTCTCCATGCTTCAAGTCTCCTCCCAACACAGTCTATCCTCCATGTAGTTGCCAGAGTAATTCACCTAAAGTGGAGGTCTGACCATGTCATCCATTGATCTAATGAATTCCAATAGTTCCCCAAGATGGGGAGCTACAATTTTTTTGGCAGTTAAAGCTCTTAACAACTTGGCCTTTTCCTTCCCTTCAAGTCTTCTTAAATTCTGCTTCCCTCCATGCATTCTATGATCCAGCCATGCTGGTCTTCTTGCTGACCCTCACACTTCCATGTTCTCTCCCTATGCTTTGCATTCACTGTTGGCCGTGATTGAATACTTTTCCTTACAACCTTTGATTCATCCAGTTCCTATATTCCTTTAAGATCCAGCCCAAGGGCCAGCTTATCCAAGAGTCCTTTCTTGGTTTCCTCAGTTGATAGTCTCCTAATAACTGAGGTTGCCTTCCATATGAATTGTATTTACCTTATATTTTCTAATAAATTATGCAATCTTATCCTAGAATGATATCTTCTAAAGGGGAAGGACTGTATCTGGTTTTTCTTCCTTTGTTTTCCCAGTGTCTGGCACATAATCAATTTTTAATCATTATTTGCAGACCAATGAATAGAAAGAAAAATTCTCACTGAATTGATCCTTTACTTTCTCCCTAATCGTTCCTCACCTAAATCCTCTCAAGCATAGTCTCTCCTCATCCTCTTTTTTGGTTCCTCACATAGGAGCATATATTTTTGAAACACACTACTTCACCATACCCTATTATTTAATATCTTCCTTTCTCATAAATTATATGATTTCGCTGCTATATTACAGATTCACCCTACAAATTCCCAAATTTGTATTTATGGTCATTTTTGCCCCCTAGGTATACAATATCTAGTTTACTTTATTGCCCCTACTTTCTGCATTTGTGAATAATTATGTGAGGCAATGAAATGTATTACTGCCTTTTTTCTTCATATTGTGTCCTATAAATTATGGAACATCACCACTGCCATTCTTTCCCTCTGTCTAATTTGTTCCTATTTCCTATGGTACCCCTATGTTAGGATAATCTTAGATGATAACACATCTAAGATCCCTGCCAAGCAATTCCAAAAGACTCATGATGAAAAATGCCATCCACATCCAGAGAAAGAACTGATAGACTGAATGCAGATTATAACATACTATTTTCACTTTATATATGTGTATATATATATGTATACATATATGTATATATAGTATACATACATATATGTATATATGTGTGTGTGTATTCATGTATATTTTTCTTTTTGTCTGTTTCTTCTTTCACATGACTAATATGGAAATATATTTTATATGACTCCAAATATATTACCTATATCGAATTGCTTAGAGTAAGGGTAAGGAAGGGAGGGAGGGATGAAATGTGCAATTCAACTTTATTAAATGAATGTTAAAAATGTCTTTACTTGTAATTAGGAAAAAAATGAAATATTACTTAAAAAAAAGTTCCTGTCACATAGGCTAGGCTAGATCCCGATTAAAGGGAAATTGATCTAGATAATTACAGCTCAAACTTTTGTTATATCTACTTGGCTTCTTAAATAATAATAAAAAAAACCTTAGCACATGGGGAATTGGACACTCATCTGGACTGATACAAGATTTTGACCGGCTTTCTCATGCCCATTTGGAAATGGTGCTGCACCCAAGTGAATGGATGTTGTACCCTTTCTGAGTATATTTTCCATGCCATTATTAAGTAATCTGTATCTTGTGAAATGTTTGATTTCCTAAACATGTTTTCTTTTGTTCCAGTTCTGAACTTGAGCCAGTAGAACAAGCTAAGTCAGACTTATCTCTGAAAAAAATAGACTTTAGTTATTTTGTGTGACCAGTTTTCTTCACCCTCCATTTTTACTTTAACATTCCTTATTAGAACCACAAATGTCTTGGCAAACACATTCTTCTCAACCCTAATTAGATTCCATCCATCTCTGACCAAGAGCCTGCTATTCCAATATCTTAAGCAATGGTCCAGAAAAATAAATTCCGTTCCCTGACAATTCATCATAATCAGCCCCATATCCTATTTTCTTTTCTAAAGCCCTTCCCTTCATTCCATAGTAATGATAGAAATATCACTTGTGAACCTAAGGTCTTCTTTTCCTGCCCTGAATTCCCATACCCCACAATTTGACATATCATATCAGAATTGATGTCTTGTAATAGGAATCCATTCTCTAGGAGTATTTAAAGTATCTACTGGCCATTCAAATATGGCCGAACATGTCTACTTGCCTATGAACTCTCTTTGGCATTTAAATTCAGTATAACCCAGATGCTTCCTATCTTTCTGGTCTTCTTAGTCTTTATTCACCTCCGAGCACTCTACAATATAGCTACACTAGCCTATTCACAGTTCCTTGAACATGATGCTCTGTCTTCCAACTCTATGCCTTAGCAAAGGCTGCCTCCCATACCTGGATTGTGCTGCCTTCTCCTTTCTGCCTCTTAGTTTCCTTGCTTCATGACTTAGCTCGAACTCTACCTTCTGCACCAAGCCTTTCCCTGTCCCCTCACCTGCTCATAATGCTTTCCCCTCTGAAACTAGCCTCCATCTACACTGTGTATCTCCTGTATACAGCTATTTATTTATATGCTGTCTTAACCATTGTGTAATCACTTTGAAGACAGGAACTGTTTGTTTGTTTTGCCTTTCTTTGAATCACTAGTGACAGAAAAGTTATTGCCTATGGTAAACAATAAATGTTTCCTGACAGAATGAGTGACCAGCATAGCCTTCAACAGGAAATCACCAAAAAGCAAGATTCGGCTGTTGTTATTGTGGTTACCACTAGATTTTCTCTCTCCTGAGAAAACTTGCAAATCCTCACCATCATTCTGTGGAGCATGGGGAGCTGCTTCCTCACCAGGCAGTCAATACAGGCCCTCTGAGAGAACTTCGAATGTATTTGGTAACTCCGAAGATTTAATGGAGCTTCCCGTGATTATCTTTCTCATTCTTCTACTATCCAGCCACCAGGAAGAGTTAAGATTTCTCCATGCTTTCTTGGATTCCTTTGTTTTCAAAGAACAGGAGAAATTCTCCATCCCCTTACCCTATTTTAGTAGGGAGACCAAACTACTACCAGTTAAGTTTATAGTTTTCTTCAAATAAATTCAACCTGGTCATAAAGTCTAATCTTTGTGATGCATTGTATTAGGCTCTGTGTTAATCTTTTATGTATCTTTTATATAACCTTTTTGCATCAATGTTCATTTTGGATATTGGTCTACAGTTTTCTTTTTTCCTGTTTCTAGTCTCACTAGTTTACATGTCACTACCGTATTGTCTCAAGAAGGAACTTGATAGGTCCTTACTTTACAATTTTTGTATATAGTTTCTATAACATTGAAATTAATGTTTACTTAAAAATTTGATATATATGACTCATGATTTCATTTATTATTGTCCCCACCCACCTGCCTTTGGGAGTTGATTCATGGCTTATTCAATTTCTTCCTAGATTATTGTTTATTTTTTATTTTTAATTTTTGTTCAGTTAGTTTGGACATTTTATCTTTTCATAAATTTCCATTTATTAAATTTTCATTGTTGGTTTAATTGACATATAGTTACAGAATAATTCCTAGTGAAATCCATTACTGCATATTCATGTTTGCTGAAATTTTTTCTATTTTTGATAATCATAATTTAGTTTTTGTATTTGTTTAATCAAATTACAAAATGGTTTATTTAATCTTTTTGAAGATATCTTCAGTTAAGTTCAATTTTTTTGGTTTTTTTTTCAATTTTCTGTACAAATTCCTTCATTTTCTGGATTGCTGTTTTGGTGTTTATTTGTAGTTTTTAAATTTTTTTCAGTTATTTTTCATTTGTTTGCCTAATTCTTTTGCTGAAACAGTCTAATACCCCTACAACCTCCTCATGCTGGAATACTTCTCTCCAAGGCACCAAGCCGGTCATTTTCTTTTCATAATCTTCTAGCATCACTCATTTATTTTCACAATTTTTCCTCTAACACTTTTATTTGACTTCTACAATAATTTTTGTGCTTTCTTTATCTCTTCAAGGAAATTTTTATGAGCTCAAGTCCAATCTGCATTTTTTCTTTGAGGCTTTGTTTGTAACTGTTTTCTGTTTCATATTCTGCCTTTGTGTCTTGATCTTCCCTGATACCATGTCAGCTTTTTATGTCCAAGTTCTTTTTGTTGTTTGTTTATTTTCCAGCCTATTTCTTGACTTTGAACTTTATGTCAAAGATAGCTCTGTTCATAGGGTGGGGGCCATTATCTCAAGCTTTAGGCTTTCTGTGCTGTTTTCAGAACTAGTTCTGGGAGTTCGATAGATTTAGGTGCTTCCAAAGAGGTGTTATCTGGAGCGAGGTATTGTCACTGCTCTCCTAGGAAGTGCTATGGTCCTTAACCAGGAAAGTTCTTTGCTCCCTTGCAGCCATAAGTGCTAGCATCCTCTGTTCTGGAACTGTGACTCAGACATACATGTGGGCAATGGTGTTGCCAAGCAGCACTCAGTCCTGTGCTGCATCCTGGTAAGTGTCCTTTGTAATCTCTTTCTGAGCAGTTGTCCAAATCCCTTCATGTGTTGTTTTCCTACATTAGACTACATTTTTTCTATTAATATCTTTTTATTGTCTATTTTTTTCTTGTTGCCTGATCTAAAATTATCATTCTTTTCTCTTCATCTGAAGCATAATACATTTTGCCTCAACCATTTTATTATTAACTCTGTGAAAGTCTTTGGATTTAAAGTATTATTTTTTTGCTATGAAGAACATACTATTAGCTTCTGCTTTTTAATTTGTTCTATTATCCTCTTTCATTTTATAGAAAACTCATCCCATGCACATTCATGGGTATGATAGCTAATTGTTTCTTTTCCTTCATCCTATTTTCTTATTCTTATATATTCTTTGTTTTCTCTTTATTATAGTTTCTTACTCTTTCTTTCCTTTTACACCCCTTTTCACTATTCCTTCTCCAAGCTGAGGGCTTGTTTTACTTATTACTATCTAACCTATCTCTTACTGTACACTCCATTTTATACTTTTCTTTCCCCTCCTTCTGTGACTATCTATACCCCTGTTGAAGTGAGTATATTACTACAACAAAATCTGTATGTGTATTTGTTCTGCCTTCTTTTGACCAGTTTAAATGAAACTAAATTCAGATGATGCCTTTCTCACATTCCTTCCATATTTGTATATACTTCTAATTGTGTTTATTGTTTACATTAGAAAATAATTTCCCCCATCTTTCCTCCAGTTTTACCTTGTAGTGTATCTTTCCCACATCCATTTGCTTTTTTTTTGCTTTTAGCAACTTCAAATGTAGTAAAACTTTTCTATTGTATTTGAATAACTGAATCATTAGAATTCCAATAAGACCCTTTTTGTCATCCTTTTCCATTCATAATTTGAACAATGAATCTTTATAAAGTATCCTTATATTGTTCACTTCTATTTACGTTTTATTTTTCTGGAATTGTATTTAAAAATCATTTTCAGCTCTAGTTTGTTTATCAAGAATGTTTGAAAGTTCTCCATTTCATTGAAGTTGTTTTTTTCCTTTATCAGACTATATTCTTTTTCTGCTGGATGTCTTATTTTTGGTTATAGATCTTTATCTTTGCCTTTTGAAAGATATTTTCATTTTCTCTGCTCCTTTATAGTATATATAGATTTTAACTTTCATGCAATCCTGAATGAGGTTCCTAAATATTGGAACTTTTCTTTTCTTTCCTTTCTGACTGTTTGCAATGTGTTTCATTTTGGGTGGGGGTAGAGGGAGGGAGCAGAAAGCTCTTGATTTTGCAGTGATATTCCTTACAGTTTAATGTCATCTTAGAGTATTTTTCAGAACATGTTTTGGGGATTCTTTGTATTTTCTTATTACTCTCTTGTTCTAATTGATCTGGCCACAATTTCTTTGAGGATTTCTAGAAATATGATATCCAAGCTATTTTGGACCATGAATTTCAGGTTTCCAAAGATTTTAAAGTTTCTTCTTTACTATTAATTTTCTAGATTAGTTGTTTTTGAGATGAAATACCACATATTTTCCTCTATTTTCTCAATTTTTGACTTTGCTGATTATGATTTGTCTCTAGGATTGACTTCTACATGATTTACTCTCATTTTTAGGGAATTTGATATTATGGTAAATTTTACACCTTATATTAAACTTTCAATTCTTTTTCTAAGTGTCTGTTTTGTAACTCTCATTTCTTTTATAATATGAGTTTAAACCAAAAAAAAATTGCATCATTTCTTCTAGAAATTATAATTTCCCTTTTGGGATAACTGTGAGGTTTTTTTTAGAAATTAAAGTTGTTTCTGAGTCATTCTCATCTTATGAGTTGGTGTCTTGATCAGTGTAAAACCATAAAAGCTTCCTCTGCAATCCTTCCTTCCTGCACCCAAGAAGGACCATCTTGGTTTTCTGTAATATATTCAGAAACAGCCAGTGATTTCTTTGTTATTTCCACTTATTTGCCCCCTTCTCTATGTTAAGTATTGTGTCTAGACTAACCTACTATATTTTTATCCTTCACACTTGTATGCCTGAGCTTCACAATTGTTTACAAATAAGCCATATTATATGTGAGGAGTACTTCCTTTTGAAGAAGTGAAACAATGAAAAAAAAACATCTGAGGGCACTTCAAAGTGATCAGATCTCAGAGATAGTGTAATTTCAGGAACACAGTAATGGAATATGAAGGGCACTAGCTCTGGAGTCAAAGTATCTGAGTTCAAATCTAAGATTGCCCACATACCACCTGTGTGAATTTGGGTAAGTCACTCCCCCTATTTGAATTTCAGGCTCCTCATATGTTAAAGTGATATGGTTAGTTGAGATTCTTTCTCAGGTCCCTTTCCATTGTGATATGCAGGATCCTATGATGCTTTACATGTACAAACACAATAAAACAAAGCACAATGCTTCACCACAGGTACACTAATATTTTATAATCCATGATGGCATTTAATTCATTTGGCTTTAGACTTTCACATCTATAAAAATGCAAATTTCTTTGAAAGAAATAAAAGAGTAGGTTGTATCAACTGTGTGTACCTTATTGTGAATGAGAATTTAATCTAATTCTTCAGAGTTTTTTTTTAAATAAGGAAAAAATAGCATAAATACAAGAACATTCGTGTTCTGAAATTTGTGACAAAGAGCAAAAACAGAAAGTCACAGGAACTCAAAGATAAACTTGGCTACTTTACAATTTTTGTCATGTGCTGGCCCTGATAGTAACTGAGTAACAGCTCAGATTGGTGAATTTTCTCTACTTGGACCATCATCTCCACCATAACCTTAAACTGTTTCTCTGGACCTCCATGGTTTGATAGGAAATTTTTCACCTTGTCTCACTGATGACAAAGTCTACCAGTTCCCTGTCTTCCATACCAGCAAATGCAATCCATCTATCCACTGTCCCCTTTCCCAATCCCCTTTATGTGTTGTTTTCCCAACATTAGACTGTAAGCTCATTGACAGGAGGGATTATTTTGATTTCTTGCATTTATATCCATAGCATTTAACAGAATGCCTGAGCAACATTAAGAATTCAATATTCTATGTACCTATGAATCTGTGTATCTATGCATCTATCTATTTATTTATCTCTATTCTGTACTATTCTATTCAGTTCTCTGCATACAAAATGGAGATCAACCAAATCTTAAGCTTCAGATAACAACATAATTATTAGAGTGGATTCAAACTATGAGTGTAAGTTAAAATGAATGTTAATATTCTCTGTCTATATATTTATTGATATATTCTAGAAGTTCATTGACTTTGAAATAATTTATTTCCTTTGTATTGAATCAAAAAGTTAATCATCTAGTCCATCAAAGCCTAGCCAGAGAAACAGAGTTGGATTTTGTTGCAGTAGATATTTTAATCTTCTTAGAGAAAAGGAAGTGTTTCATCTACACATCACTTTGTTGATTTCTGGGCAGGATGCCTACAAAAATGGAGAAATTCCAAGACTGAGTAGAAAAGAAAAGATTAGCTCTCCATCTCTTCCAGAAATGTCTTCTAGAAAGCAACTATTTCTAAATGCTCCTACTCATACTCAGTGGTTTTTATAATATACACACATCCAGGGATGGGCTGAACAAATTATGGTATGTGAATATAGTGGGATATTATTATGTCATAAGAAGAGATGAAGGTGATAGTTTAAAAGAAACCTTGGAAGACTTATACAAGGTGATGTAGAGCAAGGTGAATATAACCAGGAGAATAAGGTCTATAATAGCAAGAGAACAGAAAGACAATTTTGGAAGAGAATGAAATGACCAGCAATGAATCCAGACAGCAACGATAAAGCAGGCTTCATACTTCCTGCAAGAGAAATGAGAAGTAATAGACTCAAGGTGCATATACATACACACATAAATAATATATATTATATATATATATGTGTGTATGCATGCGTGTCTGTATGTGCATATGTGTGTATTTATATCATTACAGATAGATCTAGATCAAAATCTAGATGTAGATGCTAATGTGGGAGTTTGCATCACTTGACTAGCATATTGGCTACATTATTTTTTGTTTCTTCCTTTTTTAACGAGAGAAGGAACTTGGGAAGAGAAAATAATTTTTGTTAATTGAAGAAAATCTAATTTAAAAAAAGTTATGATGGTGGCATTCAACTCCTTCCTTATCTTCTTCATTTTCTCTTATTTTTGGCAGGTCAATTGGGGTTAAGTGACTTGCCCAAGGTCACACAACTAGTACATGTGTCAAGTGTTTGCAGCCACATTTGAACTCAGGTCCTCCTGACTCCAGGGTCAATGCTCTACTCTCTGTGCCACCTAGCTACTCCTTTCTTCATTATCTTTGACCTCTAATCTCTCTTTTTACTAAAGTTAGGAAGACTTGAGTTTCAATAGATCCTCAGATGCTTACTATCTGTGTGACCCTGGGCAAGATTTTTATCCTCTGTGTGCTTCAGGTTTCTCATCTCTAAAATGGGGACAATAATGGAACTTACCTCTCAAGGTTGTTCTAAGGATCAAATGGGACAATTAGTTGTAAAGCACTTATCACAGTGTTTGATACAATTAATGTTATCTGTTGTTCAATTACATTGTTGCATGAATGACATGTAAGAGGCCCTCTGAATGGTTTTATTCTGAATAACCAAGGAATGCCTACACCAGGAGGTGAGGAATCAACCAGAAATAGTATCCAGGGATAGCGCAAACTCATGTAGAAGGAGAAGAATACAAAAGGATGTCCATTTCTGAAATATTAGTAAACTAAAAAATGGTCTTTTTAATGCCAAGATTTGAAAAGCCATTTTTTTCTTTCTCTGAGATCTTTTATATTGTGGTAAACACTGAGCCCTACTGAGACCAACAGGCTAGTGCTGTAGTAAGAGAGCTGATTTAGACTCAAGGAACCTGGGTTTACATCTTGTGGTTGGCATTTGCTACCTTAGACCTTAGGCAACTCACAGGTCTCTTCTGTCTCTAAGACTGATTTTATGAGAGGTTCCTTGGGGAACAGAGTTAGATGAAAAGATAATTATGAAGCTAAAATGAAAAAAGTTATGAAAACCATCACTAACCTTCTGTGCCCAGGGCTTACTCTCTGTGAAATGTGCATATAAAACAAATGACTACATTTTTAGGCTCATTACATTTCCTATGTATCTGAATTCTTCCAAATAACCCTAGAGTTTAAAAATTCCTCTGAGTTCATCTAGTCCAGTGTTATGACAACAACAATAATAATAGAAATAAAGAGCAATAAAACAGCTAACATTTATACAGTACTTTTGAGACTGCAAAGCAGTGCCCCTGCATTTGATACAACAAACCTACAAAGTAGATGCTATTCTTATTATTCTCGTTTGACAGAGGTTGAAACTGAGGCTAAGTGGTTTAAGTGACTTTCCTAAAGTCACACAGTTAATAACTGTTTCACCAGGATTTGAATTCACCCCCTTCTGATTGAAAATCCAGTATAAATACTGTCAATATGCTTCTGTCTGAATACACCTAGTGTCAGAAAACTCACTACCTCACAATTTCACTGATTACAGTTTAAAACATCAGTAATGGTAGAAGTATTTCCTAAATATTCTCCCTGTTACACTTATTCAGTGTTCTTTTTCATATTCTCTAGAAACTACCAGAATAAACAAAATACTTTTTCAACATGAAAGGCCATCACAGCAAAGCTAATCTCCCTTATAAGTTTTCTCTCTTCTGGTCTCAGCACTCCTAATTTTTTCAGTCCCTATTCATACATATAATTTGGACTTTCCTCATTGTCCTGGTGACTCTCTTCTGGATTCACTTAACTTATAAATGACCCCCTAAAATTAAAAAGAAAACCTGAATGTAATGCACTAGATTCAGTGAAAATCATATATAATAGATTAGGAATTGTTTTGTTTTTGTTTTTTTTTCTGCATTCCTTAGAAAGTCAGGAGAAATCTATGGTGGTTGCCTTCCCAGAATAGTTTTGTTTTTAAATATATAAGAATAAATATATAGAACTAAAAAAGAAACCAACTATATTGAAATGCATTTATCATTGTTTTTTTTTTTCAAAAAGTTCATGGACCCAAGTTAAGAACCCCTGACAAAGAGAAATTATCATCATGCTGTTCTAAATGCTGTTTCAGGTTAATGTAACCTAATAGCATTTTAACTTTTTCAGGCTTTCCATTTTACATTGTTAACTTGTTGACTTTACATTGCACAAATTACACCCCCACTTCTTTTTCATGTATTACCCACTCTTAACATATATATTTCCTATAACTTCTACCATTTTCTCTTTAGAATCACAATTTTCTATGTTACTGAATTTCTGCAATTTGCAATAGATTCCCCCCAAATCTGCACTCATTTCTCTGACATGGTTGCTTTATGTCTCTAATTATTCCTTTGAAAATTGCTCCCCAAAGCAGAGAGCGATTTCTACACAAGCTGTTAATGAGTACTCAGTACCTTCTTTAGAGATACATAGCTCCCCTAAGGTAATTCCATGGGTTTTATGCAAGGCATTAAGATATATACTTAGCAGCTTTAGACATATCTCCTGAGCTAATGTCCAAGCTAACAATGAGGTAGGAGCTAGAGTAATCTGAGGAGACTCTGTTATTGCCTGGGAGGAGAAAAGTCCATAATAGCCACTTTATTCAGTACCTGCAATATGTTTTATTATTGTTGCTCATATTAAAATACAAAATTCAATATCCCAGTTAATTTCTTAATTTTCCTCAATTTATACTTTTCTGCTGTTCGTGAAATTTCCCCTCAGTTGACATTAAATGTAAAGGAAATAGTCACCAATACATTCCATCTGTCCTTTTTATTGCCAATTTGATTTTCATTAGGAACCTAAGTTGATAGCAATAAGAGACTCTTAAGCTGTGTCTCTACCCAAGGGCAAAAGAACTTATCACCTCAGTATGAGGAAAGACCAGAATACTCAGGTATTGATATCACATGGATCTAATACCAAGCTTAATAACTATTTCATGGATTAGCTTGTTGTCATGGTGTCTCATAGACTTAGTCAATCTCTAGTATTTGGGGCAAGAGTTTGTAATCCTTGCCCTGGAGATGTAAATGTAGAGTAGAAAGATGAGATGGAAGGTATGGTGGACAGGTGGGGGGAGGATGCAAAGGGGGGGCTGATATTGCTCATACTAAGATAAATTTGGACCCTTTGTGTTTGTTTATTTTTAAGCAATTTGCAAATCTTTACAGAGACCAGCAGCGAATATGTGTATACTCTTTCTGTGTATTCATTGCTTCCCTCTGTGAAATATAAGTTCCTTAAACTTAGGCATTTATTTGTATCCTCAGTTCCTGGCATTTATTGACTGATAATGTAGTAGAGAACAAATCACTTTTTTGCTTCATAATATTCTAGTGGTTTCTCAATCATTCTTTATTGAATCCCAAATCCTTTTGAGTAAATCCTATTTGGACATGGTGTCAATTCCTCCCACGCCATATAATATGCAAATTAGTTAGTTAAGAATAATTTCTGGTTAAAGAATCCATTTGGAAGCCTCCCTGTATGTGTGACAGGAATGTATGTGATCTTTTCAACTCAGAGAGGTTATATGATTTAACAGGATGGCAATAGATTATTCTTCAAATGCTGCTGCACCAATGACTCAACATCCACCCTTACCTTTTGCTAAATCACATTCGTCAGACATGCTGTTAAATGTCTTTGAGAATATCAGAAAGATAGAGAAGTTAGGTTGCCAATCAAGTAAGACTCCTCAATAAAAAGGGATATGTATTTTTCTCAAGGCCAAAAGATGAATGTTCAAAAATGTATCTCCAATTCCCTGATTGCACTGACATGAGTTATTGTCTTCCTTTTCTTCTTTTCTTGTGCTTTGCTTATCAAAATGTATAGCATTTAATTCAACAAGAATTTATCATCATGGAATGTTATTTTCATTTGATTTAATCCAAAATATTCAACATGCAAAATATTGCTCTAGGGGCTAGGGAAAAACAAATACAATTTGATCCCTGTCACTAGTGAGCTTAGCATTTACTAGGGGGACAACTTTGACAAAATTTCAGGACATAAAATAAACCTAGAAAATCATCAGCATTTCTTATGTTTTACCAATCAAACCTAGTAGGAAGGGCTGGAAAGAGAATTTCCATTTAAAATAACTGCAGTCATTATAAAATGCTTGAGGGTCTACATTTCAAGACATACCCAGGAGTTCCATGAACAAAATTACAGAAAAATTTTCACACAAATAAAGACAAATATAAACAATTAGAGAAATATTAATTGTTCATGGTTTGATTCAATCAATCAATATAATCAAAATGACATTTCTACCTAAATTAATTTCTTTATCAGCACCATACCAATCAAATTACCTAGGAATTATTTTATAGATGTCAAAAAATAATAATAAAATTCATCTGGAAAAACAAAGGGTCAAGAATATCAAGGGCATTGATTAAAATATTGCAAAGGAAATTACTTAGACTTAAAGGGTGCTTTCATAAGTAAATTAGGGGAGAAAGGAAATTTTCATTTCTCAGGTCTATAAACAAATGGCTGTCCATCCTCTGCCTACTTTTCCTTCAATGTAGATAGGATTCATGGTTTATATAGGCATTGGAATTAATTAGCTTTCTCTTTGTCACTTTATTCATCCTTGTTTCTACATCTAGTATTGCCTCTGGTATTTCACTAACTTGTGAATGAAGCTTACTTATTTTTCTTTCGATGTCTTAATTTTCTCTTATGCTCCTTGTCACTTATATTTGAGAAACGTTGCTCCCTTTCAATTGCTGCACAGACTTGTGAGGTTCATCTGTTTTGTGGCCTCAGGCTCCTTATACTGAAGCTCCTTATACTGACAGGGTTATTTAGACTCAGATTTCTCCAAATAAAGATATGATTATTCCCAAATGGGTATCATCCTCCCTTTCCCTCAGACCCGATTCCAGAGTTTTCCTCTTTTATGTGGTTTTGAGTGCTACTATTTTCTTGAAAACAGATTGAGTCTTTCCTTCCTTCCCTCATTCACTATTTCTTTCCTCTTTTCTCTTCTGTGATGGCAAATCATGCTCTACCACATCTTCTAGGGTCAAGAGGTCTGAGAAAAAGCACTACCACAAGGAATCCCTAAAACAAGAAACTAATTCCGAATTGTATGGACATACTTGTAATCAGCTTCCCAGGTGATTGTAGTCATTTCATGGGTAGTTATATTGAATGAGAGCACAAAGTGGCAGTTTACTGGAGTTAAATCATGAAATATTTACCTTGTAAAGGGATTCTGTCATTTTATGTTTACTGATTCAATTTTTCATTGTTTTCATCTGTTGAATAATTCATTCTTTTTTGGTTTGGGATTTGGAGAAGTTTTCAGAAATTGGCCGTTCTGTCATCTTTCTGGTTACACAATCCTGAAGCCATTTCTAGGTCCTTTTGTGCATGTGTGCATATGTATACATACATACACACAAACACATATGTAGGTGCTTATTTATTCCCATTCCTGCACTTGCCAACTAAGAATAAGCAAGATATATTCAGGGTAAATTAGAAGCATTCTCAGAGGGAAGATATTAGCATTAAGAAGGACAAGGAAAAGGTTTTTTTTTTTAAATAAAAAATCCTTTTTTCATTTAGTATTTTATTTTCCCCCAATAACATGTAAAAACAAATTTTAACATTCTTTTTTTTTAATTTTGAATTAAAAATTCCCTTTCCTTCCCCATCAAGAAGCAAGTAATTTGATATCAGTTATATTGTGTAGTCGTGCAAAAATATTTCCATGTTAGTCCTGTTGTAAAAGAAAACATAGACCAAAAACTCAAGAAAAACAGGAAAAAAAGGAGTCTTCAATCCGTATTCAGACTCCATCAGTTCTTTCCGTAGGGATGGATAGTATTCATTATCATAAGTCCTTGAGAGTTGCCTTGGATCGTTGTATTGCTGAGAATAATTAAGTCATTCACAGTTGATCATCTTACAATATTGCTATTATTGTGTATTATGTTCTCCTGGTTCTACTCATTTCACTTTGCATCAATTCATATAAGTCTTTCCAGTTTTGTCAGAGAGCATCTGGCTCATCATTTTTATAGCACGGTAGGATTTCATCACAATCATATTCCACAACTTGTTCTGCCATTCCCCAAATAATGGGTATTCCCTCAATTTCCCATTCTTTGCCACCATAAAAAAGCTGCTGTAAATATTTTTGTACATATAGGTCCGTTTCATTTTTATTTTTTATCTGTTTGGGACACAAATTTAGTAGTGGTATTGCTAGGTCAGAGGGTACATGTGGTTTTATAGCCATTTGGGAAGAGATCCAATTGCTCTACATAATTAATCAGTTCACAATAATGCATTAGTGTCTCAATATTCCCACATTCCCACCTACATTTGTCATTTTCCTTTTCTGTCCTCTTAGCTAATTTAATAAGTATGAAGTAGTGCCTCAGAATTGTTTTAATTTCTATTTCTCTGATAATAGCAATTTAGTGCATTTTTTCATATGACTATAGATAGCTTTGATTTCTTTATCTGAAAACTAATATCTTTTGATTATTTATCAGTTGAGGAATAGCTTTTATTTTAATAAATTTGACTCATTTCTCTGTATATTTGAGAAATGAGGCCTTTATAAGAAGAACTTGCTTCAAAAATTTAACACTTTTTCTCCATCCAGTTTCTCCCTGTTTATTCTCTTCTCCCTATCCTTTTACCCTGTCTCTCCTCTAAAGTGTTTTGCTTCTGACTACCACCTCCCCCAATCCACCATCACATCTACTAGTAAACCCCTTCTCCTATCCCTTTTCCCTCCTACTTCCTTATATGGTGAGTTAGAATTTTATGCCCACTTGTTAATCTGTCTTTGAGCCAATTCTGATGAGAGTAAGGTTCAAGTGTCCCCCAAGCTCTTACTTCTTTCTTTTATGTGGATATTTACCCCAATCTACCTCTCCCTTGCCCTTTCTCCCCATGCATCCCTCTTTCTCAGTTTTATGATTTATTTTTTTTAGATATCATCCCATCAATCATATTCAGCTTCCAACTTTCTCTCTTGTTCTCTCTCTGTCTCTCTCTTTCTCTCTGGCTTTCTCTCTGTGTCTGTCTGTCTCTGTCTCTTCCCCTTTCTCTTTCCCTCTCTTGCTCTCTCCCTCTGCTCCCAGAAAAATTGAGTATAGACCTTGGCCTGGGAGCTTTGGAATTTGGCCATAATATTCCTAGGTATTTTCATTTAGGGATCTGTTTCAGGAGGTGATCGGTAGATTCTTTTAATTTCTGTTTTTACCCTCTGTTTCTACAATATCGGGACGATCTTCCTTGACAATTTCTTGAAAGATGATGTCTAGGCTATTTTTTATCATGGCTTTCAGACAGTCCAATAATTTTTAAGTTATTGCTCCTGGATCTATTTTCCAGGTTAGTTGCTTTTCCAGTGAGATATTTCACATTGTCTTCATTTTTTTTCATTCTTTTGGTTTTGTTTTAATGTTTCTTGATGTCTCATGAAGTTATTTGCTTCCACTTGCTCAATTATACTTTTTTAAGGAATTATTTTCTTCAGTGAACTTTTGTACCTCTTTTTCCATTTAGCCAATTCTGCTTTTTAAGGAGTTCTTTTGTTGGGTGAATTTTTATATATCTCTTTCCATTTGTCCAATTCTACTTTTTAAGCCTTTAGATTTTTGTGTCTCTTTTACCATTTGCTCTATTCTGTTTGTGAAGTTTAATTTCCTTCAATATTTTTGCCTCTTTTATACCAACCTGTTGACTAATGCTTTCATGATTTTCTTGCGCCACTCTCATTTCACTTCCAAATTTTTCCTCTACCACTCTTACAAGATACTTAAAATCCTTTTTGTACTCTTCCATTGCCTAAAACCAGTGCATATTTTTCTTTGAGTCTTTGGATGCAGGAATTTTAGATTTGTTTTCTTCTTCTGAGTGTGCGTTTTGATCTTCATTTTGATCTTCCTTCTTTTCTGTGTTCAGAATTTTTTTGGGGTGTTTGCTCATTCCCCAGCCTATTTCTTGATTTTTAATCCTTTGCTAAAGAAGGGCACTGCTTCCAGCATGCAGGATGCACTATCCCAAAATTCAGGGGTTTTGTGTAGGTGTTTTCAGAGATACTTCTAGGGAATTTAAAGTTTTTTAGTCTTCCACGGTGGTATGATCTAAGGAGAGGTGAGTTTACTACTCTCCTGGACTGTGTTTTGATCTATTAGCAACCACAATCACTCATTTCTGTTTTGGAAATGTGAAGAACATCCCCACTTCACTGCAGCCATGAATTGGTGTGCTAATGTTCCCCCTTGCCCTGGGACTGCCACACAGGACTGTGACCTAGATCTGAGTGAGGCTAAACAACTGAGTCCTGCCCCCAGTGCTAGTAAAGAGACCCCAGAAATCTCCTTAGGTCCAGTTGTTCAACCCCCTTACTATCTGAGTGCTGAGATCTCCAGAAGTGGCCACTACTACTGCTGACTTAATTGCTTCCAAGGCCTGTTGCTGGTTTGCTAAGGCTGATGTGTGCTGGTGAGACCTACACAAAACTGCTCCACTCTCACCCTGCCACAACCAACTTTTTCTGCTGACCTTCTAAATTTTCTTTGCCTGGAAAATTGTTGCATCCTATCCTTTTCTTGGTTCTGCTACTCCAGAATTTGTTTAGAGTCAATATTTTAAAGGTATTTGGATGGTTTTGAGGGAGAGCTCAGGTGAGCCCCTGACTTCTTTGCCATGTTGGCACCTAGGAAAAAGTAATTGAATAAATTGGGTGATAACTGAGTCCTGAAGGAAGCCAGTCAAATGAGAAAGTGGTGATGAGACAGAAGAACCTTTCAGGCATAGGGGACAGGCAGTGAAAATGTAATGATTTGGGGGGCTGTCATTTGTGAAAAAATAGAAAGGAGTCTAGTACCATTAGATTATCAATATATGCAATGGAGTAAATGAAAAGAATGTTGAAAATATAGTAAATGGTCAGTTTATTTTTAGCTTTAAAAGCCAAAGGAATTTATATTTGACCATGACAGAAATAGAGAATGAATGGATTTTATGGGATTGATGGAGGTAATGATATGCTCAGACCTTTGTTTTAAGAAGATTACTTTAAGTGCTGTGGGGGAAAATGAATTGAAGTGAGAAGTTTCTTGAGGCAGGGAAAGAAACCAGTTGACTATTACAAGGGTTAAGCATGATGGTGGTGATGAAGTCCTGTATTCAAGTGTTGGCAATAGTTGGATTTCAGAAAAACCTGAAAAGATTTACATGAACTGATGCAAAGTGAAGTGAACAGAACCAGGAAAATATTGTACATAGTAACAGCAATATCGTACAGTGATCAACTACAAATAACTCAGTAATACAATGATGCAAGACAATTCCAAAGGACTCATGATGAAAAATCCTATCTATATCAAGGGAAAGAATTGATAGAGTATGAATACAGATCAAGGCACATTAGTTTCTCTTTATTTTTTCATAGATTTTTTTTTCTTTCAGCCTGTTTCTTCTTTCACAACATAGCTAATATGGAAATATGTTTCCCATGATTGCACATATATAATCTGTATCAAATTGCTTATCATATTAGGGAGGGGAGAGTTGAGAAAGGGAGGGAGAAAATTTGGAACTCAATTTTTTAAAATGTATTGCTGCAGAGTTTTACATGTGATTGAAACTATGAAAATAGAATGTTGGCAATGTCAGAGGAGAGAAAGGGACACACAAAATGTTACAATGGTAGAATTGATTGAATTTTACAAAACACTCAATATGAGAAGGTGATAGAATAAGGAATTTTTGCAGTGGTCTATTCACTTATAGGTCATTGGAAAAGGATTTAAAAATGAGGACGTTAAAGCATTGTTGATATTTATGGTCTAAAACTGCTTTGATTCTTAATATCTCTGATCTCCTTTTATTCCACTACTGTGGCTGTAGCAGGAGAAAAGGTCCAAATAAGCTTCAGGACTGCTTTGTATTTTTGTTTATTTTATAGGTTCCATGGCAAAATAATTTACCAGTAAGTGTTCAAACTACTGAATTTAAGCCTCTCTGTGATTAGCTAGGTTTATCTCCAGAAATCAGGAACAATGTTTCCAGGTCCAGACCTGACATTTTCTAGCATGTTAGACCTTGCATGAGCTTGTGATATCTAGACATAACCTTTGTGAACCCATAACCTTTATGAACTAAAGGCTATATGAAGCATGGAATTCAGACTTTGTACAGTAGGTGTGTCTCACCAAATGAGTATTTAACCAAAATTTCCTATGTTGAATCACTTCCAGTCCTCTAGGGAATTGTACTCCTTAGGTGAATTTCAAATAAGTTATTTAAAATTGTGAAAAAGAACCTCCAAAGTCCTCTCTTTGTTGAGTGGCAATTTTTTGATATTGTCTCTGCCTAAAAAGGGGGGATGCAATTGTGGGAAAATCCAAGCTATGTATCTCCCTTAATTTAAGGAGTCCTAGGAGAATCTCCAGGCTGGATTCAAGTCCCACTGAAGCATCTATCCATGGTTCTTAAGTAAGTAATTTCCTCAGAATTTAGTAGTTTTCAAGCTTTGTAGTCTGTACCCAGGGAATAATCTCAAAGAAATAAAGTTCTCACTGCTCTCAAAAACAAATGGAAAACATGTGGCATTATTATAACTTTATGTAAAGTATATAAAAATCAGCTTGGTTGATAAGCAAAATTTTGTGAGGTAGTCAGGGCAGTGATTATTGTCTCTGTTTTAAATTGAAGAAACTGGGTCATGGAGAGAAAAAATGATTTATTGAATTCAAAAGGTGTCAGGGCAAATCCAGGATTAGAAGAGATGTTTCTAACTCCCTGTCTTGTACTTCTCCTATTAAACTATTATGTAGAAAACACACACACAGTCACCTTAAATGAACATTATATAAGTGAAATTCTCATTGACAATGAGAAAGAATAAAATTCATCTACTGCAATGAAGATTCCCCTTCTGTTAGAACTGTGATTAATCATAGTACAAGCTCCTAGTTCAGTATCTACATGCATATCCATAATTGCTACACAGCTCCCCAACTGCAGGGCCCAGTTTGCGCTGTCACTATTTTGACTAAATATCCATCTTGTCTGGCTCACGGCGGATGTCTATGGCTCCTAGCACTAGGGTGTCTAGACACTCAAAATTACACTCGGATAAAAATAAACCAGGGTGAAAAGACATGTTCAATTCAAGAGGATCATCACACTCAGTAGGTATTCTAACTAAGACTGCATTATTTTCCGTGATAAATGAATTCAGTAATATATTCAGGGCTTTTGCCCAATCAGGGCAGCAGATATCATGTACCAAAAAATAGGAGTGTAACTTTACTAGAAATAAGCAATTTCATAAAAGTTAGAGTTCGAAGAAGCTTCGTGTATTTCTAAGCCCGTATATTTACTCTTATGTCACAGCATAAGAATGTCATAGAGCCTTCATGTAATGTGAACTCTACAACTTTCTTATTTAAAAATGAAGCAATCTTATGAACTACAAGATCCAGGGATGAGGAAATAAGATCCAAATCCTGGCTCTGATTTCTACTATTTATGTGGCTTTCAGCTGATCATTTTACCTAGTTCGGTTAAAAGAACAGTCAGCTTGGAACAGTCGGTTTAGAGTCAGAGCACTTGGAATTTTCATATACTACCTCTAAGACCACTTGCTACCCTTGTCACCATGAATTAGTCACTTAAATGTTTAAAACCTCAGTTTACTTATCTATAAAATAGAGACAATAATATTGTATACATAGTTGGTTTATTTAGGGAAAAATGTTTTGAAAACCTTAAGTAATTGTAGGAATGAAAATCATTGTAAGTATCAGTAAATATTTCAGAGAACAAAATTTAAAAGTTTTTTTTCAATAATCTTTTCCCTCATCTTCATCTATAATTTCATCAGACTGAGGAACCCCCTGTGATGAATTTCCTTCTTATGATATAAATCAGAAACTTGTATGCAATATATTCTTAGAGAGTTGCTTGGAACATTGGGAGGTTAAGTGACTTGCCCACAGTCATAAGCAGAACTTGAGAAACTAGGTCATCCTATATCCAAGGCTGGTAGATATCTCCATACTACATTTTTTCTCTTGAAATAATTAAGGAAATTCAAATGGCATTTGAAGTATTTTAATATGATAGCAAGTATGGTGTAATGGATATGGATCTGGCCTCTGTGCCCACACACGTGTATATATACATATATACATGCACATATATAGTCACACATGGACACATATTTGCATATGTATATATACTGCATGTAGTATTTGCACACAGTATGTCTAATTAATGTATGTATGTATATGTATATATACACACATATGTTTGTACAGTTTATATATATATGCACATGACACCACATAGTATATACACATGTGTGTTTATATGTATACATGCATTTGTGTGTGAACATATACATACTATATTTATACATATATACATATATGTGTGTATGTATATATATATATATACACGTACACACACACACTCATACACATATAAATATTACCATCTAAATTGGTGCAGGGCTCAAGAACAATTTCAGCCCTAACTGTGCCCAATGAGGCTATGCAGTGATTATGGTGATCGCTGGCAGGTGTACCTAGAACAGCAGCAGGTAAAAAGTTAAACGAGGAAAGGGAAGTTAAGGAACAAGAATGAAAATTTTGAAAGTTTTCGCTTCTCTCTCTAGTTAATAAAATATAAGGATACAGAGTCACTTCTGAAATCATTTGCAACATTTCCTATAGCTGAGAATAACTCATCAGAAAATATCTCTAGTATATTATCTATTTCCTGAGTTTCAGTTAAAAATCAATCTAGTCAGCTAAATGTTTAGATATGTTCCATTGCATTGTGGTTAAATGAACTACGTTTAATAGTGATGGAGGGTGATATTTCCCCCTTCCAATAAAACAGCATCTCATTAGAACTAAGCATTCATAGTAAATAACTATAGATTTGAAGAGGTTAAAAAAAGAATGTCTTCATATTCCCCTCCTCCAAACCCCCATCTGCACTATATGTATCAGAACTCAAAAGGAAAGTCACACTTTGAAGTTAAATCATAAGCAGATTGTTACACAAAATGTGTCTCAACCTTAACTCCAGGGAGGGATTTAAATTCTTTAGCAAAAAATAGTCTTTCTTTTTCTTCTTCTTCAAATACCTCCTATCTGTGTGACTTTATTCCAAAGGGCATAAGAAGACTTTACCAACATCTTGGCACTGATCTTCACAGAGGGGCAAGGGCTGCAACTGTGTTTTTATTTGCAGCCCAGCAGATTTAAATCACTTGAGAAAAATCAGGACAGATCTACTGTATAAAATGTTGGGAATCCCAGTAATTAGCCTGGTAAGGGCTGGTTCATAGAAAAAAAAATAAAAAGTAAGAATTGTTAAGTAAATAGAATTTACCTTTAATGTCCTTTCTATATCCCCAAGTAACACAGCTAACACAAGCCTCCTGCATCCTATACATCATTTATGTATTTATTTTCACTCCATTCACCCCATTTATTTTCACCCCATCTGTTTGAACAAACAGATTGCTCTTTCAAGATGTCATAAATCCCCCCAAG
This sequence comes from Phalanger gymnotis, assembly GCA_028646595.1. Lineage (NCBI taxonomy): Eukaryota > Metazoa > Chordata > Mammalia > Diprotodontia > Phalangeridae > Phalanger > Phalanger gymnotis. Next base: position 282,847,023 of record CM053625.1, on the reverse strand, counting down.
TTTTTGCAGGTTCCATGTCCTTTTGGCTTCCTAGAGTTAAAAAAAATATATGGATATAATTTAATGCATGTTACACACACAAACACACACACATACACACACACACGTGCGCACGCACACACACATACTTACCTGGCCAAAACAACCCCAGTTCTTCAGAATTTGTGTTTCCATCCCTCAAGTGACACATAGGAATCTGGGGCAAAGGCAAACAGATGCTTTTCATCTATCCTATCACCTCAATTATCTTAGAAGTCATCCTGTTGACCAACTAACTATGACTTAGGCAAGTCCATCCTACTTTTTTTCTTCCAATTTCCAGTAAAAATAACTCCTCCATGTCTGGCAAGTAACCATCAGTTAATGAGGACAAGGATTAAATGAATAGAATAGAATGTATGATATAATGTGATGTGATTTGACAATATGATATGTGTGATATATGATAAAAGATTCAGTGTGATATATATGATGTGATATGATTGATATGATATGATATGATATGATATGATATGATATGATATGATATGATATATTAAATGATATGTCATAATGTTAAATGATGCAATGGGATGAGATATGATATATTTATCTGCCTATCATTTTCCTAATTTTTTTAAAGTCCATCCTTTAGTATATAAGTTCTTAACATGAAGTCAAAGAATTTTTTTAAAATATATATGTTGATAACTACATTTCAAATATGATTACTTTCCTTTGTAATCCCATGTATTTGATTTTATGTACCTCATAGTAAGTGATTAGTAACTGCTTCTGTAATTGGAGAGCCTCAAATTAAACACACATATGTCTACCAACTTTTCAGAGGCCCTATCTTCTATTAATATACAGATCTATGCGGGAGTCATAAACCATTTTTATGTCATAAGTCCTTTTTTTTTATTCTGGTGAAGATTTTGAATCATTTTTATAATATCTGTTTAATTCATGAATAAATAACATCTCAATCACAACATATATAAAAAGGAATTCATTATTTTGTGACTTCCTCAGTTTTGAAGGTAGAAGGTGACAGATAAAAGAGTGAAGAAACAAAAAAAGAACTTGAGCCAAATAAGAAGAAAATCATGCGGATGGCTTGCAGAAGTTGAGACTAGTAAAGGAAATAAGAGATTGAATCTAAAGAAAAGAAATTTAGCAAAATTTGGGAGAAACTAAGGAAAATTTGAAGGAAAAATTCTTGGCCCACATACTGATAAGGAATCTACTTCTATATGTAAAAAAAGAAGGATCAAGGAAAATTAAGGTTATATGTTATAACCAGGAAATATGAACAATTAAGAGAAATTAGGGAATAGATTTTAAATGGGTCATCTTTAGAATAAAAAGAAATCATTTAGCAATCCAAGTGAGGAAAAATAAGAAAAAGTAAGTGTAATAATTAGCAAGTTAGACAAATGGAAATAGTGATGGACAGGAAAAAATTTGTGAAATAGGCAAGTGTCTGATACAAGGCTGAAGGGTAATTGAGTGTGGCCATAGATATGGAGTTGCTGAGAGGTTATGGACCTAATATGCAGAATGAAATACATACTTTTTGAAATGTCCAATGTTAGAATTCATTTTGCTTAACTATGTGTATTTATTGCAATACTTTTGTTTTTCTCACTCCTTACTCCCCTAGATGTGTGGTAGAGAAAGACCAATGCTTGCTGATTTAAACTATAAAACAACATTTAATTAAAAGGATCAAAGAAGGGATAAAATCTTTCTCAGGGGAATAGGATGATAATAATTGAAACAGAGAAGGTAGAGTTACTAAGCTCTTATTTTGTTTCTGTTTTTCTTCAAAAGAGGATGACCTTCGCAATAGAAATGGTAAAATTAAAGGAACTAAAAGGGATTCGCATACAATTGCCCTTGATACATTCAAGTTACCTGTCTTACAGGAAATGCACTACACTTCTTGAAATGATTGTTAAAAATGATTATGATATACTCTTGCAGTTTCACGTGTAATCATGGGATTTTTCTAGTATACTATGCTATGGAAATTCTTGTTTTATTCCACAAATTTAAAATAAAATAAAATTTTAAAGAAATTTTAAAAAATGATTTTGATATTCCAGAAGTGGTCAGAACAGACTGTTCACTAGGAATTTTCGCAATTCGGTAAAAACTCTGGTGCAATTAGCATAAAGCATACATTCAATTGAATGAAGAGTGTTGGCATAAAGACCTCATGATATCAGCACAAAACTTATTTAAAGAAAGAAGCTATTAAAGGAGGAGGAGTACAGGACAAAGAAGGAGCCTTCCATCTGCTGTATTCCTATTTTTAGCAGAAATTTATTTTCTTGTAGCATAGAATATCAAGTAACAGCACATGTTATCAGAATGCTCTACATTCAGTACCCTGGAGAAAGCTCTCACTGTTCTACCCTTAAGTCTCTGGACCAATGCAGAGTACAATGCATCTGTTACCTCTGCCATTCTAAATATTTTTAAGTGATTCTTTCAAGGAAAACCTCATGGAAGATTGTGAACTTTTGCTGGTTTTAGTTTTTAAGAATTGGTTCTCTGATAAGCAGAAAGGAGGAGAAACAGCATTAGCCCAGGTACAAATTGGGTAGCAGAATGTAAGGTAAGCAAGGTGACAAAGGAGAAAAGAGAAGTTTAGGTGACAAGACAGGGTAGCAGAGATAAAGAGAAGGTATGCCAAGTTCATTTACTTTGGCTCAGGCCCAATAAGCTAGTTATGTCCAGCAAAGTGAAAGTTCCAATGACAGGTTTTTTTCTGGCCCAACTCTATATCGAATCTTCCTGACTCTGGTGAATTAAATTTAACAGCTCATCACGCAAAAAAAAAATCAAGAAAAGCTTAAATCACCTGAAAGTTGCATGATTGACTTGGTAAAAATTTGGCCAAGTTTCAGCTGTTACATAAAACTATACAAAGTAATTTGATTGATTTTGTTAAAATTGCCAAATAGAAGTTTCACAGGAGTAGAATTTGTCACTTTCTTTCCCATTAAAGCATTAAAATTAATAGGTAGTTAGGCATATCTTATGTTACTCAATTAGCATGAAACTCATACTCTAGAATCTCATTTAGGTAATTTTTCCCATAGAAAAATAGGTATAGAATAAAATAGGTTCTATATTTGTGTAACCTAAGTTCTGGGCTAATAACCCAATTTACATGCAGACTGGAATGTCAGGAATCCAGAAAGAGGCTACTACTTCTTCAGGAGTAGAGAGATCTCTGAAGCATTAGAATGTTTTTCATGTAGTATAGTTAACAGAATCCAAGTGATATGTTCTCCATTGATTACCTCCTGATGTAACTTAATTAGCTTTTTAAAAATAGGTACTTACTAGAGTTATTATAGGAATAGTCAATACCACATTCTCTTCCTCAAATGGTAGGATACCTTCCCCAAGGTACATACATGGAATACAGGAGAAAATTGGCTCCAGGAGGAAGCTTATGTTGTAAAGGGTAAATCCACAGCTCTTGATTATCTGACCTCCTTTTCTCCCGTCATAAAGACATCCTGACTTTCTGCTTAGTTATACTTTTCTGTGGCTCTTTGCAGAATCTTAAACCTCCCTTTCTGTAATGTTTCTAGTTTGTCCTGGACCCCCAGTGCAGATGCTGCCATTCTTGGGATGTTGCTAGTATACCAGTGGTAAGTCCAAGTCTTGCTAGCTTCTAAAGTCACAAGGACATTCTCTTATAAAGGTGGAGGAGAGAGGAGACAGAGACTTTCTCCTCTCCTTATCCTGAGCAATTTGTTCTTAAGGTCTGGTTGAAGTTCTTCTATCACTAGACTGGCCTACCATTTGATTTCTGGATTCTAAACTGGTTCACAGTTTTTATCCAAACTCTACAGGTTGTTACCAGCTCTTTCTTCTCAGTTACCTACAAGGAATTTTAGGCATTTCCTGTGTGGCATCATTTGCTTTCAACCATTAGTTTTAAGGCACTTCACTTGTCTTTTGACTTATTGCACTCCGGATAATAGCTTTAATTCAATAGAAGTGTATAGATCTTATTCACACTTTGTCCATCCCTCTGATTTGTTGATAGTTTCAGGTGAGAAATATTGGGGGCCCTAAATTATCATTCAGATAGACATATGGAACACCCCTCTCACACTTCTACAAGTTGTTTCTGAAAGCATATTGGGTGAGGTGAATTTAGAAGCAGGTATTTGGTCCCCATTTAATAGTGCTTTTACTTTTCTCTTTGTCCTTTTTTTTCAACACTGTATTCTATTTCTTTTAGATCCTCTACTATGCTAGTTGATGGGGTGTCACATTTAGGACTTGTTAATAATACATTACCACCTCCTGTGTAAAACAAAGCTGTCATCAACTTAAAATGCACAGCTCCATAAAGAAACTTTATTTTCTTAGGCATTCCCATTTTCCTCAAGCTTCTATATTTCCATGGTTCAGAGTCTCATTGTGGTAAATATTCCTTCTACCCAGTTAGATTGAAAGCATCCACATCTTGTCCCATGCAATTCTTATATCTCTTCTTCCATTAGTCTTCAAGAGAATCCTCATAAAGCAATAGAGAAATTCCTCTAGGTCTTTTAATATTTTATGTATATAAGTACAATATGTGTACTTTCTGTCCCTCTCCTGTGCTTCATGACTAACACATGAAATTTTCAACCACATATGTAATAGATGTTATTGTTGTTGTTTCTTTCACTTTTATCTAACTAGTGGATTTCTAAGGACTCTTTAAAGAAAACATAAAATATTATCTACTACTAAAAATGTTTCATGATCAGATCATCATATAATATTTTATCTCTATTTCCTCTTAGGGGATATGGTCCCATAGAGTCACAGTCAAAATAACTTTGAGACCTCTTGTCATATATGAAGCAACTATGTACACTATTTTGGGGTTATTTATACACTTGGATCTAGATATATTTGACTGCCTGGATCTTTACTCAAACAGTAATAAGCAGAATAGAAAATAGGTACAATCCTTCATCATCAGTCCTAACCTCTTCATTTAATGCATTCTCTCCACCTCACCCCACCAGGTGCTCCCAACATTCATGTTCTTTCTGCCACACTGTTTCAAAAGTGATAGTGTCCAATTTGAGGGATGTAATGTAGAAGATAGATTAGACTAGTTCTACTAGACCAAAATTGGCAATCCTAGTAACAATAGGAAATGACTGAGAGGCAAATTGCAGTCCTATGTAAGAAAAATACTTGCTAAGGATTAAAGGCATCTAGATATAGAATGAGGTTCCTGAGGTAGGGGAGGGTAAAATTATTCTTCTATAAGAGCATGTAAGCAAAACCTGAATAAGGCTGGTGTGGTAGCATGTTTTTCTTGGATTCAGATAATTGTGTTATATGATCTCTGAGTTCCTTTCCAACTCCAAGATATTGTGATTTGATGAATGTTTACCCACCTCCTCCCATCTTCCAAATGTCTTTTCTAGTTATGAGGAGGGCATTCACTCTACTGTTTGCATCTTGGGCCATCTCTAGTCATCCTGATGAATATCTGGCCACTGGACTCAGATGGCTCTGGAGAGGAAAGTGAGATTGGTGACCTTGCATAGCCATCCCTCACTCAAATCAAAGCCAACTGCAAGTTATGTCATCCTTTCCCAGACGTCATGGTCTTCTTTGAGAATAAGGGACAAATATAACAAGCAGAGACAGATAAACCTATTCCTTCAAGAAACAAAAATAAGATGGCTAGTGCAGATGGTCAGAGTGTTGTGGAAAGCATGTCTGAGTCAGCAGCCCTGGATTCAAACTCCAGCCCTTCCATTTTATAGCAGTAAAATGATGAACAAGTTATTTAATCTATTCTACCCACAGTTTCCTCACTTATTGAATGGCTATTATTATAACTGCAATATCTACTTCCCAGGGTTGTCATAAAGAACTAAGTGTAACTTGGTGCTGTAAGCCTCAAGTCTAAGTTGAGTTGGTGCTCTTAACATTATGACAGATATCTAAGGTCAGTATTCCCTCTTGAAGTTGTTAAAAAAAAAACTTACAATTATTCTCCATTACCAAAGTCAAAGCTCCATAACCTTACATTCTGGACCTTTGTAGTCTTTCTCCAATCTGCTTTCCTGATTCATTCTACATCTTCAGATGAGAGACAGTATGGAATGTTGGGTAACACTCTAGAAGCCAAGGTTTGTCTTCTTTTTCTGGCATATAATGACTATATGACTCTAAGCAAGTTACTTAACCTCTTATTTTTCCATGGTCCTTCAATAAGCATGAACTCAGAGAAGTTGCTGGTCTACATTGGTAGAGGGAGTTTGCTCATCCAGAAGTTCCCTGTAGAAATAAAATCAAGAGACCTTTCCCTATCCCTATACTTCTTCAGCTTCTCTAGGGTCTTGCCTATCTAAATTACTGACCTCCTAAATTTTTCTTGCTTTCCATACTTCTATTAACTCACTTACAGAAGCAAGTTCCATAAATATCAACTTAAGTTACCTTCTCACACATCAGACTGCACAAACCCCTAGGATTTGGCCTTCCATAGACAATTCACTAATACAATTTTCCATACCTACATCTGAGACATCCCTTGCCTTGCCCACAAAAAAGAAATTTTACTCCTGTTATAATCCTACCAATATTTTAAAATTTAGCCCTAACTTCCCTTCCTCCTTGAAATCTTCTCTGACTCAAAACCAATAATTTCCTTCTGAACATCCTATAGGTCTTTGGATTTATCTTATTCATTTTCATACTTCATGGATTAGTAGACCACTTTCTTGAATGATCTGGACAAAAATTCACTTCTCTATAGCCAAAATGCTTATGAGTATCTCTGAATTGAGCTAGGTTATCCTCTTCCAGTAGGCACACAGTCTCAATGATTCAGGGCCATACTCTAAAGCATTACTGTTTGTACCATAGTTTAAGGTCTACAGGCAAGGTCTTAGACAACTCAGATTCACCTCCACCACAAAATCAGGCATCATAGTATCCTACGAAGATTATTGCACATAGTAGGCAAACTAATATAGTGACTAGAGAAAGAGGCTAATTATGACTCTTTTTTTCCTCTTCAGGCTTCACACCTTTATTTCTTTTATTTTATTTTTAGAGTGTAGCACCATTACTTTTTATTTTGAAATTCATGGAGCGGGTACTTTTCTGTTCCTTATTTGGCCCTTTGAATAGAATCCCTTATTTTCAAAATAATTCAAAAGTCAGAACTGCTTCTCCTCTGCTGGTTTAACCCCACCATGCATAACCTCTTGAGAACAATTTCCATATCAAGTGAACACAGCAAGAGGGCCTATTAGGTGGGAAATTCAGGAGATATCTTCCACCAGAATGAAAGTATAAACTTCATATTTTCATTACATGGCTCATCTGCGGCTTGCAATTCTTATCATTTCCCTGTCTATCCATGCGACTTTTATGTCTGCTCAAGATTTCTTTTCCAAGAGGCTATTGTTTTAGTGGTACAATATTTCACAGAGCAAATTGAATTAATGATTGAGTGAGTGAAATGGAAAATTGTGACTAAACTTTAAAATTAGAAGGTTCTTCACTTTTTGCTTTTGATATGGGCTGCTTACAGCAAGAAATGACAACTTTCTCCTCAATGACTGTTTACAGTGTGCCTTCCTTGAGTTTAGGTAAAATGACATATGATTTAAATGACTCCAGAAACGCCTCTGATTCAAAAGTCTCTCCCGGTGTTGGACCAGACTCTGGCACTATTAAAACTTATTATTAAAATATCTTTCTTTTGGATAAACCATTGAAGTCTCAGGATGTCCTTCAAAAAATATTACTTTTGGCTAAGATGACAGAGTAAAGGCAGGGACTCGAGTTCCCTCTTCCAAAACACTTCCAAATATCTTTAAAAATGACTCTAAACAAATTCCAGAGCTGTAGAACCAACAAAAAATATGAATTCAAACAAATTTCCAGCCTAAGAAAACTTGGAAAGCAAGAAAGGCCTGTACCAGGGTGAGAGAGGAGTACATTCCATCCCAGGCTGAGTCAGATCAGACCAGGCCCCAGAAAACCCAAAGCAGGCCTCACCTTGACTGGCAGCGATGGCAATCTCCAGACTTCACAGCCCATGGACACCAAAAAACAACTTAGCAAGTAAGCAGGAAAGTCTGCCCCACCTGGGTGAGAGTAGAGCACAGACCAGTGCAGGCCATGCCAGCACAGTCCAGGCCACAGCAAACCAAGAGCAGGCCTTGGGAGTGACTGAATAAGCTGTGGCAGTGGCAGCAGCTTCTTCTAGGGCTCTTAGCCTACAGTCCATAAGGGGGTCAAACCACATGTCAGAAGGAGATTACCAGGAGTCTTTTTGCTCTCATTGAGGAAAGACATTGTTGCTTTGCCCATGCTCAGATCTGGGTCATAGCCCTGGGTAACAGTCCCAGGGCAAAGAGGCACACTAAAACTTGCAGGCACAGTGGAAAGGGGACCCTCCTCACAGTTCCAGGGCAGAAAAGAGTGCTTGTGGTGATTCACAGACCAAAGGACAGACCAGGAGAGGAATAAACACCTCTCTTTAGATCACACCACTTTGGAAGAACTGAAAACTTGCAGGTCCCAAGAAGTATCTCTGAAAACAGCTGAACAAAAGCCCTGATGTTTGGGACAGTATACCTTCCACCCTGGAAGCAGAGCCCTATTTTATCAAAAAGTTAAGTCAAGTAATAGCATAGGAAAATGAGCAAATAATGGGGGAAAAACTCTTGACTATAGAAAGTTATTATGGTGACAGGGAAGATGAAAACACATATTCAGAAAAAGACAACAAAGTCAAAGCTCTTATATCCAAAGCCTCCAAGAAAAATATGAATTGATATCAGGCCATGGAAGAGCTCAAAAAGGATTTTGAAAATCAAGTAAGAGAAGTAGAAGAAAAATAGGGAACAGAAATAGGAGTGATGCAACAAAATCATGAAGAATGAGTAAACAGCTTGGTAAAGGAGACCCAAAAATAGTGAAGAAAATAACAACTTAAAAACCAGACTAGAGCAAAAGGCAAAAGAGGTCCAAAAAGCCAAGGAGGAGAAGAATGCCTTAGAAATCAGAATTGGACAAATGTAAAATGAGGTCCAAAATCTCACTGACGAAAATAAGTCCTTAAAAATTAGAAGAGAAATCAAGAAACAACCAAACAAAACCAAAAGAATGAAAAAAATAGAAAAAAATGTGAACTATCTCATTGGAAACCCAATTGACCTGGAAAAGAGATCCAGAAGAAATAATTTAAACATTATCAAACTACCTGAAAGCTATGATCAAAAAAGAGTCTAGACATCATCTTTCATGAAAGTATCAAGGAAAACTGCCTTGATATTCTAGAATCAAAAGATAAAATAAAATTGAAAGAATCCACTGATCACCCCTTGAAAGAGATCCCAAAAGGAAAACTGTCAGGAATAATTCCAGATTTCCCAGGTCAAGGAGAACATATTGCAAGCAGGCAGAAAGAAACAATTCAAGTATCACTGAGTCACAGTCAGGATAACACAAGATTTAGCAGCTTCTACACTAAAGAATCGGGGGGGGGGGGGCTTGGAATATGATATCCCACAGGGAAAAGGAGCTAGGATTACAAGCAAGAATCACCCACCCAGCAAAGCTTAGTATAAGCCATGGGAGGAAAAATGGATATTCAAAGAGATAGAGGACTTTCAAACATTTTTGATGAAAAGACCAGAGCTGAATAGAAAATCTGACTTTCAAATACAAGAAAGAGAAGCAAAAAATGTAAACAGGAAAGGGAAATCATAAAGGACTTAATAAGGTTAAACTGTTTACATTCTTTCATGGAAAAATATTTGTAACTCATAAGACCTTTCTCATTATTAGTGTACTTAGGATGTGAGTTGACACAAAGGGATGATATCTAAAAAAATTAAATTAAGAGGTGAGAGATAAATGTACTGGGAGAAAGATAAAGTTTAAGGTAGAATGGGATAAATTATCCTATATAAAAGAGGCAAGAAAAAGCTTTTATAGGGGAGGGGAAGATGGAGGTGAGGGGGAATGAGTGGACCTTACTCTCATCAGAATTGGCTCAAAGGGGAATAATATGCAAACTCACTTGGATGTAGAAAATTATCTTATCACACAGGAAAGTTGTAGGGAAGGAAGATAAGAAAACAGGGAGTGATAAAAGAGAGGGAAGATTGGAAGAGGAGGTAGTCATAAGCATAAAAATTTTGCAGAGGGACAGGGGGAAAAGAGAGAGAGAATAGAAAAATAGGGGTAGAGGAATAGGATGGATGGAAATATGGTTAGCAATAGTAACCACGAAAAAATATGAATCAAGTTTCTCTGATAAAAGCCTCATCTCTTGAACACACAGGGAACTGAGACAAAATTATAAAAATAAGACCCATTCCCCAACTGACAAATGATCAAAGATATGATCAATTTCCAGATGAACTAATCCAACCTATCCAAAGCCTATGAAAAAATACTCCAACTCACTCATTGGTTGAAGAAATGCTAATTAAAAGAATTCTGAAGTACTCCTCTTAACTATTAGATTGACTAATAAGACAGAAAATAGAAATGACAAATGTGGGGGGGCATGAGAGAAAAATGAGACAATAATGCATTGTAGGTGGAGTTGTGAACTAATTCAAACATTCTTTAGAGAAATTTGGAATTATGGCCAAAGAGTTATAAAACTTTGCATACCCTTTGACCTAGCAATACCACTACTAGGTGTCTATCCCTGTAGTAGGAAGGCCGAATTTATGATCTCAAATATAATCATGTATATGTTTGAATGGTCCGAAATCACAAGGTATGAGAAATTCTCTAAGGAGAAAACAACAAGAAATTTATTTAGGCCCCACCGCAGCAAAAACTTGAA
>CM053625.1:282803395-282835671 GCA_028646595.1 Phalanger gymnotis | reverse complement strand
CCTAAGTCACCAATCCACACCCACACAGGTTTCACACCTGACAGGGCCCTGGGCCTGGGGCTTAGCACTTAACAGCTGAAAGTACTTCCACTCAAAAGAAACAAAAGCCATGCTAATGAGACAATTTTGCTTAACAACACACTCCCAAAAGTGATTTTTTTTAAAAAAAGGTAAAGGGCCTATATGTGCAAAAAATTATAGCAGCTCTTTTCTTGGGACAAAGAATTAGAAATTGAGGGGATGCCAATTAACTTGGGAATGGCTGAACAAGTCATGGTATATGATTATAATGGAATACTATTATACTATAAGAAATGATAAATAGGATGCTATCAGAAAAACCTGGAAAGACCTGCATGCGCTGATGCAAAGGAAATGTACTATGTAAAAAGTAACACCATTATTGCATGATGATCAGCTGCAAATCAATTAGCTATTCTCAGCAATACAATGATCCAAGGTAACTCTGAAGGACTTATGATGAAAAGTGCTATTCATCCCCAGAGAAAGAACTGATGGTGTCTGAATACAGATTGAAGCATACTTTTTTAACTTTCATTATTTTCCTTGAGCTTTTTGTCTGTGTTTTCTCTCACAACATGACTATTATGGATATGTTTTGCATGACTACACATGTATAACCTATCTCAAACTACTCCCATTATCAAGGGAGAGAGGGTGGGGAGAGAGGAAGGGACATAGTTTGGAAATCAAAGTTTTAAAAATGAATGTTAAAAATTATTTTATATGCAACTAGGGAGAAATTTAAAAATAAATAAATGGAGAAACAAAAAAATAAAAATATGATTTCCCCTGAAAAGATTAATATGATTAATTGCCATCATTTTAGTAGAAATAAGATTATCACATTGATTTTCTCCCTTAATAAAGTTGTGACTTCTGAGGGAAAAAAAGGATCTGGTTTAAAAGATTGGGAATTCCCTGAGGATGGGAGGCCATGATGAGGCAAGGTAGCACAGGACATTATTGGGGTACTGGGTGCCTAGGAAAGGGTGACGGGAGCAAGAAGGAAGGAGATGAAACCGTTATCTACAAGGTCGAGGGTTTTTTTGGTCTATTTGTCTAGAATTGTGCATAAATAAGTTTGAAAGTGAGTCCTAACCAGCTTTTGCAATTGGAAACACCCACCATAATACCCCCATAGGATATACTTCTACCAATTTATTTATATCACTCTTTCTATATCCAATTGAACTGTAATTACCCCAACTCTTGCCCATTTAGAAGCTGGGCACACATGCACACATATACATACAAATACATCCAGAGAAAGAATTATGGAGTCTTTATGGAGATTGAGGGAAACTATTTGCTTTCTTTTTTTTCCCTTTTTTTGGTTTCATTTCCCCTTTTTCATGATTCCCTCCATTTGTTATAATTCTTCTTTACAATTGGACTATTATGTAAATAATTTCAATGTGAAGGTATATGAAGAATCTACATTGGAATATGTGCTGTCTCAGGAGGAAAGGGGGAAGAGATGGAAGGAGAGAAAATTTGGAAGCCCAAAACTTATGGAACTGAGTATTGCAAACTAAAATTAAAAACTAAATTTAACAAAAATAAGAAAAAATATTGAACTAAGAGTGAGCACACTGGGATAGACCTGAATTCCATTCCTGAATTCTACTGAAGACTCAATGATCTCCGGTAATCAAATTCACCTCAGACCGAAATCCTGCCCCATTCTTTGACATGTGATATATTTAGGCTTCTATTCAATGTATTTCTTGGTATATACAACTACTGTTTTTTTTTTGTTTTTGCTTTTGTAATTATCATTTGATCTACATGATGCCAACCATGTAGATACATGGAACACCTCTGTTGTATTTGACTGCTAAACTAGGTTATGTAGACCACTTGCTAATGAATCCAAGATCACAAATTTGATGTCCATGTAGGTCAATTAACTTTAGTCTCTTCCCATATTAATAGAGTACACCTAAAATGCTATCCATTCACCTCAGAAATGAGAATCAGATGAGACACTGAACATGTCTTCCACAAAGTAAATAAAAATATATGCCCTAGTGACTATCAGTCAGTCATGTCATATTTGTATATATAAAGAAAAAAAACTTTAAGTTTGAGGGATAAGGGAGAGGCATATTAATTTTGAATGTGTTGATACAGTATATCTATCTCTGTCCTTGTCTCATTCTTCATCTTTCTGACTGTTTCTCTCCTCTACTTCTCCTCTCTTATCTACCTGCCTACATATACATTGTCTAACTGAAATCACGTTTAATTATAAAACAGGCTCTAAAGACTATCTTTAGAAAAAATGAATAATCGGAGTTGCTCCAACGTAGGCGATCAACTGTTTTTCATAAACTAATGTACTTCACCTTGATTGCTGTTTTATGGTTAGATGGCATCATATAATATTTTTCTTCCTTCTTGATTTCATTAGATTATCAATAGATCTGAGTAAAACTAAAAGTCTCACGTTGGTCCCTAAATTATATCTTTTCTTTACTATGTCAATTCACTACACTGAATCTCATTTTCCTCATATATAACATAAGAACATTTGGACTAAATGAGTTTAGAATTCCTTTCTTTTTCTAATATCTTATTCCTCTTATCCTCCTTTAAATAGATATAACACTAAGGTTGGAATACAATATTGAAAAATATCAGGAAAGCATTTTGGGATGCAAATTCTAGATCTTACATTTGGATTATTAATTTGATTATTAATTGACAGTAACAATAACATTGATCTGGGTGACGATGATAATGAAGGTTAGAATTCAATAATCGTGGTTAGAATTGTCATCACATAATAAAACTATAAATATTTTTTATTTAATAGTTATACTACAAATTAAGTTGAGAGAACTTGTGCTGAATATATACACATAATTTTGTTATGTATACATAAATAAACATATATACATGTGCACACACACATACACTCACACACAAGCACACACCCTCTCTAAATACTCTATACTTCAGCCACATTACAAAAATAATTGAGGCTCTTTACATGTATGCTTCTCTTTACAACATTATTCACAGCTGGAATGTATCTCCACTTTTGTTGCCTGTTGAAAACACACCTGACTTTCAAACCCCAAATTAAATACTCCCCCTTCCATGATTCTGGCCTTCCTAACTGGAAATGAGTGTTCGTTCCTTGGACCTCAAAAAAAACATCACAGGATTATAGAATGACACACACACATATAAACATATATAACCCCACATATATATGTATGTATATATCTATATGATCACATATGGATATATACACACATACATATGTTAGCATTAACTGTTAGAGTTGAATAATAATCATAGCTTTATTTTGAAATACATTTTCTCACATTTAGTATCATAAAAACTTGAAAGACACTTTCCATTTTTTTGGAAGAAAAAAACAACAGCCACAGTCACTAAATAAAGAACATAGTGGCTTCATCTTGATAAGAACATATTCACTGATGTACATATAAAGAAAATGCATTATTTCAAAAATAATTTTAACTGAAAGTATATTTTTCCTTTGCTTCGATGTCACTTTAAAAATTAGAAACATAATGTTATTTTTCAGAGTGCAAGGCTTTATCATAGTCTTCCTCATGGTCATTGCAAAAATAACATTTTTTTCTACCCAAACTTTTCTTTGCAGTGCCCTTTAAGACACTGAAGAATTAAAAAAGGAAATTGCTCCCTATCTTCAATCAACAATAAAGTATCTAGCACCTATTATGTGACATACTATACACTAGGCACTATGGATAAAACAACAGAAATGAAACTATCAAGGCTCTTAAGAAATTTGCAATTAGTTATATAATATAAAAACTACTTAGCTTGGCACACCACAATTATGTGCCTCCTTAATTTTCCAAGTGTATCTTATATCAATGCTCTCTAAATACAATGTACTTCAGCCACCATGAAAAATAACTGACCCCTTTACATATACTGGTCTTACCTACATTCCTGCCTTTGTTCACAGAATCACTCATATCTAGAATGCACCTCCATTCATGTTGCCTGTTGAAATCACACCTATCCAGATCCCAAATCCAATGCCCCACCTTCCATGACCTCTGCCTTCTCAATTGGAATTGAGTTGTCCTTCCCTGAACCTCATAATCCACTTTACAGGTGCATAGAATCACAGACTACAGGGCAGAGATGGACCTTAGAAATCCAGAGACAATCAAGCCCAAGGATCTCATTTTACACATGATGGAATCCATACCTGTTAAATGTAAGGGATTTTCCAAGGTCACATAGGTATTATAAGAATTACAGTAGCTGGAATTAATCCTATAGCTTCTACCTGAAGATCCAGGGATCCTTCTACATTTATGCATCTCTCATAAAGATTTTTTCCTAGTCTAGTTACTTGTGCATGTGTTATATGAAACTATAAGACTATAAGCTCCAGAAGGGCCAGACAATATTATGTAGTTGTTCTATTTTTCCTCTATTTAGCATCTATGTTCTCATAGATGGTTAATAAAGGCTTATTGAGATCTCCGGTACTCCATGAAGAGTCAGGGATGATAAGCACAGAACAGTTGATACTTTGTCTTTGTTGCAGCTGTTTTACTTTGTTAAAAGGAAGTATTCAAGATGACAGGTAGGAGGATATGATATGAACATATAATATACAATAAAATTCATCCATAAAATTTTATCACAAAATAAAGACAGAACAAGCATCTCTTCAATAGAATTAACTTCTTTCATTCAAAATTTATTTAATACTTACAATATGAAATATACTGGGGCAATTCTAGTTGTTATTGTGTAGTCAGTTTTCAGTGCTCTCAACCTCTTCATGACTCCTTTTGAGTTTTCTTGGCAAAAATACTGGAGTGGTTTGCCATTTCCTTCTACAGTTCATTTTACAAATGAAACTGAAGCAAAGAGGGTTAAGTGACTTGCCCAGGGTCATATGGCTATGAAGTATCTGAGGCCAGGTTTAAAGTCAGGGAAATGTTCTGACTCCAGGCCTGGCACTTTATCCAATTCACCATCTAGCTGGCCCATGACAATTTTAGTGGGAGGCTTAACTGGCTGTAATGTCCTTGGTAAATAATTTAACTTCTCAGTGTCCTAGTCAACTTCTTAAGGCTATAGATTGTATAGAAGGTACTACTTTACATAGGTAAAGGAAATCAACTGGGAATTTCCTATCACAATGAAATCACATCTAGCTCATATCTTTACAGATGGAACACTAGGATGGGTGCCAAGGATACATAGATAAAATCAAAATCAGTCTTTACCCTCAAGGAACTTACTTTATATTGTACAGAACAATAAGTAAACTTATAGTTAGATATATACAGATGTAAATAAAGGGAAAATTTTACCTTTCTCTAGTAAGTAAGGTGGCCCAGGGTATCCAAAGAACTCTGAGCCTCACGTAGACCAGATTCTATTCTGGGAGAATTGACTCATAAGGAGTAGGTTTCTATCTCTTCTTTTAGGAATAGGTTTCTCTTACTGGCTATTCCCTCGCCCCAGAGTAAAACTCTAGGGTTCTAAAAATTTACATATGGCTTACATTTAGGTTTTCCTCAAACCTAGGTCATAAAGTCTCCTCCCACAAAGATACTGTAGGTCAGAGCAGATTTGTTCTTTCCTAATTTTACCGATTGTAGAGTGGCATACACTCTGAGAGAAAAAAGGGCTCATACCAACTTGGTTATTGGTAAGTTTTATTAGGGTTAATTAGGCTAATTTGGGGAGTTTACTCACAAGAGGCCAATGGTACTTGGTGGTGACAGGGCAAAGTGACATTATGGACCCCTGAAACAAACTCAAGCCAATCCATATATTATGTGGAAACAGAACAGAGTAGGTGTATTGCCAGGGTTGGGCCAAGTTCACATTCAAATTTTCCTATGGAAGAGTTAGAGCTTCTTTTCCTATTTACATTTACTCAGTGTAGTTTGCATTCTCTGTGAGACTTGAGGTCATGTTCCCAGGCTCTGGCTACAACTAGAATTATCCCAGTGTAGTTCATGTTGTAAGTACTAAATAAATGTTGAATGAAAAAAGTTAATTCTATTGTAGAGATGCTTGTTCTCTCTTTATTTTGTGGTAAAATTTTGTGGATGAATTTTATTACGTATTATTTCCTAATCATAACCTCAAGTATAATATGGCAAAGATATGATTCAATCACCTCACCCACAGAAAATATATCAGATGAAAAGGATACACAAGAAAACATAAAGTCCAAAAATGGCCAATTATACTCATTATATTCCCCTAAGAGAGAGAGAAACTCTATGTGTCAAAGTAATGGATATTTCCTTTCATTTTCAAATCTTTAACATGTGAGCACTTAGAAAATCATACAAGGCTGGCAAGGTTCAGATCTTCTGGCTCCTTTGTTCCACAGCACTAAAGGATTCTTCTTTTGGCAGATGTCTCTTCCTACAATGCTAAAGAAATATATTGTCAAGAAATCTTTCTCACTCACAGAGGCTAAAGTCTACTGCTCGTACTCAGGTAATCTCCAATTCAGGTATTTGTGATCAAGATCACACATGGGATAATGTCCCAAACTGGAAACATCCATTTGCAGAATTGACAATCATTTAAATGTGCCCAGAAATGGAAGAAGAAAGACAGAAGGTAGTCAAGAGATGGAAATATATTCAAACATATCTCCAATTGTCATAAGCTTTTAATATAACTCTTATCCTGCTGAATATTTATTGTTCCAGCAAATCAAACTGGGGAACTTTTAATCACACTGGTCCTTATCTTTAATTCTGCATTATTTTCTGAGTTCTTGGGAAGGTCAAGTTCTTCAATCTTCTTCTGGATCTCCTCCCCCAGTACTGTGAATTGAAGAGCCACAACAAAATCCACATGGCACACTCATTAACTCACTTCTGTGTGCACTGAATTCCATAAGAATCCATTTAGTATGGTTCTTAAACATCTCCTCCCACCACCAAATTAACAAACTTTGATGAAAGCCCAGGTCTACGACAGTTTGTGGGCTGAGATTATATTCACCCTGATTCAGTTTTACAAAATCAACAGGGAAGTGGTATTTTAGAGATTTATCATAGGGTACCACTGCCTTAGTAGTAGAAAGACTTATTGCAATTAAAAAAAAAGAAATGAAATTTAAAATAAAATCACTAATAGTAATTAAATAAATTAAATATATAAAGAAGAAAGTTGTAAAATATAGAATATAAGTAGATACAGGGCTAAACGGAGACAATGATGAATTGTTAAATAATTATGAACAAATTATAAAGTAAGAAAAAGTAACACTTGATAGAAAAAATGAAAATAATAATACAACGATGTACCAAATTTTGTTACATTTGTATATAATCCTTTATACAGATTATAAAAACTGCTTTGAAAATACTAACAAACTTGATAAACCATCATTTATGTGTACATATATCTCTGTGTGTATACACACGTGTGTTGTTCAGTTGTTTCAGTCATATCCAACACATCATGACCCCATTTGAGGTTTTCTTGGTAAAGATCCTAGAGTGGTTTGCTATTTCCTTCTCTGGCTCATTTTACAGATGAGGAAGCTGAGACAGATATGATTTGGTGAATTGCCCAGGGTCACATAGCTAGTGTCTAAGGCCAGATTTGAATGCAGGAAGATGAGTCTTCCTCCTCTATGCTTCCTAACTGCATACACACATATACATATATGGGTGTGTATGTGTATGTGTATAACCTGTATATACCATATATATACAAATATAAATGTATATACTTATATGTAAACAGATGAAAAGGCCTGAGTTAAAGTTAAAAATTTTTACAGTTGTGGGATCAAAATGGATATAAAGTAGATGGCTATTAATTGGGAAAAGACTAAACAAAACATTATATATTGATGTGATGGAATATTAGACTGCCAAGAGAAAGGATGAGTCTCAAAAATTAAGAGAAGTATAAGAAGAATTATATATGCTTATAGATAGTAAATTGCATTTAAAGCAAAGCATTATATATAATTACTATAGTAATATAAATAGAAAGTTTTTTTTAATTGACCACTGTGAAGCAAAGTAACAAGCATTTATTTTTAAGCACCTACTGTAATCTCTGTGCTACTTGAGTGCTAGAAATAAAAAAGAAGCAAAAGAAAATCTCTGCCTTTAAGAAGCTAACACTCTAATAGAAGAAGTTAGCGATGCACAAAAAAGCTGAAAAAATAGGATGGAGAAGGAGAGGGAAGGGAAGTTGCCATGTGGTGGCATGGTATTGAAGACAAGAAAGTCAGAAGTAGAGTCAGGAAAGCCATAAAGCTTGACTGATCCAGTCTTTTCCCTACAGTGAATGCCATAGGAGGAACTCATTAGTGGGAAAAGGGGTCTAGCATTAAGAAGGAATGTTTCAATATGAAAAGGCCACAGGGCAAGAAAGATGTTCCAGGGTAATGAAGCACCATGCACAAAGGAAAATTCCAGGATGTCATACAAGCTAAACTGCAACAAAACCTAGAAAGTCAGAAAGAGAATCAGGAGGGAATGAAGTATCATGACAAACTAACCTCTGAAGAAGAAATGAGAAAACCCTCCCTCCTGTCATTGTAGCATTGGGAAGTTATTGCATATGCGATCAGATTTGATAAATGTGTCAGCTCTGCTGAATTTATTTTCTAAACTTTTTGAAAAAGTATAAATGGTTAGGTGAGAGAGAAAATATGTATTTGAAAATCAAAGTGATATAAAAACAATAGACCTGGACAAAAACTATTATTTTTAAGAGCTGTAAAACTGTCCAAATGCAGTTGAAGCTATTCTTATCTTTTTAATTATAGCCCCAAATCAAGACCCATCTGTAACATCTTCCCAAGATATATGTGATGATAGAATAACTCAATGGATCACCCATTGATCTGCATGTCTTTTCAACCACCATACACATTCTTTATCTATTTAGTTCTTTCGGTGTTGCTTCCCTGCAAGATCCAGCTAATTTCCTATTTCTAGATTCCTATAGACTGTTAAATTGAAGCTTATGGAAATGTATGATCAAATTCTTATATAAAGACTTGTTTCCTGAAAGAGTTATGATCGATGTGATTTTCTGAAGTGGTCACTGTTCTGTGGTTGTAAAACTTACTTTTGCAGTTTTCATACGCATGAACAAGCATGTACTAAGAATTAAATAGGATAGTACTTTCAAAATAGTCTCCGTGAAAAGAAGTCCTAGATTTTATACAACAAGAATAAAAATAAAATATACGAGTCATTGATTTCCAACTTGGCCTCCCTTCCATATATTAAACTTTTTTATTGGCCTCAAAAGTAGAGTTAACCAGCTGAATAAAGACAAATGTGTCTGTGTGTAAGCTTTCATTCAGGTATGACTGATTGATTGCAGCCTGAGAGTGTGCAGTTACTATAAATATGTAATGCCCAGCTTTCACTGTTTCATCAAACTGTTTACCAGACTCTCAAACTCTTATGAAGAGAGCCCTTTGAATCTGTGACCTCATTTACCATGAGCACATGAAATGCAGAAACAAAAGAGCTGACTTTCTGCTTCCAGAAAAATGCTTTAGGAAAATGTCTAGCTGCCAAGGAACGAACACTGGTTGAGAACAGCTATGTTTAAATATAAAATCATGGTACATACCAGGAAGAAATGAAAGGAGTCTATTCCCCAATCTCCGTGCAGGTAAGAAATTAATGGAATAAGCTTCCTTACTCATAAACTTGATCATATCACTCCAATATTGAAAAATCTTCCATGACTCCCCATTAGAGACCAAGAAGAATTAAAATTCTTCTTTGTAGAATTCAAAGTTGTTACCAAATAGGGCACCATCTTTCTTGTCTTTTGCGAATCATCTCATGTTAATCCTTCCCTAAATTCAACAACTGAGCTACTCTTTGTTTCCAAAGTAAACTTACCTAGCCTTATGCCTTTATTCATGTTTTCCATGGTGAAAATATCTTCCCCCTCCTACTTTGCTTAATGAATTTTACATATCCTTAAAGTCTACCTTAAATGTTACCTCTTTGGTAAAGTCTTCCCTCATTTCCCAAGTCAACAGTGTCCATCTTCCTCAGATAGCTCATATGACACTTTTTTTTTGCTTCTCTGTAATGTATTTATTTCTCTTCATTCTACCTTTCTAGATTTACTTCATATTAATCTCCCTCATATACTACTTACTAGCCTGCTTGCTGTCTCATGCATACACCATTCTAACTCCACCCTCCATGTCTTTGCTCAGGTTGTCCTCCAAGCATGAAAAGCTCAGTCCCAGGTCTTATTGGAAACCATCCCTGATGGATCCCAGATTTTTTGGTATTCTCTCCCTAATAAGGTTTTATTTTTGTTGTTTTGCTTTGTTTTTTGTTTTTGATACGTACTTTGTTTTAACTTAGATGTGCATATGTTGTAATGTCTGATTGGAATATTAATTTCTAAAGGACTGAGTCTGCATTATGTCTTTGGGGGACCTACAGCAATTAGAATACACAGAAAACACTCTACACTCTAAGCTTTAAAAGTGTTTGTCAACACTGAAAATATCAGTTATGTCTAAAATCTTACAATTGCTTTAGTGAGTTCTTTGTTAAGAGAAGGGAGAGACAGACTCACATACACACACAGGTGGAAGAATGGATGGATAGATTAGGCAGATGATGGAAAGAATAGACAGAAAGATATAAAGATAGATTAAATACATAAAGAGAGAGGCAGACAGAAAAGTAGGTAAGTAGGTAGGTAGATAGGTAAGTAGATATCCCAAAGGAGTGTCCTAGATAATGGGTAAAATAGTTATTGAGTTTTTTAAGATTTAGGGAATCAAGGTTGCTAAAACTGGCCTAGGATAGCACATTGATTTTGTTCCACTACCTTAATTCAATTCCAATGAATTCTATAGATATGAACCTCTCGTCGCATTGTCATTTACTTTTCATTCATTTATCAACCACTAGGTATGATTCTTTAGTGACTGTATGAAAAAGGCTAGCCTTCTTGTAGCTCTCAATTTTCTCTTAGATAACCATGAATCCCAAGTGGAGCCTACAGAGGACAGCCCAATGGGGTGGAAAGTGAGTAATCCTCTATACCAGGATCCTAAGTTTTACTGCTGGTTCTGGAACCTTCAAAACTGTGGGAAGTAATCGCAACTCCTTTAACCTTATTTTCTCCCAATATGCACTAAAAAAGCTATATAAGGTCATCATAAAGGTTCCTTCCATTTCTCAAATTTTTACCCAATCTTGGATACACTTATTCTCTTGAGGGAAACATGACTGGAGATGATGACTTTAGAATGGTTCTCCAAAGGACTCTTTCTATTATACCATGTTACCTATTGGAGAGTTTCATGTGCCTTCACCATAGGCATAACCTACCCTTGACCCAAATGGTTACCACACTGTCCCAAATTTGAATATAAATGACTTAAAGGTGATGTGCAAATGACCATATTCAAGTAGAGTATAAGCTCCCTGGGGTGGGAATTTTTGCTTTGTTATTGCCCAGTCTTTGGCTCTCAAGGGCCTAGAATAGTACAAATTTGGCTTTGTGAATGCTTTTTTGAATTAAATATTAGCTTCACTCAATCCAATTCTATTGCCCTTTGATACTTAGTTAATGCAAATAAAAAAGAGGTGATGGGCTTTGGTTGTGAGCCTCTTAACAGTAAAATTATGTCCATTTTTTTCATGTTAAATGACCCACATCTCTCTAGTGTTGGCATAGAAATGAGTACTTTGGGAGTATTTAATACCCATGTTGTAAATGATTGACACATCTCTTCCTTTTGCAAAATTACAAAAGTTCTTGCATCATCAAGATTAGATTCTTTATTTAGCACTTTTCTCTTCCCTGTGAGAGAAAACATTGTATGTTTGTGAACAGAGAGAAGATGAAAGTTTCAGTGATAAACAGAAGCTTCAAAAGCATCTTGGGATTTTGAAGAAGAATTATATTTACAGTAGAGAAAACATTCAAAGAGGAAATATTTTTATGTGACAAACCAGAGAGTATCCTAAACACTAAATTCCTAGTTCTATAAGAGGTTTAAAAAATAATACAGTAAACAGGTCAGTGCCTTGTAAAGAGATGGTATA
This sequence comes from Phalanger gymnotis, assembly GCA_028646595.1. Classification (NCBI taxonomy): domain Eukaryota; kingdom Metazoa; phylum Chordata; class Mammalia; order Diprotodontia; family Phalangeridae; genus Phalanger; species Phalanger gymnotis. The sequence goes on along the minus strand of CM053625.1, from coordinate 282,823,570 downwards.
GAACTTTTTTCAGAACCTCAGAACCTTTCTCTACTAGTAGACAAAAAGTTCATATTTGCGAAGTATCCTACTGACAGGGTATGCCATTACCAGGCCCAGGATGGACATCTTTAACTCTTTTCATTAATAGGAACAATTGAATTTTTAATAATTTTTTGCTTTCCTGATTTCCATACATTTTGTAAAACTACCCATGGGAAATTGGGTTGACTGCTTAAAATGCAAAAAGTATCGAAGAGTTCAGCCAATCTGGAACAAGCTGTTATTTCCAAAATAGATTTTACTTTGGTTGGTTTGTTGGTGGGTGGGTTAGTTGTTGTCCTTTATTCTCGAAGAGGACCAAAATGATATCACTATGCTGGAGTCAAGTCTCAGTGGGTCTCACTGTGGCTGATCAGACCAATGTGAGCTCAAACGCTCTACCATAGGTGGGACATAAATAGTCTGTGTGAACAATTGGGGTGGATACTCCAAATTTCCTGTGTTTCCATTGAGCTGTTTCAATTCTGCTTTGCACATGGAGCACAGCACCTTCTCTGATGTGTGCACGCCATACTGAGCAGTCCTGTGCCAGTGTCTCCCATGTTATACAATCAATTCCAAAGTTCTTAAGAGAGATCTTGAGAGTGTCCCTGTATTGCTTCTTCTGACCACCATGTAAACACTTGCCCTGTGTGAGTTCTCCATAAAATGGTCTTTTTGGCAAGCATACATTTTGCATTCGAACAACGTGGCCAGCCCATTGGAGTTGCACTCTCTGAAGCAGAGTTTGAATACTTGGCATTTTAGTTTGACTAAGGACCCCAGTGACTGGTACCTTATCCTGCCAGGTGATCTTCAGCATCTTCCTAAGACAATTCAAATGGAAGCGATTCAGTTTCCTGGCATGGTACTTGTATACTATTCAGGTTTCACAAGCATACAACAGTGAGGTCAGCACAATGGCTCTATAGAACTTCAGTTTGGCAGTCAATCTAATAACGCTTCTCTCCCATACTTTCCTTCAGAGCTTCCCAAATACTGGGCTAGTTCTAGCAATACATGACTCAACCTCATTATCAATGGAAAGTACACTACCAACATAAGTGAACTTATTCACAGCATTCAAAACTTCTCCATTTGCTGTAACTGATTGTTCCATGTATGGATGGTGTGGTGGTGGCTGATGGAGCACCTGTGTTTTTTGGTGTTAATTGTTAGGCAAAAATTAGCACAAGCAGCGGAGAAGTGATTCATACTTTGTTGCATCTCAGCTTCAGAGGCTGCATTGAGTGTACAATCATCTGCGAACAGAAAATCATGCACCAACACAAGGTTTTACCTTAGGAACAGCTGGGTGGCACAATGCATAGACTGCCAGGATTGGAGTGTGGAAGATTCATCTTTATGAGTTCAAATTTGCCCTTGGACACTTACTAGCTGTATGACTCTGGGCGAGTCACTTAATCATGTTTGCCTTAGTCTCCTAATCTGTAAAATGAGCTAGAGAAGGAAATGACAAACCAATAACAACAAATTATCTTTGCCAATAAAACACCAAATGGAGTCACAAAGACCTATATACAACTGAACAACAGTAATAATGTTTTACTTTAGACACACTACAACCTGCTGAGAAAGCACTGACAGCTATAGAGTGGAGACAATTTGGCCATTCAAAACAGGTGAATCTTGAATGGAGGGTTACTTCCCCCAAGGGAAATAAAGTTTTCCCTTCTTTTGTGACTATGAAATCACACTCCAACATTTCTATGGTTATTTGTGCATGCAAGGCCCTCTGTATCTTGACTCCAACCTGGCTTTCTTGACTTATCTATAATTACTCCCCTGTAAGTAAAGATCCTCTGGAAGCAGCACGGTTGCTTAGTGGCTAGAGTGCTGAACCTAGAGTCAGGAAGACCTGAGTTCAAATCTAGCCTCAGACACTTACTAGCTGTGTGACCCTGGGCAAATTATTTAAATTCTGCTTCTCTTAATCAATTGTAGAATAAAACTACAGACCTCTCTAGTATCTTTGCCAAGAAAATCCCATGGACAATACTGATGTGATATGGTCCATAGGGTCATGAAGAGTCTGACACAACTGAACTGTTTAAGCCAAAGTGAACTGTTCAATCCAATTTAACTTGTTAAAATCCAATTTTATTAGGCAGTTATTACAAGCAAATTTTTCATTCCCTCATCTTTCTTTTTCAACTCTGATATGCATGCTTCATAGTGGGCAGATGCTACTTCTTCCCCCTCCTTCCCCAACTTCTGTTTAAATTTCTAATTTAAATGCCCAACTCAAGTGACAATCCTTCCATTGCTCTCCTATGATTCCCCCTTCCCCTAGATTAATGTCTCCATTTCTGTCAAGGGTACCTTTACTCATCCCGACATTCAGGTTTTCAATGTTAGAATTCCCATTCTCTTTCCATTTCCCCTCACCACCCCACAATCAGTTTCCAGTTAGTCAATTCTACCAGCATATCACTCATATGTGTCAGTTTTCTCCACTTACACAGCTAAGTCCTTAGCTCAGGCTCTCATTATCTTTACACCTTACTACCTGTGGCTAGTGCCCTAATTAGTCTCTATCCATCTAGGTTTTTTTTTCCTTTTTAATAACATTCTATACAGAACTATCAAAATGATATAAGTAATGTGCACATCTAACTGTACTGCTTCCTTGGGGAAGAAGCTATAATTTCTCCCTGTTACTTCTAAGATAAAATAGTGCCCTATAGTCAGTATTTAAAGCAATGCTTAATATGGTCCAACTTATCTTTCCAAAATATTACATTATTCTCCTTCTTCCATTACATATTTGAGTCAAATGGGCTTATTTATTGTAATATACAGCATCTTCTTTCCCTATGCCTTTCCATGGGCTATTGCAATTGCCTTGAATGCTCAGCCTCCTCAATCAAATTTCATGAAATGCCCAACTTCCTTCAAATAGCACCTCAGTGTCTCCTCCTTCAGGATGCCTTTCCTTCTCTTTCCTTCCTGCAGCTGGTTATATTTTGTACATCTCTTTTTTTTTTCTTTGAACATGTTCCCTTCCCCAGGAGAATGTGAGCACCTTGAGTGTAAGTCCATTTCATCTCTGTCCTTGCATCTCCAGTATCTGGCAAACAACTGATAAACTTTTGTTGAATTAAATTGCCTCATCCTATAGAGTATCATAGTTTCTGTTGTTTGTTTTTTTGGGGGGGGGTATCATGTATATGTTTATCTCCCATCTAGTTGGGAGATCCTTTGGAACAATTTCATTGTTGTTATTTCTTTTTCCCCAATGCTCTGCACAAAGTAGGAATTTCACAAATGTTTGTTGAATTTAATTGAATTTAACCTAGGCATGAGTCCCACTTTCTCATATCCTGAAAGTTGAAATGGGTTTATCAGAGACATTTGATTTTTAAAAAATTAACATTTGGAAATATTATGTTTTATGGAGAAGGATGGATTTAAATGGTGTGCCACAAGGGTAAACAAGTATAAATTAATCCTTCACAGTTTGACTTTAAATTTTCTTTGTTTTTTTATAAATATAAATTGACTTTTAAGGAAATTTTCAATAGTATATCACAAATTACAATATTTAACTCCAAGTACTATAGGTATATCTTTTAACCACTCATTGCCTTTATAAATGAAACATTCATTTGTTAATAGCAGCCATAACATAACCTTGCTAGAGGTCATTTGGCAGCAGAGAGGATAGAACCCTGGACTTAAATTCAAGATGACTTTTAAGTTTATATTGTGCAGTAAGAATAATGCTATTTGCTGCTACTGTGGCTGTGTAAGACCAATAACATCAGCCCACAGGAGCACAGGTTCTTGGATCTGCTTTTCTAAGGAAAGCAACTTTAAGGGGTTAACAATCTTAGTTTAATTAAACACACATATATCTTTCACTTAGCAGAGGAAAAAGTCAGCACCCTGAACTTCAAAGCAAATACAAACAGAAATTACAAGCAGAAATTATAAACAGAGCAACATAACACAAATCAATAGAAAGGCTTCTATATGTCTGATCATAGCAATACATACACGGTTACAAGAGAGAGATATACCAACATCTGGTTTTCAAAGTGGGGAGTCCAACGGCTACTCAGAGTCTCTCTGGCCAAATCACCAACACTATTTCAATGAATGTGTCCCCAAGCAAAACCTCTAGCTTACCTGTTACCCTCAGAGTATATATACCAATTTTAGGGCTAGAGGGCTTCACACCTTTCGAGGGTTTCATACTTCTCAGGACCTAATTAGAAAATGGGTGCAGGCCTTCCTACAAAGGCAAAACTCAGTCAAAGGCACTCGATTGCCTTAGTGTTAAGAAGCACTCCAAAAGATAAAAACAGTAAAAACTTCCACTTTGCTTGCCCTTACATATGCCTCAGACACTTTATCAGCTCTGTTACCCTGGATATATCACTTTACCACTATCTGCCTCAGTTTCCTCAAATGAAAAATTTAGATAATAATAGCACCTATGTATCTCTCAGAATTATTGTGAGGCTCAAGTGACAACATTTGTAAAGCAATTAGCACAATGCCTGGCACATAGTAGTCACTTAAAAAATGATTATTTCCTTAGTTCTAGTTTATTTCTGATACCTTTATTTAAATGACAGCATAGTATAGTAGAAAATGTATAACATCTGCATGCTGAAAGGCCATGTTTGAATTTGTTCCATCATTTTTTTTGTCTTCCTTATTAGAATGTGAACACATTTAAAATTATTTTTCCAATCACATGTAAAAACAATGTTAAACATTCATTAATATTTTTTAGTTTAAAATTCCCTCCTTTCTTCCCCATCTCACACCTGCTTAATCAATTTGATGTTATACAACATGTTCAGTCATGCAAAACATATTTCCATATTAGTCATGTTGTAAAAGAAAACACATACCAAAAATAAAATGAAGTCTTTAAATATGCTTTGATCTGCATTCAGACTCCATCAGCTATTCCTTAAATCTCTTTTGAACAGAGATTGTTTCATCCTTTGTACTTTTATCCCAAACATCTAACACCATGCCTGACACAGAGCAGGTACTTAATAACTACTTGTTGATTGATTGGCACTCAGTTTTCCTCCCTTCTTTGGAAAAAAAGAAAACTTTTCAATGAACTCCCAATTCACCCTTAGAAACATTAGAAAAAGTTTTCTACTACTGAGGATAAATAAGGAAACGGGAGTGGAATTAAAATAGAAATAGGTATCGGAACGGGGATCAGATTGAATTCATTGTTACAGGATACAATATCTAAGTTGATGAACCTGGAAAAATCATGCAACAAGACTTTTAGAAAGCGTCATCTTTCCTTGCTGCTGCCTCCTCTTATTCATCATCTGCTCACTCCTTGTCCTAGGTTCAAGTGAATAATTTCAATAACTGGAGTAGTGACAATTTCTTCTACTCTTCTCACAACATTTAGCAAGAAATATAGTTTAAATGGAATGAATAATTATATAGTTATACATAGTGCAAAAACTTTTAGCATCATTGGACTAAATAGTTAAAGCAGAGTTGAGCACAAATCTCCATATTCAAAAGGTGTTTAATAAAATAAAACTTTCTAAGTTTATTGGAGTATGGTTTGCCTCTTTCCCTAAAGACTGCTCCCTTGTGCCTCTAACCACATTTGGTTAGACTGTTTCACACAACTCCTACTTTATCAGAAAGCAAGCAATTTCCCAAGAACATCACACATTTATCCTTGAAGTCCTCCTTGGAAATGAGCTGTCTAGTTACCATGGGGCACTAAACTGGTAGTGTGATGGAGTGGCCCCATTTGTTTCAGATCATAGAAAGGAAAAGGATATGTTGGGTCTGCCTTTAGTGCTCCCCATTCCAGTGTCCACTCCACTGGGGTCATCATTGCTTCTCACTGCCACTATGATTCAAATTGCTTAACTGCCTACCACTTACACAGCCTCTCCATTGTCTATTCTAATGGTGCCATCATCTGGCCCTCTATAGAAGGCTGAGCACTCCCCTCCTCTTCAGGGCCTAGCAATGCCATACTTGGTGTCTCTGCTGGAGCCTGAGCACTGCCTCCCTTGTGCCAGATCTAGAGCATTATTGCTGATGCTTTGCCCTTCCTCTGTTGTTGTTGCTTCTACTGGCCCACCCATCACTAGAACCAACAGCTTCAACAGAACAAGCTGTCCAATCTTTAAATTAACCAAGGACTTTGGGCAGATTTGTCCATCTAACCAATTCTGAAAAGGTCTCTGAACTACCAGGAAAGATGAAGCATTGTTCTTTCAAGTCTTTCCCCTCCCCCAGTGCCTTAAACTAAGACATACCAACAAAATTCACATGGCAGAGTAAGAATAGTAAGCAAATATACATTGCTACTCCTGGAAAAGACTTCATAGTGACCTATGACTCTAATCAAAATTCCCTCAGACACCCTAGTCCAAAACACTACCCTCTTATCACCACTCCTGTATATGTATTGTCTTCCTTTATTAGAGTATAAGCTCTAGAGGGCAGGGATGGTCTTGCTTGCTAAAATTTGTATCTCGATATTTTAGTATATAATAAACACATAAATACTGTTTCATCTATCCATCCAATCATTCATTCATATTCATTTCTAGTTGCTAAATGCCCACCAACATTTTACTTTCTAGTCTCCATGAAATTATAGGAAAGCTTCAGAGTATGCATCTAACATTGCCAGAAGTAATACCAGAAGATCAGAGGCCAAGTGGGATTCACCTTTCTGACCAGATCCCTTTTCTCACCTTCATGAGACCACTGAGCTCAAATACTGATGATGTATTGCCAGAAGTTGTTATCTGGCCCTGATTCAAGCTGGCTTTCAGGCTCAGAATTGAAATTAAAAGAAGTATTTGTAGACCATCTAACAGTTAACAAAAAAGAGTTTCCTAAGCTATTACATGGAAATAATGCTAAAGATTAAACATTGATTTAGTTGAGCTCATCTTCTCTGTCTGCTTTGGCCATACTGCTACAGAGGTTAAGCCTGAGGATAACAAATTCTGCCTCCTCATTGCTTAGCTTGATTTTTAAACTCTGGCCATCAAAAGAATACATAAGTGGTCCAAGCTTTGTTATCTTTTGCCAATTCAATTTTGAGGACACTTTCAATATCTTTTAAGGAAAAAAATAAGTCTGGCTTTCATGGTAAGTATGGTATCTACCATAGTTACAAATGCCTTTGGTCAGTTCTAATGGCCATTTCTACGACTGCATTCTCATTGAATTTTAGGAAAGGAACTGGAGTTATTAATGATCTTCTTTACAAATGCTTTCTCCTCCTTTGAATTCTCTGAAACTGAACTCACTTCTCATTCTTCTTCATTGAATAACCATCTTCCCCATTCCCTAAATATAGACTTGACTCATTCAAGGCTATGTTGTCATCCACTTTTCTTTTCTATACTTTTTAAATGTGATAGAAATAGTTTGCCTGACAGTCCCATTAATTTTTGACAAAGCAGGATTTAAACAAATCTGTTTTATTGATAAAATTGAGGAATAGGTTGTTTTTATATTAGAAAATTTCACTGTGCTATTCATACAACTTCTCTGGAATATAACATTTTTATATAAATATGGAAACTGGGTTATTAAAATTCTGGGAAAGATATGGGGACATTTTAACATAATCTAGAATGCATGTGCAGAGAGAACCAAATTCTTCAATGTTTCTGAACATAAATACATTTTACTTTGTCCCCATAGAGATAGTCACAAATAGGTTTTTTTTTCCCAACATCACAGGACAAATTGACGGCCTGAGCCAGCATAGAATGCAGGGTTCTTGTTTCCAGAGACAACCACTTAGCCACACGGCCTCTCATATTAAATTCCAACAAGTCCAGATGATTTGTTCCGTAACACTCTATACAAATAGGAATGTTTGCTGGTTACATTATGCTTAGCAATTCCAAAGGCTTGTGCTTTTGGAGATGTATACCCACCATAAAACATGCTTCTAAATATCTGTTTGGTTAACTGGAAAAACGGTCTCTATTTTCTGTCTAAAGATTCAATGACTTGTTATTATTCATATTTATCTCATTTCATAATATACTTTTTTAAAACCTTTTTTTTCCTGGTAGGCAAGGACCCAAAATTGAGATGTAGTTAGAACATATTATTAGAGTAAGGCCATTCAGATGGTATTCTGATATCCACATTTAGATGTCTCTTCATTCATCAGCTGAGTTAACTCCCAGCTTCTGCTATACTTATCACTCCCCATTACTGTCATCTTTATTAAGTAACCTGGTTTGGTTGGGGAAGAAAGGAAAGAATGGATAACAGGATTTTATAGGTTTTACCCAAACAAACATAAAAACATCTACATCTCATCGCCACTGCTGTATTTATTCATTGAGTCTCCCTTTGTGCTCAAAAGCATCTGAATTTGGAATAGGCTCAGACATTATTAAAATTTTACAAATTCTCTCTAATCAGTTATTCCATATTTCAACATATCAAGGAAAATTTTCTCTCCTTTTTGTACTGTCTTAACTTCTTTTAATCTGTAACCACAAATTCATTAGCACATACTGGATTAATTGTATATGGCCATTTATTCAAATAGTAATCAAAGTTGTTTTTTACAATATTGTTGTCATTGTATAGATTGTTCTCTTCATTCTGCTCAATTCACTTTGCATTTGTTCATATAAGTTTCTCAGGTTACTTGGAAGGCATTATCTTCATTATTTCTTACATCTCTATAATATTACATCACATTGACATACCATAATTTATTCAGTCATTCCTTAGATGATGGGCACCTCTTCTGTTTTCAATACTTTGCTACCACAAGAAGAGCTGCTAAAAATATTTTTATACATCCTTACAGCCTTTTGCTTACAACTAATTCCTTTTCCTTTCCCCATTTATCTTCTGTTTCCCTATTGAGTGTGAAAAATTTCTATACCCAACTGTGTGTGTTCTTTCTCTCTTTCACCAGTTCAGAAGAAATTGAGGTTCAACTGTAAGCTTGAACTCTTTCCTCACCTTACCAGAGAAAGTTCACCTTTTCCTCCATATTTGTACAGAGTTCTTTTTGAGCACACCAATTATGTAAAATAATTTTCCTTAACCTTCATCTCCATCTCTGCCCTCTTGTGTATTTTTTCTTCTCACTTTCCAATCTTCATTTCAGATCAACAAAACATAAAAGTAATATTTCCAGTCCTTCTGTTTATTTAGATTCCCTTCATGACATTTGTTCTTGCTGGGATTCTGAGGGAACCAGTTTCATCTACTATACTAAAATGTAAATATTTTGTCCTTATTGGGTTTCTTTATGATTGTTTATTCATACTTATCTTTTTATATTTCTCTTCACTCCTGTACATTCATTTCTCAGTTTCTATGCCAGTCCAGTGTCTTTCATCAGGAATGAATAGAGTACCTCTGTTTCACTGAGTATCCATTTTCTTATGGTATGATTATACTTAGTTTTTTTAGAAAATTCATTCTTAGTTGTATGACTATATCTTTGCTTTGTGGAACATTGTATACCAATCTTTCTGCTCTCATAGAGTAGAAACTGCTAAATCGTTTGTGATTCTGACTTCTTAATACTTGAATTGTTTCTTTTTGACTGAAGTATTTTTCTTAGACCTGGAAATTCTGGATTTGGGCTATAATGTTCCTGGAAGTTTTCATATTTTATTTATCCTGGTTTTTTTTTTCTGTCAGAAGATACCAGTGTAATTTTTCTATTTCCACTTTTTCCTTTGATTTTAAGAGACTTTTTAGTCTTGTATGTTGATTTCCTGAAATTCTATCTCCAGGCTCTTTTTTGGGTAATGGATTTTTAAAATAAGTTTTTTATTGATATTTTTCTTATCTTATCATATTATCTCATATGTCCCTCCCTTAACCCTCATTTGAGAACCATTCATATTAAAAATAGTATTTTTAGAAAGAAAAAAATGTCAGAACAATTTATCAATTCATTGTAAAAGTCTGAAAACGTGTAATAGGGAACACCTATTAGCCTTCCACCCCCAAGAAAAAGGAGACTAGAGTTGTCATCTCATATCTCTTCATTAAAGTATCAATTGATCTTTAAAATTTGGTTTCATTATTTTTTTTAATTTTTGATATGGTGTTGTACTTTCTATTTACATTTTTGTTTTTAGTTTATATATTATTTTCTTGGCTGTGCTTCATTCTGCATCAGTTCATAAAGTTCTTTTCACCCTTTTTTCTGTATTCACCACACACATCATTTCTCCTAGAAGAGTAGTATTTCCTACGTTCAGGTAACATATTTTGTTTTATTATTCTTCAATTGATGGGCATTTACTTTGTGATGACAAAGTAATCACAAAAAAGTGCTGCTACAAACATTTTAGAGTATATAGGAACTTTTTTGTGATCTGTGATTTCCTTGGGGTATAAGCCCAATAATGGATTCTGTGCTTCAAAAGGTATTACATTTTTATCATTTTATTTGTATAATTCTAATGATTTCTAAGTTGACTGAGTGATTTCAAAGGTCCATTAATAATGACTTAATATGCCTATATTTCCATAACTCCATGATTGTTGTCATTTTTCAATTTTTTTCTAATTTGCAGTGTATGAGGTAAATCTTCAAGATTGTTTTAGTTTGCATGTTTCTTATGAATAATTTGGGGCATTTTTTCATGTGGTAGTGAATATTTTTTAGTTTTTTGAGAACTATTTGTTCATATCCTTTGACAATTTATCTACTGAGGAATGGATATACATACATATATATGTATATGTATTACGTATATGTATACATACATAAACATATATGTGTGTATGTGTATATATCTCTTGAATACCAAACCTTTATTCAGAGAAGTCTTATTCAATTTCCCCATTCAATCACTTCTCTTCTTATCCTATATGAATTAATGTTGTCTATTCAGAAGGTTTTCAGTTCAAGTAATAAGAGTTACTGATTTTATCTTTTCTCATTGCCTTTATCTCTTGTTTCATTAAGAACATATATCTCACCCATAACTATGAGAGATATATAATATTTTTCTTTTAATTTTTAATAGTATGATCTTTAATATTAAGTCATCTTTCCATTTAGAATGTATTATGGGGTTTTTTATAAGGTGTTAATCTAGGCCTAATTTCTGCTAGAATTCTTTTCAGGTTTCCAAACAGTTTTTTTTTATCAAATAGAAAGTTTTTCCCTAGGCAAGTTATGTTTTATGTAGGACTGGGTTATTAAGTTCTATTATACCTAAATCTTCCTTGTCTTGTCAGTTATATTGATTTCTCTCTCTGTTCTTTAGCCAATATCAAATATCTGTTAACACTGTTTCTCTGGAAATGTAATTTCCCCTTCATCCTCACTTATTTTCATCGTGGTATTCTAGATCTTTTGTGTGTTTTTCTAAATAAATTTTGTGATTATCTTATTGAGTTTTGTAAAGTATCCCCTTAGTAATTTTATTGGCATAGCATTAAGTATGTAAATTAATTTTGGTAGTTTTGTCATTTTTATTATGTTGATACAGCACTTAATATGCCTGCAGCTATTTAGATTGTTCTTTGTTTCTTTAAGGACCACTCCGTAATTATATATATATATACATATACACACATATATGAATGTATGTATATGTATGCATATGTGCATATATACACATATGAATATATATATACATATATTTGTATATATGTGTGTGTGTGTATATATATATGTATATATATATATATATATATATATATATATATATGTCTTATGTGTGCTTTGGCAGTCTGACCTCCAGATATTTTATGTATTTTGTAGTTATCTGGACTGAGTTCCCTTTATAGTACTGCTTCTTCCGTTTTTGTTATTTTTATATAGAAATGCTGTTGATTTTTGAGGATTTTATTTTATGGACTGGAACTTTGCTAAATCTATTTATTTTCCCACTTAGTATTGTGCTGAGCCTAGGAGGTTCTCAAAGTAAACTCTATGTTGCAAACAGGAATAGTTTTATCTCCTCTTTACGAATCTTTCTTCCTTTAATTCCTTTCTCTTCTTCTATTGCTATTGCTAGCATTTCCAGAAGTATAATAACAGTAGGAAGAACAGACATCTATTTATCATTCCCGTATTTATTGAAAAAAGATCTAGTGAATCTTAATTGAATACAATGTTTGCGTTTGGTTTTAGATAGATTTTTAGTGATATTCTTTATGCCCATAATTTCTTGGGTTTTTTTTTAGCATAAAAAGTGTATTATAATTTGTCAAAGGCCATTTCTTCATCTGTTGATATGATCCTTTGGTTTGGGATGTTTGCATTTTTAATATGATTATACCGATTGTGAAATATTGAATTGTCCTTGTAACACTGCTATAAATTTCACTTGATCATAACAGAAAAATTGCTATAATCCATTTGATAGAATTTAGGTTAAAATTTTGAATCAATATTCATTAACAATCTTTGGCTTTTCCAAATGAATTTTGTTATGTTTTTGTTCAGCTCTGTAAAATCTCTCCTTCATAATTTGATTTGTGAGGGAATTAGTTCTTCATCTTGTATTTGCTTTTACTCAGTGATTTTATTCAGGAACCATATTCTGAATTCGGTATTCTAGCTGACAAACTAAAAACTTCTTCTTTGCCTCTCTATCCTTATCTCTCTCTCTCTCTCTCTCTCTCTCTCTCTCTCTCTCTCTCTCTCTCTCTCTCTCTCTGCCTATTCACCACTTCTTAATCCCATCTAGACCCCTTCTGAGTTACCTCAGGGTCACCATAGCCTATTGGCAACTCCTAGATCACATCCAGATCTTCCCACAGACTTTCTGTATAAAAGGTCCATTTTCTTCCCCATTAAATTGCTCACATTCTTAGAATCTGGCACGTAGTACAGACCCACTAGCAATCTTGCCCACCCCAACCAGTGCTTTAATAAACCTTATTACTTGGACTGAAAGAAGGCTTGAGTCGAATTCTTTCAAGGCTGACTCACAATTTTTGCCTTTGCATTTCAGGGTTCCCTGTGTCCCTAGACCACAACAATACTATTTTGAGAAATATACCAAATGAGAGGGGAGAGAAGGCATCCTTGCTTTTATTTGCATTTATTGGTAAAATTTCTTAGTGTATCCCCATTTCATGTGAGGTTTGTTTTTAGACAGATCTTTTTCAGATATTAAGATCCTTCTTACTGTATTTTTATCTACTTCTTACTGTATTTTGGCAGAAAAGAGTGTTGTGCTTTGTCAGAAACTTTTTCGCATGCATTGGGATGACCACGTGGTTTTGGCTGGTTTTGGTTTTGATATGATTATGTTCATTGTTTTTCTAATGCTTGCATGTCGGGTACAAATTGCATTGATCATAATGAATGATTTCTGGGATAATTTCTTCAAATTTTGTTTCAAATTGTTTATTAATGATGTTGACTTGTAGCTGACTTTCTGTGTTTGCACTTAGGTCTTTTTGTGTCTTGTAAAAGGATTCTGGTAGGATACTATTTATTTTGGTGAAGTATTGGTGAAGTATGGGCACTAAATGCTCTTTAGAAATTTGGTAGAATATTCCTGGCTTCTGATTCCACTTTTTTGGAGGTGTCCCTCTAGTTCTTTTGTGTTCTCAGGTTGGTTGCATTAAACTGTGCATAAGAAAAAATATTCACTAACAATATTGGCCTGAATTTTTCTTTTCATGTTTTGTCTTTCTCTAATTTTGTTAAGACACTTTCTCAATTTTTGAGAACTTGTGAAGTATAGGTACAAATTGTTACTCAGACTTTCAATAAAACAGTTCTGTGAGTCCTTTAAGTACAAGTGTATTTGTCTTTGGTAGTCTCTTTATAACTGGATCTGTTTCCTTTTCTGAAATTGGGTTACGTAAGGTCTCTATCTAGTCTTTCAATAGTTTGAATTTTTTTTATATATTTTTGAAGATGTTCTTCTCTTTAATTGTGTTGTTAGTTCTGTTAGGATATAATTTGTTTTGATTATTCTTTTTACTTATTACAGGTTTGCTCTGATTTCACCTTGCTCATTTGCTATTTTATTGATTTAATGTTTCTACTCACGTCATTTTAGTCAGAGTAGCTGGATATTATAAGATAATTTTATTACTCTTTCCAAAGAAATAACTTTTAGTTTTATTTTTCATTTATATGTTTCATTTTACTTTTGATTTATATTTCTCCCCTAATTTTTAATATTTCCTTTTAATGCTTATTTTAGATTTATTTGTTGGTTTTTTATTTACAAAAATGTATATTAAGTTCATCAATTTTCTCTTTTTCCATTTGGTTAATGTATCATTGTAATGATATGATTTTCCACATAAGGACTCCTTTAGTAGCATCCCAGAAATTTTGTCATGTTTTTCATCATTATTATTTTCTGTTACATAGTTATTAATTTTTTCTATGATTTATTCTTTGTCTCATTCATCATTTAAGATTTCATTGTTAAGTCTAAATTGTATTCTGTATCTTTCCTTTGTCATCCTGGAACCAATTTTTATTCTTATTGCAGTATACTCTCTGTTAAAAGGATGTATTGATTATTTCTACTTTTTACATTTGTTCTCAATATATCTCTGCCCTAGTATATGGTCATTTTTTGTAAAAGCTCTATGTGATGAAGAGGAATTTTTACATATATGTGTGCTTGTATGTGTATGTGTGAATATGTATGTGTACATGTATGTGTATATGTATATGTTTATATACACACCTGTGTATGTATGTATATATATACACACATATGTGTGTATGTATATGTGTCTATGTGTGCATTATGTATGTGTATACATATATATGTGTGTGTGTGTGTGTGTGGTCTTTTACTGTCCTGTCTGGAAGATATCATAAGTCTTTAAACTCAAGTTTATTCAGAAATTTTTCCCTTCCATATTTTCTCCTTTGTTTATCTTTCTTCTAGACTTTTCTAAAACTTGTAGTGGCATATTGTAGTCTCCTGTCACTATCGTTCTACTGTTTGTATCTTCTTGATGATGAGATTCTTTTATTAATTTATATGTGAAGTCATTTGGAGCATATGTCTATTATTTTGTGTCTATGGTTCTTTTCAACATATTAAAGTTTTCTTATTTATTCTTTTTTATTTTTAATACTTGCTTTCTCTGATAGCATGATAAGAATCAATCAGCATTCATTAATTGCTTGCTATGTTACAGATATTGTGCTAAGGGCTGACATTTTTGGACATTTATTGTTTTTTTTTCATCTCTTCAGTTTCATTTTGTTTATATCTGTTTTTAAAATGTGTTTCTTATAAGCAACAGATTGAAAGTTTTTTTGTTTTTTTCATCTAATCTGTCATTCTTTTCCATTATTGTATTATTTAATCTGTTTGTACTTAAAGTTATAAGACTTAGATTTATATTTTCCTCTATCTCTAATCTTTTTTTAATTATGATTCTCTGCACCCCCAACTGCTGTAAATGCAGTATTATGTTCCCTCAGTTATGTTATTTTAATCTCCTTTTAAAGGTAGCCCTCTCCTCATTGACTCTTTTCCCCTTATCTCCTCTTTTCATTTGTTACTCTTTATTCTTAGGTTGTTATTAGTTTCTTTCTCCTGGTTTTATCTGTGTTTATATGTGTGTACGTATGTATAGATATAGCTGCATGTATGCATATGTATATATGTATGTGTGTGTATAAAATCTTTTTTTCTCCTCTCAGTGGGTCAAGTAGATTTCCCTTTCCTGTCTTCCCCTTCAACCATTCCTATTCATTAGGCTTTTTTATTTTAATTTTCTCACCCCTTTCCCTTTTCCTCTCACTCTCTTAATTTTCCATCTTCTCCTTCTGCTTAATTTAGACCCTCATTCTCAGATTCACAACTCCTATAACCATCTGCTTTCTCTCTCAATAGTCTTCATACAATCAGTTTCCAAAGTATCCATTCTAGGGTCTACCCTCTAGGAGTTTTCTCCCATTACTTGTGGGACTTACATAAGGGCCAGCAAAGTGAGATTTTTTTTGTTGTCTTTTGTTTTGAAGTGCTTCTCAGCACTAAATCAATCAAGTGCCTTTGATTGAGTATTGCCTTTCTTTGTAGGAAGGCCCACACCATTTTCGAGTTGGGTAATAAGAGGTTTGAAGCTCTTTAGAGGTTTGAAGCCCTCAAGAAGTGTGAATCCCTTGGGCCCTGACAAAGGGTATATATACTCTGAGGGTAGCATTTTGTTCGGGCCTCACACATTGGAAGAGTATTGGTGTGCAGAATCTGGGTAGCCATTAAGGACACCCACTTTGAAAACCCAAATTTTGGGGCTTGTCTCTCTCTTAACTATGTATATATAGCTTTGGTCAGACAGCTAGAAGCCTGTCTGTTGATTTGTGTTATTTGCTGAGTTTATTTTTTCTCTGTTTGAAATTTAATTTTGTATTTGCTCTGAAATTCAGGGTGCTGACTTTTCCCCCTTAAACTAAGTGAATGATATATATATATATATATATATATGTTTAATTAAAGTACAATTGTAAACCCCTTAAAGTTGCTTTCCTTAGAAAAGCAGATCAAAGAACCTGTGCTAACAGCCATCCTATGTGCTGGTGTTATTGGCCTTACATAGCCACAGTAGCTGAAAGCAGCATTGTTGTTATAACTTACCATATGTATTCCCCTTTTCTTTTGTGTTTCATTCTTAGAACAATGCTAGTCATTTCAGGTGTCAGAGAAGACACTGCCTCACGGTAGATACCTCCCTCCCCTCGCTAATATCTATCCTCTCATGTTGAATATATATCATTTATTCCTCTTTATCCTCCTACCTCCCTCTATCTTTCATATACATTCTCAAGTAGTAACATAGTCCCACAAAAGAAGTATTTACCTATAGGTAGAGTTGTGCCAGCCTCTATCCAACATTCCCTCTTTCCATCTCTTCACTGTTACCTCTAAAAGATTTTTTTCCTTTGCCCATTTCCTTACTTCTTTGTTACCATTTGAAAAGCAGTTTTTGATTTGTTGTTGGTTTTATTTTACTGGTCTTTCTTTTGTCACTATTGCTATTGCTATTTGCATTTATTTGCTCCTCCTGCATTGCTGTATTTTGTGGTGTTTAAAAAGAAATTATCTCTTCACTTCTATTTTTCTTTCAAAAATATTTGAAACCATTTTTCATTATGGAACAGTCATCCTGTATGATTAAGTTGAGATTTGCAGGACAGGTCACCTTGGACTGAGCTTAACGGCTCTTCATGACACATAATTCCTCTCCCTCCTCCTTTTTCTCATGGGTGCATAATAGTTTTGCATTATCCTAATATCTTTCTGTTTGTATTTGAAGGTCTTTGCAGAACTTTGCAGAAGGCTTGCAGAACTTGTTTCTGAATTGAACCGTTGAATTTTGCCACTATGTATCTAAGAATTTGCAGTCTGGGATTTTTTTTTTCTTTTGGAGGCAATTTTTTTTCAATAATTTTTTCCCAATTGGAGATTCATATTCTGCTCAGAAGTTTTGGGTAATTCTCTTCTATGATTTTCTTCATTATGATGTTAGAGATTTTTATTCTTTTGGGAGAACTATGATCTTTAGGTTATCTTTATGAATCCTGTCTTTGAGATCCATGTTTTGCTTGCATAATGACCATTTTTCTTTTAATATTCTTATTTTTTTGCTCTCTTCTACTTTGTCTTTCACATGCAGAGTGTTTTTGACTACACCTTGTCACCAGTGTAAGCAAATCTCTCTGTTTCACTATACTGACTGAACTAGGAAAATGACTCACTATTTTTTTTCTTTGATTTCGCAACCAATATTCTATTTGGTGTGTTTTCTAATCTATTTGAAAAAATTGGGGTCAGGGAGAAAGGGGAATCATTTTACTCTTGGCTAGGACTAGTGCTTGCTGAGTATTCTTTGTATTTTAGGATAGTACTATAGTATTCTGTTGTTTTTGAAACTGTACTTTATCCCTCATTTTTCAGTAACTTAGAAATTCTGATAGCCCATAATATGTCTGTCTCAAAACAAGACCTCGTTCTAAAGTAAATAAAACCTTGAATCTGGAATTTACTAAAAAAAAAGTTTTAATTTCATTAACATGCCAGTGTACAATATATTTTCATTCTCCTGAGAATGCTTGCAGGCCTCTTATAGAATTGAGGACAAGAGATTGATGTCAACTATAACCTTAAACCATGTCAACTATAACCTTAAACAGATTCCTTCATTTAACAAACATGAAGGCTGGAGCTAAAGGGGATGTTAGAGATTGTCTAGGCAGCATATTTCAGCAGACAAAATATTGATTTAATAATTGGAGGGCCTGGTTTTAAATTTTCACTGTGTTACCTTTGCAATACAAAGAAGAATTGAGACAATTAAGTGGAAAATTTTTCTAAGACTCAGTCACCTTGACTATAAAGTAAAAATGTTGGATTAGGATCATCTCTAAAATCCTTTATATTTTTAGATCCTATGATTTAACCTATTTGTGCATACACACACATAACATGCATAAGAAAGATGAGGAAACTGACATTCAGAGAAATTAATGATAGAACCAGTTCCATTTGGTGGATTTTTTTTTCTGTCTCTAAGAAGAGCTAAATGAAAGACTGCTGGCCCTGGTTTCAAAGAGTTTATATTTAAATCTCACTTTTCATCTACCTGTATGTGGTGTAAGTCATTTAACCTCCTTTGGACTCAGTTTACAGTTCTATGTAATGCAGAGATTTAGATTAGAAGGCCTCTAAGGATCCTTATAGCTCTAGTTCTATGACATGATCTTAGGATACTGGCTGTTTCCAACCAACTTGAGCCTATAAAACAACATTGAGTTTCATAAGGCAAATTTCTACATAATGGTCCCCTATGTCTGGAATGATCTCCCTCATCATCTCTGCCTACTGGCTCCCCTGGATTCCTCTAAGTCCTAACTAAAATCTCATTTTCTGTAGGAAGCCTTTCCCAACCCCTCATAATTTTAGTGCCTTCCTTCTGTTAATTTGTTCATATTTTTTTCCTATATGAGTTTGTTTGTAGTTATCCATTTGCTTATTGTCTACTTGTTGTGAGCTCCCTGATGGCAAGGACTATCTTTTAAGTTTTGGTATCCTCAGCACTTAGCACAATGCCTGGCATATAGTAAGTGCTTAATAAATGTTTATTTATTGACTGATGAGAGATGGATGGATGGATGGATGGATGGGTGAGTGGATGGATGGATGGATGGATGGATGGATGGATGGATGGATGGATGGATGGATGACTGCGGAGATATACTACTACTTGATATCTTCTATTGGGTGCCTTTAGATACCATTATCTGCTGGTTTGTTTCACGCATCCCCTGGTCTTTTTAAAACATGTTTCCCTTTCATTAACTGGTAGAAAAGGAATAGTGATATTGCTGCTTTCTTCCCCATATGTGAGAAGTGCAATTCATCCATATAGAGACACAAAGAAATGAGATATATGGTGGTATTGTTTGAGTGAAAACAATGATTGTGTGCATTAGGTGTAGGGAGATGGTAGGGATAGGTGAGTAATCCAAATGAAGCAGACAGAGTAATGAACCAGGATTCATAGGCAGGGTAGGATAAAGATGAGAACAAGTTTTTCTCTCCCCTTTCTACAATCATAGGTATTTGTCACAGTGAGGGGAATGCCCTGTATTTTCAGGCCCATTTTGCCAGTAAAAAGACTTTTTCTTCACAGTGGCTCTCAGACTGGGAGAAAATGTCCCATGTTATGTCTCAGGAACTCCAAGGATTTCCAATCATGTTTATTATGGAATGGGTTACCTTAGCTTAGAATACTTTCTATAAAAAGTCTGAGCTTGCCGAAGAAATTTTAGTATATTAATATAATGGAATATTACTATGCTGTAAGAAATGACAACTATGATGAATAAAGAGAAGTTTGGGAAGACTTAGAGGAGCATAAGCAAAAGGAGGTAAGAAGAACCAAGGAAACAATATACACTATGACTAGAGCAGTGTTAATTTAAAGAATGATCACAAAATAATCAAACATTAACATTATGAAATTGCAAAGTTCAAGCTTGGTATAAATGTAGGAAAAGAATAATATACTTCCTCCCCACCCGCTTCCCTTCCCTCCCCTCCCCTCCATTCCTCCCCTCTCCTCCCCTCCTCTTCCCTTCCCTTGCCTTCCTTTCCCTTCCCTTCCCTTGCCTTCCCTTCCCTTGCCTTCCCTTCCCTTCCCTTGCCTTCC
>CM053625.1:282746882-282795181 GCA_028646595.1 Phalanger gymnotis | reverse complement strand
GTTCTGTTTTTTTTTATTCTGTTTCGTCTTTCTCATGAGTCATGAGAAAATGTATAAATTAATTCAATTCCTAGTTATACCTGGAAGTTATATGGGACTCCATGCCTTCTTGGGGAGGGGGGGGGAGGGAGGGAAGAGGGTCTGGAACCAAAATTGTGTGGAACTGTTTGTTGCAATCTAAAAATAAAAAAAAAATTAAAAAAAAAGAACTTACTATGTACCAGATACTATGCTTTAAGGATTCAAAAAGGCAAAAACTCATGATTTCTGCCCTCAAGGAGCTCCCAGTCTAATTGGTTAGACAACATGCCCCACAAAAAACCACACAGCTACAAGATGCCTACAACGTTAATCGGAGGTGGTTGTTTCTGTGGCTGTTTTTGTTGATGATGATCATTCCTTTTTGAAGAGCGTCAATGACATCAGGGGGTGAATTCTTGACT
The DNA here is from genome assembly GCA_028646595.1 of Phalanger gymnotis. Classification (NCBI taxonomy): domain Eukaryota; kingdom Metazoa; phylum Chordata; class Mammalia; order Diprotodontia; family Phalangeridae; genus Phalanger; species Phalanger gymnotis. The sequence goes on along the minus strand of CM053625.1, from coordinate 282,794,738 downwards.
TTCCTGTGAATCGGATTGGAGAGGCAAAGTTGCACAAAGACATCAGCCTCACTCCCTCTTCCAAAGTCATCAAAGTCCAGTGGGAAGACAAAAGTCAAGGTAACTGGGAATGGCCCAGGATGCAGTGAATGACCTTGGGGTAGTCAATGTCTGACCAAGTGCTGATCACTCCACAGGGCTTACTTTAGCCACTTTCAAGATTACTAGAACAAATTGTTCTCATCTGCTCATTCAGCCATGAGAAGTCTTCACATGTTTGGGGTAGATATCCTCCTAGTTTATCAATGGGTTTGAAGCCTGCCAGTTTTCTTCAACTAGTTTTGGAGCCGCGGGTTGGGTGAAAATAGACAGCAAAGGTGGGTGAGCATCCCTGAAAGAGAATATGTAAGCCTTCACATGAGAGATGCTTGTCTTTCCTGGACCCTCCATATACCACAAATGGGAGATATTCCCAGAGTGAGGACACATTTGCCTTGCCTTCTCTGAAAGCTCTTTTCCCCTTTCCCATGTACCATTATTTCCCCAATCTTTCCTAACCTGCCAGGTAACTTCATCCCTCCCCTTTCTAGGCCAAAAAGACATAAACTTAGAAAAGTTTCTGGTCCCTATTCTAACTCGTTTTGGTCCCTCTGTATGGCACCTTCTTTGATTAGTCAAACAAGAGATGGTAGCAGTTTTGTATTTTAAATGGTGGAGGGAGCTTGTGACTGAAGCCTTTCAGCAAGTTTTCACCTGAAAATGAAATGGTAATTTGGGAAGTTTATTCATGTACCCTTTATTAGGGCTCCCTTTCCTCCATTTGATGCTTCTTGGTTTACGTCTAGGGGTACAAATTTTATCCAAAGCGTACGGTTGGAATGACCAAGATTGATCATAGAGAAACTGCTGAATGAGTCTGGCAGAAATATCTACAGTGGAAGGAAGCTGCATTGAAATGCAGCATTTCTTTATCATGGTGACATGTGCTCTCAGCTCAGTCAGATTTGGGAGCACCGTTCTGTGCCTCTATGCTTAAGATAAAGGAAAGCTACCTTATTTTGAACAGTGACATGTCATGCTAATAAAAAGAAATGACTCTTTTATCTGGATATTTCTTATGAGAAGTTGTCAGAGGAGGTTCCTGATTAGTCATTGCCTGTCATTATTTAGGCAAAAGCCCCTTGGGGACTTATGCCAGTGCCATTTGGCATCGATCTGTTAAGCCCTATGCCAGAGTTTCAATGAGCAGTGAAATGACACTGAACAACTCACTACAATCATTTGTTAAAACTACATCTATGCTTATGTGCCACATCTGTGTTCAGATGAATTAGGCTCTAACATGATGGCTCTGACAGACCCTGCTTCTTTCTCTGTTCTTTTGGCATCACCTGGTTATTCTGTCGCTTTGAGGCTTTACAGAGAAAATTTATTCACTATACCAGCAATAAGGCATCTCTCATATTGAGTAATATATGAAATCTTCTAGGGCTACTTTCCTCCCTCTTCTACTCCTTGAACAATACATGACTTGACAGGGTACTGTCAAAGCCCATTTTGCAAAAGACACTATTAAGAAACTCAAGGCTTTGTCTTTCCTCCTTTATCTTGTTAAATAGAGACAATCCTCCCTCTACCTCCATCACAGAATGAATACTTGCAGTGAGGGTAAGGAAGGGTGAAACAGTTAAGTGAGAGCAAGGCTGCAGAGTTGAGGGCTTTCTATACTGTATCTGCACTGCACAAGATGCCTTCATAACCCTGAGCATGTAGCCAAATGTTAAATGTATTTGCAGCCTCATTCACTGTAAAAGAGCCACTGAAGAGTTTATTTTTTGCTTGGCCCCAGATTCCTTTTGCCTGTTGCATAAGCTTCTTATCACTGTTAATTTTAGCCTCCAAAGATGTGTTCACATAACATAAAATTATAATCTTGTTTCTAAAAAAATCCTGTCAAAGAATAGTTTCCACTATATTATGGAGATGAATCATTTCCTTAGCTTGGACCACCATGTTATTTGAAATGAAATGATGACTTGTGAGATGAAGGCAATGTATAATTAAACAGCTTATAACATACATGAAGAAAGGAAGGAAAATCAGAGGCACAAAATCAAGAAAAAAAGAAACACTTTTCTGCTTCACATGGTATATCCAGGGGAATCTGCAGTATGCGCAGTATCTTCCTTCTTTTTAAGTAGCAGAAATGCTGAGTGATGGAAATATGCATCCCAGAAGAAAAGAGAGATCCATCAACACCACAGAGGCACAAGTGAGTCGAAGACAATAGTAAAAGTACACTTTACAGAATAATTCCTGATGCTATATCTATTTTTTAATTTGACTTTCATTTGGCACTTTCCTTTTCAGGCTTTCTTTACTTGACATCCAAGTCAGGAAGGTAGTGCCACCCCCTGAAGGAAAAGAAAGGGAGAGGGGAATCATCTCTGGCACTTTATGAAGTTCAATGTTTTATTTCTTTCAGGATTCTAACGGCCATATCCATGCTTGCTTGAATACTAATGAAGTGTAATATGGGATATCAATCATGGTCTGGCTGGGATAGGGAGACAGGCAAGTATGAAGCTGGCTTAATGAAACTATAAAGAAAAACCATCTTCCTTCAAACAGTTCAACAATCAGATGGCTTATAAAAGGGGAGAAAACAATATCTATCATCCTTAACAAAATCAAAACTTGTAGAAGAACTTGATTCTAGCCCTAGTTCTGTCTATGAGCTGAGTGACCTTGGGCAAGTCAATTAACCTCTATGCTTCAATTTCTTCAACATCCTGTAAAGTGGGGATGATATGACTTGTATTTATCTTCCTTTGGGGATCAAATAAGGTGATACATGAGAAGCAGTCAATTAGTCAACAATAATTTATTTAGTACTTATAATATGTCAGGCACTATAATGAAGATGCAGGATACAGCAAAAGGCAAAAAATCCCTGCCCTCAAAAAGCTCACATTCTAATTTGAGCAGCAACACATAAAAAGTATGTGTGTGTGTGTGTGTGTGTGTGTGTGTGTGTGTGTGTGTGTGTGTGTAAAGACACAGTGAATAAATAATGGAAATCTGAGAGAAAAGGCAGTACCAGCTGGAGAAGCTGGGAAATGCCTTTTTAAGGTAAATTTGAGTCAAGTGTTGAAAGAATCCAGAGAAACTAAGAGGCAGAGGTGGTGGAGCAGAACATTCCAGGCACGGGAGACAGCCAATGTAGTGGTTTGTGTTTGAGGAACTACATTGTAAGCTGGTGTTTCTGGACCATTGAATAGGGGCTAGAAAGCACAGTGGAAAGAGAATGGGAACTGGAGTCAGGAAGATCTGAACTAAAATCCTGCCTCATACATTTATTATCTATGTGATCCTGAGTGAGTCACATAATTTCTCTGTGTCCCAATTCTCTCTAAAATTGAGAAAATAATAGTGCCTAATGCAAAGGGTTGTTATGAGGATCCAAAGAATTAATATACATAGAACTTTGCAAACCTTGAAGTGTCATTTAAATGAAAACTATTATCATTATTTGGAAGGGATTAAAATCTAAAAAGGTAGAAAGGGAAGAAAAGGTCTGAAGATGATGAGATTTAAATGAAAAACAGATGAGTTATATTTCATTTTGGAGGTTAATAGGGAGTCATTATAACTCATTGAAGGGATAGAGAGATGACATTGCCAGGCCTAAACATCAAGAATAATACTTTGACAACTGAGGTTGGAAGAAACTTGAGGGAGGGAGAACAGTTAGAAGGGCATTGCATTTGTCTAGAGAAAAGGTAACACAAGCCAGAGACAGGGTTATGTGTAAAGACTGGCACATACTCAAGAAATATTCTGAATGTAGAAACAAGAAATAGCAATGGATTGTATTTGTGGGGTGATTGTTAAATGTCAAGGATGAAGCTAAAATATCACTTGGCACCAAGACTGGCATATAACAATTGACTGAATGACTGAGTCTCAGTGAATGGGAGGATGGGGATGCTCTTGTCAGTAATAGGTAAACTTAGAGAAGAGGAGGTCTTTGGTGGAAGAGATAAGATTCTGTTTTGAACACTTGAGGTTGAGATGCCTTTGAGACATCCAGTTTGAGATGTCCAAAATCTAGAAGGTGATGCGTGGTAGTAGCTCAGAATAAAAACGTGTGTTTTATATATAGATATGAGAATCATCTGCACAGGAAAGATCATTGAATCTATGGAAACTGACAAGATCATTGAGTGAGAAAGAATGACTGTAAAGAGAAAAGGTTACAGGACAGACAAAGACTACAGCAATTAGTGGGCATGGTGAGGATAAAGAGCCAGCTAAGGAGACTGAAGGATTACTAGACAAATAGGAGAGATTAAGATCATGAAAACCCAGAGAGGAGAAGATAGCCAGGAGGAGAAGACAGAAAATTCTCAAATGCTAAGGAGAGATCAAGAAGCATGTGGGAGAAGAGAATGGGGAAGAATTGCCTGTAATTAGATTGGGCAATTAAGAGATAATTAGAAACTTTGCATTTTGCAAATCATAAATCACTAAAAAAGTCAGTTATTTTTTCCTGTTATTGCCATTCCCATTATTTTTACTTATCATTTTGGCATTTAAAGCCCTACATAAATTTTTCACTTTTTCATAGCTAGTACACATTATTCTCCCTCATCCACTCTATATTCCAAGCAAATCAAACTCTGACATTCTGTGTAAGTAAAATTCCTTATCCTGATCCTGTGACTTTACCTAGGCTGTCACCTCATACCTGTAATGTTTATATTCCTGGGATCTCTTGTTCCATTCAAGGATCAACTTGAGTTAACTTCTACATGAAACTTTTTCTTGATCCCACAAATATCAATTTTAAGGAAATCCCCCTTTTTCCTTGAAATTAGTTTGTACTAATTTAGTATATGCACTAAATTGACCTATGAGTGTATATGTTATCCCCTCCCTAGGAAAAGATAAGTTCCCTGAGGACAGTGACTGTTTTCCTTTATTTTATCTAAGTATCCTTATCATCCACCATAGTGCCTAGACCAAGGCAAGCATTTAATATTTTAAAATCTATTTGAATAATTTTTTCACAGATATTCTGTGCAGTGCACCAGAAGTCTTGCTCTAGACTTTTTGCTCTAGACTAAATATCATTGTAGCACTCAAGTTGTCTCTTCCTTTTCTTATCATAGATATATGTGAAAGTATGCCATTTAAATGTCTATTGGTAATATGTGGTATCTGATCTATGATATGTTTTATCTTATGTATTATCTTTTGATTGCCCTTCAAGTCACCTGCTTTGTCTCTTCTGAGATAATCATATCCCTTGATCATAATAACATAAGGTTAAGGGGAAATTATTGATGTTAAAACATGAACTTCTACAGCCTGAAGCAGATTGAAATATTGAACAATTTTACAACTGCAATACAACTCACTTTCTTCCTCCTTTTACATGAGGTACCCAAATTATCAAATGTCTAAGGTATGAGTATGTAAAGAGTAACTCAATGGACTGCCCATCCAACTTCTTGTCATAATATGAGCAATGCAAAATTTTATTATGACTGGTTTCCCTATATTCAATGTGAAATAAATCTCATGAGTGACCATTGATCTTACTGAGAAGGGCTTGTAGTATTCCAAGTCCCAAAGTTGCTAAAATGGCACTGCCTCAAGTTGAATCTCAAACACAATAACTTGTTTTCTCTATGTATCATAGATACTCCTCTTTGTCAGTTATCTTAGTCCTGGTTTAATTCAATTCCCTACTTCTTAACCCACTGTTTGTGGATTCCAATCATTCTTTTCTACTGATACTATATTTTCTGTCTTTCAATTTCTTGGTTTTGGATTCTTCTCAGGTTTACTCTTAATCCACATTGATCAGTAGGCTTCATTTGGATTTATATTGAGATTAGATGCCACTTGATGGCTCCTGACACTGATGTACTTGCCCAGGTCTTCTCCTTATCCAAAAGTCATATAAGTCAAGTATAATAAGTCACTTTCACAGTGTATAGTGTGTGTGTGTGTGTGTGTGTGTGTGTGTGTGTGCAATAGAGAAGAGGCAGCCAAGTGACATAGTGGACAGAATACTGAAGCTGTAATCAAGATGACTTGATGTGGCTTTAAGTGTGTCTTCACACACCTACTAGTTGTGTGACCCTGGACAAAGTCACTTAACCTCTATTTCTCTCAGTTTCTTCATCTGTAAAATGGTGATAATTATAGCACCTTCCTTCCAGGGTTTTTGTGAAGATAAAATTAGATATTTTAAAGCAGTTTGCAAATCTTAAAGCACTATAAAAATGTTAACAAGTGTTATTATATCCCATTCTGCACTCTAAGTCTACCATTTCTGTTAGGAGGAGGATGGTATGTTTCACCAACTGGTCTTTTGGATACATATTTGGTCAATTGCATTGATGAGAATGCTTATGATTTTCAAAGGTATTTGGTTTTATAGTGTTGATATTGTATATACTGTTTTCCTGGTTCTGCTCATTTCATTCTGCATTGGTTCATAAAAATCTTGCCAGGCTTTTCTAAAACCATCCTCTTCATTATTTCTTACAGTGAAACAATATTTGCTTACATTCATACACCATAATTTGTTCATCTGTTTCTCAATTGATGTCTAACCATTTATTTTCCAATTCTTTGACACTACAAAAGAACTGTTATATAGAGATAGAGATAGAGAGACATACATACATACATATATATATATATATATATAAAAATGTTGTTATCATTAATTCTCAAAGAGGACCAAAATGATATCATTATATTGAAGTAAAGTTACAATGCTTGCAATTGTGACTGAGCAGACCATGATGAGCTTGGAATGTTTTACCACAAGTCAGACACAAATAGTCCATGTAATTTGCTCATCTCGTGTTTCTTTTGAGCTACTTCAATTCTGCTTTGCTCATAGAGCACAGCACCTTCTCTGATGAGGGCATACCATCCTGGGCCAGTGTCTCCAATGTCACACAACCAATTCCAAAGGTCTTAAGAGAGAACTTGAGAGTTTCCTTGTATTGTTTCTTCTGACCACCATGGGAGGTTTTGTCCCATGTGATTTCTCCAAAAATAGACTTTTAGGTAAATGTACATTTAGGATTCAAACAACATGGCAAGACCATCATAGCTGTACTTTCTGCAGCAAAGTTTGAATACTTGACAATTTAGTTCAAAAAAAGACTCCAGTGCCTGGTTCCTTTGTCCTGCCAGGTGATCTTCAGAATCTTCCTAAGACCATTCAAATGGAAGTGATTCAGTTTCCTGACATGGCACTAGTACATTGTCCCAGTTTCCCAGTCAAAAAACAACAACAACGGCTCTGTAGACCTTCAGCTTGGTAGTCAGTCTAACACCTCTTCTTTCCCACACTTTCCTTAAGAGCCTCCCAAACATTGAGTTAGCTCAATTTAGTTAGTTACATTCTATTTTTTTCATACTTATTTCTCTACCTATCCTCAGTCTGTCAATCAGTCAACTAGTATTTTAAGGGTCAACTATGTGTCAGGTGTCTTGGTATGTATTGGGGATAAAAAGAAAGCCAAAAGACATTTACTGATCTTATAGAGCTCACAGTCAAATGAGGGAGATAACATGCAATTAACTATTTACAAATAAGTTCTATACAGGATAAATTAGAGATAACCAAGTGAGGAAAGGGGAGGAGGAAAACCTTCATGTAAAAGGTGATATTTTAGCTGAGACTTGAAGAAGTCACATAAACTGGGAGGTGGAGATGAGGAGACAAAGAATTGCAGGCCCAGAGTCATGAGGTAGAGCATCTTGCTCAAACAATTGCAAGCCAGTATCACTACATCAAAGATACAAAGGGTTATAAAGGCCCCCCAAAAGTCCCTCCTCTCAAGGAGATCATAATCTATTAGGTTACATCCTATCCTCCTAATGAATTGTAAGTTCTTTCAAGTTAAGATCTAATTTGTATTTCAACTTTTAGTTCACAGTACCCAGCAGAGAAATTGGTGGTCTTCAAAAAATGCTAATAATTAGATTTAATTTTAATTGCAAATATTTATAAAAGTGAAAATAATCATTCAAAATTGAAGACTCCATTGTAGCTCAGGGATGTGACTATGTTATAAAATCCTCTGGCCCACCACTTGTAACTTCCTTCAAGAACTAATATAAGGAGTACATTTTTAGTGCTAAAACTCAAATTGCAAACAGTCTTAATGGTGAAGCTACTAAGCAGCTGGAAGCCAGATGTGGCTAGGCAATACAAATCATAAACCAATTTGATAATAAGAAATTTATTGTTGCATTTGCTATCAGATATAGCTGTTTTTCTCACTGCTTGGATCTTGGAAAAGATGCAAGATTTTAGATAGCTAAAATACTTATGGCTGAGTTTCTGCTCTGTAGATCACAAGAAATCTCTCATTAAACAATTGTTTTTCAGACTAAACTAAAACCACTTCATTAAGTAATCTCTTCTCTATCTGTGACATGAGGTATCTCTTCAAGTCTAAAAGCTTACCAAAAAGCAAATTCATCATGTTAGTCAGTTTGTCCTCTTAAAATCAAAGACACCCAGCCAAAGGACCAAGGGAAAGAAAAAAAAAGATGGAGGAAATGTTTAAACTAAGAAAGGAAAAGCAAATGCAGAAGATGAAAGACATAGGACACTCTTATTTTTTCCTCCTACAGCTCCTTCACCAAAGAAAAGATAATTTTCTTCATTTGCCTCAGTCATTGTCCCCTAAAAATGAAAGGACAGAGGAGCCAAGCAATACTTTCTCTGGATCCAGTGGTAAATATTTCTGATTATCTATGCACACACACACACACACACACACACACACACACACACACACACAAATCTGATTCGAGGAGAAATCAAGGAGACACTCCTCCTCCAGAGGGTAAATGAAAACCCTGAGGATTGAATAGTACCAACCCACCCTTGGCTGCAGTCCCAGATGCAGCTCATTAACTTAATGAGTTCTGGAAAAGGGTTACTGGACCTTGCTCCAGGGCACAGTGGTATCAGTGTGTATGTGATGGCTCCCAAAAGGGTACTTTGTTCTGGAAACCAAGCCGAATCAGTGGACTGACCCACTTAGGGGAGTCATTCTCCCGATGTGCAGTGCTGACTGCATACATTACAAATCCATGTTTTACCATCTCAACTTGATTGTCACTGTACTAAATGAGTCTTTTTATTCCTTCCTAATTGGTTCCCAATGTCACCCTACAGAATTTCAAACCTCATCTTCCCTCCTCAAGTCTCCCTCATCTCTTTTAGTTGAGGACTTGGATTCTATTGAGAATATTGAGGTCATATGATATGAGCTCCCTCTTCTCTTCAGCTCAAAACATCATTCATCTCAAACATCATTTCCTTTTTTACCTCCAGTCTGACAAAGAGGTGCCCCTTCTCCTTACCAAATAGCCTACTCCATGTAGGCACTTGATGCCATCCCTTCCTGTCTCCAACAGTATTATCAAATCTGAAAACAAATAACTGAAAAGTCACAGAGGTTATGCAAGTGCAGTTAACTCTGAAAATTCCAAAGAGTTCACAGAGGTTATCACGACCACAGTTAACTCTGAAAAAATATCAAAAAGTTCACAATAGTTATCACAGTCACAAATTAACTCTATGAAATAAAATAAAAAGCAAAGAACTAACAGTGGTCATAAGCAAAAAGCTTTCTTTATTCCATTTGAGCAAGAAAACTAGACACATGTGCTGGGGTCTCCTCTAGGAGGAGAACTCCTTTAGTGAGGCCAAATCTTAATTCGAGTAGCAATGCCTACGACGAGGGGTAACAGCAACAATGAGACACATTTGATTCATAACAGGCCTCATGACCATAACATGGTTCCTGCAGGTGTTTGACCTCAGAGACCACCTGGGGCTAGTGCAAAACAATTTGGAGATATTGCTGCTGTGGTAGAGTTTATCTAGAGGGTCAGCACAAAAGATTGTTGTTATGCCAAGCTCGGGGCACAGCTTGCTTGCGGGGCTTAGCTCTGGAAAACAGGGTGTCTCCTAATAGTAAAAAGAGAGGAACAGAAAGAGAGGAGTGGTCTTGGCATGGGGATCCTGACAGCATCCCTTCCATTTCTCTCAAACTTTAACCTCTCTCTAGCTATCTCTTCTTGCATCAAATTTGTTGTCTCCCCTTTCTTTAAGAAACCTTCAATATGTCTAACCTTTTTTTTCTAGCTATCATTCTATGTCTCTCCAAACTTTACTAGTCAGACTTTTTGAAAATACATACGTTCACTTCTTCCATTTCTTTTCTCACTCAGATCTCAAGACTTTAAGATCTGGTTCCTAATCTTATTAAAACTAACTGAAAATGTTGCCAAATCTCATAGTCCTTTCACAATCCTTATCCTTCTTGCCCTACCTACTGTACTTAATGCTACTGACAAACCTCTGTTCCTGGATATTCTCTCCACTCTGAGTTTTCGTGACACTTTTCTCTCCTGGTTCTCCTGTTTGAAGGTCTGCTCAGTGCCTTTTGCTAGCTTATCAGTCGTATCATGTACTCCAAATGAAAGTGATCCTCAAGCTTCCTTTACAATCCTCTTCTGCCTCTATGGTATGGCTTAGTAACTTCATTATCTCTTATGAATTTTATTTATGGGCTTCTAGGTAAACGGTGAATAGACAAATATATCTAGTCTCAATCTTTCCCTGAGCTAAAGTCTCATATAATCAATTGCAGTTAAATGTTTCATACTTGATGATCCAGAGATATTTTAAACTCAACATGTCCAAAGTTGAATTCATCTTTCCTATATACTCTTCTTTCTTTTAATCCTTTGTATTTATATTAAAGGTATCACCATTCTTTCAGTCTCCTGGGTTTATAACCTTAGAATTATTGAAGAATCCTCATTGTCCCTGACTCAAAATATCTAATCACCTCCTAGATCTTTCCATCATGCTACTACCATCATATCTAGCAAATCCTACCCTTTTCCTCAACTTGCACAGATAATACCTTAGTATGGACCGTCTTCGCCTCTGACCTAGATTAATTCAACATCCTCCTAATTGTTCTCCCTGCCCTTAAGTCTTTTCCCACTTTGGTCCCACCTACACACTGCTGATTAAGTAATTTTCTTTAAGCACAAATTTGAACATGTAATCCCTCCTATTCAAATAATTGTAGTGGCTTTCTATTGCCTCTAAAATAAAATACAAACTCATCTGTTTAGCTTTAAAGTACATTAAAATGGCTCCTAGTTACCTTTTTAGCTTCATTGGATACTTCTACTGATCCAACTGCACTCAGCGATGGCCAAATTTGCCTTCTTTCTATTTCTCACATTTGACAGTGTAGTTCTTGTCTTTGCACTGGCAGTATCACATGTCTAAAATTCACTCCTTCCTTACTTCTTCTTGATAAAGTCTTTCTCTCTTTTCAAGATGCAAATCAAACACTACCTTCTGCATAGCAACCCCCCCCACTTCTAATGGCTTTCCACCCAAATAATCTTGAATTAAATGATATTGTATTTATTCACTTTATTATATATTTATTTGTATTTATTCACTTTATGAGATAACTCTATCATTATCCCCTTTATGAGATATCTCTATCATCTATAAACTTGTTACCCCCAATTGAATGTAACCTCCTTGCAAAGAAGGGGTTTTTTGTTCTTTTTATTTGTATCACCACTACTTAGCATAATGCCTAACTTTGAGCAGCTAGGTGGCACAATGGATAGAGTGCAGGACGTGGAGTAAGGAAGACTCATCTTCCTGAGTCCAAATCCAGCCTCAGACATACTAGCTGTGTGACCTTGGGCGAGTGACTTAACCACCTTGCTCTAGTTTCCTCATCTGTAAAATGAGCTAGAGATGGAAATGACAAACCACTGGAAAATATCTGCTGAGAAAACTCCAAATGGGGTCACAAAGAATTGGGCATGACTGAAAAACAACTGAACAGCAACTACGAATGAGAAGATGAGTAATAAATGCTTTCAGATAGCCAACTGCAATGACTATACGAAAACCTCTATACCTGACCTCCATCCTTCAATTCCTATCACCTTCCTCACTCAGCCAAAAATGATCTGGGATTTCTAGTTAAGCAGTCCATTGATTCCCAGTAAAGGGCCACCCAAGGGTTCTGAATCTATGGACTCACTTGCTCATGAGTCTATTTAGTCATTCAGCTGCATTTATTAGTCACTTATGTCCCAGGTACTGTAGTAACCACAAGGGACACAAAGAAAGACAAAAAGAAAAAAAAATCTAAAGCAAATTAATTTAACTACTAGGCTAGGTCCATGTAGTAGAGTGAAAGAAAAGCAGGCCAGGGAATGAACTTCAGGAAATGAAGGAGGGAAAAACCCACCACTTCTACCTATACACACACACACACACACACACACACACACACACACACACACACACACGATGTGAAATGTAAATCATTTAACCTCTGTATACTTCATTTTCCTTAGCTATAGAATGATAACTCTTAGCTCACAGATATGTGATCTCATTTGAGAAGATCAAATGAGATCATATATGTAAAGAGATTTGTAGAGCAGAGGAGAGAGTGCTACGCTTGGAGATGATACCCCAGAAGGCTCCTGCTCTGGGGAGAACCGCACAAGTTTGCCCTGCCTCCTGGAAAGGAGCATTTGGAAGGCCCTAAAGAAGACTAGGCTTTCCTGGGGCTGCATCAGATGAAGAAATAACTACTCCTTGGAGATCATGAGTGAAAGGGGCCATGATGGTCCCCAAGGCACCTCCACCTCTTCTCCTCCTCTTTACCTGGCTCCCAGCAGCATGCCTCTCTGTGCTGGTGACAGTGAAGGATACCGAATGCTATGTCACTGTCTTTGCTTCCATCATGCTCAAGTGCTACTATACCACATCTGCCCAGCTGCAAGACATGGTGCTTCAAGTCCTTCTGCAAAGACCCAATACTAGATTACTATTTTGCATCATATCATGGGGCTTTAGCTCTGGGTCAAGACTCATGCAATGATTACAATGACAGCTGAAGGACTGTCCGAATTGTGGCTTAGAAGCAAGGACAGAATGAGCCAGTTTTGGGTGTGGAGTAGGGGCAACACAAGATTACTATCAGAACCAACCAGATCTTGTGATTAATGAGGTGATGCGGTAGGACCATGGAGTCTATTACTGTACCATCAAGGATCCAGGGGACACCTCAGGAAAACCAGATAAGGAAGTGAAGCTCACTGTTCTCCACTGGCTGACAGTGATTTTCATCATCCTTGGCACCATCTTCCTCACTGTGCTGGTCAGCGTGTTCTGCTGTCAGTGTTGTCCCCAGTACTGCTGCTGCTGTGTCCGCTGTCTTTGCTGTCCAACCTGGTACTGCTGACCTGAGGAAGCACTGGCTTGGCACCTGTATATGAAGCAGGTTTGGGCACTAATCCCCCAGAAGATTGAAAAACTCCTTTACTAGAGAGCTGACAGGAGCTTCCAGATTTCATCTTACCAAATGAACCCACTGCTGTAGTGAGATTTTTCCCCACCAGCCAGCTTCCCTCAGATGCCAGTGCCCCCAACACCTACTCACCCCACTGCTGCCAATGGAGTGTTAGAGTACTTAGAGAAGGAACTGCAGAAACTCAATCCTACCCAGTCTCTCCCACCAGACCACAAAGCAAGACTTGGTCATAACTGCAGCATGTTGTCCTCCCTGGGTTCAGAAATTGTGGAATGCAGGATTATCTACCTTCCCCCTTGGTCAGAGACCTTCCCTCTTCTCAGAGGACCAGTGAATCATCTCACCAGCAGTTTTCCAGGTTACCTTGGGCTCTGGAGGAAGGGAAAGGGAATCATTACTCTGATTTCCATTGACAGTTCTTGGAACCATGGCCAAAGCCCAAAGCCTCAAACCATAGGAGTTGTGAGAACTGTAATAGTGGAAGACATTGGAATTCCACGGAGTAAGTCTTGCCTATGTCTAGGCCATACTGCTATATCCTGAGTGATGACGGGTTCTATTCCTGGGAGGCCCACTGGCACCCCAACCATGAAACACAACAGTGCTGCTCTCCAGGGAGACGCCATTGGCCAGGCCAAAAGGAGAGCACCTACAGACACTGTAGTCACTGACACTGAAGCTATTCCTCACCATCTTGTCACAGCTCTTGGAGTCCAGAAGAAGAGAACAAATAGCAGTATCATGAAGGCTAGAAATCCCACCACCTTTCTCAACCCCCAAGCTGGACAGAACAGAAACCTCCAAGCTACTGCCCTCTAGATGTCATTCCAGGAGAAAGCTCCTATGGTGGAAGGAGTATCATCATCTAATACCTGAGATCTCCTTCTTGGCTGTTCTATCATGATGGATGACAAGTAATTTTATGACTCAGAAGCCCTGGTGATTCTGAACTTGTGCTTCTGGATTGGACCTTAGGAACCAAGCTGAAGTAGTATGATGACATGAGCCCACTACAATTGACCGTTTGCTTCTTTCATTCATTCAACAAGCAGTTATTAAGTGTCTGCTGTGTGCTGGCTACTGTTCTAGGTGCTAGGGATACCAAGCCAAAAATCAGACAATCAATAAGCATTTATTAAACACCTACTGTGCTTTACAAGTTCAGTGCAAGGCAGTGGGAATACAAAGATAGACATTAATGAGGATATAGGTCCAACCAAAAACTCAGTTTCATGTATTAGAACTAATGGTTACTCTCAGAACTCAGGAATCTTGATGAAGCAAATGAACATCCAGGAGGAGCAAGAGAGATGACCTGTGTGTGCCTCCATGTATACAGCAGCTTTATGGGAAATGTAGTCTCCACCTGTTTCATCCCTAGTTTTATAGCCTCACAGCTCAGTTCATTCTGTTTTAGGGGCCCATCAATTTAAAGATGCTACCCAAAGGAAAATAAAAGACTATGAAGAAAGGTCCAGAGATCTTATTTCCAACGACAGCTCTCTATTCAGTATGTGTACATGCATATATATATATATATGTATATATATATATATATGCATATGCATGCAAATTTATGTGTGTATATATAGTTATGTACATGCATACAAACATCATGGTTTCCCCAAAGTGCATTATATATATGGATATGTGTATGCATGCATGCATA
Source organism: Phalanger gymnotis (assembly GCA_028646595.1). Classification (NCBI taxonomy): domain Eukaryota; kingdom Metazoa; phylum Chordata; class Mammalia; order Diprotodontia; family Phalangeridae; genus Phalanger; species Phalanger gymnotis. The sequence continues at coordinate 282,779,660 of CM053625.1, read as the reverse complement.
TGCATTTATGAAACGTGCATTCATGCACACATATATGCATGTGCATATCTCCATCTTCATATGTATGTACGTGCATTGTATGCATATTTGTATTCATGGATAAATAAATTGAACAGTTGCTAGAAAGTTGGCTTTGGTGGGAGAAAACCTGTAGATCCTATAGCACAGGCAGCTATCATGAGTATCAAATGAGATAATTAATATGAAAGCTCCATCTACTAATGGAGATAGATGGTAGAAAAATGCATATATATATATATATATAGATAGATTAGATAGAATCGAAGAGATAGATAGATGGGTAGATATTAAACACATAATATGTGCCAGGCAATGTGCTAAGTACTAGGGATACAAATAAAAACAAGCAAGACGGACCCTATCGTCAAGCTTGTTTGTTTATTTGCTTGTTTGTTTTAATATTTCTAACAGGAAATGATAATGCATAAAAGAGAGATGAAATGGAAGGGAAAAAGAAGTACAAATGTGCTGGCATGCCTGGATATACCATTTAAGTGATGTGGATGCTTGAAACTAAGTAAAACAAGGGTAAAGTTAATCTATAAATGCCTAGGTTTGTTCCAGGGATGAAGTACAATTTTTCTAGTGGGAATAGAGTTGATGTTTTGGCTGGAGTAGAGACAGCATGCCTTAGAATATTGGCCAATTGTCTATAATCTATAATCTTAAGGATTTGCCTAAGACACTGAGAGGTAAACTAGGATGGGTCAAAGATGAGATTTGAACCCAGGGCATTTTTACTTCCAGGACAGCTTTCTATCTGCCATGTGCCTTATGCCACTCATAATATGGGGACATTCCAGTTGTTCTAATCTATATCTTGCCACTGGATCCAGATAGCTCCAGAGGAGAAAGGGGGTTCTTCCCAAAGGAATGTAAATTTAGATCGCTGACATCTGGAAAGATATCTTAGGGTTTACAGACTAGATTTTGTTTGCTTAAGGACCATGTCTTAAACCCAATCCACACTAGGTCTCATTGACTGGCCAAAAATAGTTCCCAGCTGAAGCCCCAGTGGTCATTGTTTGTTCCCTAATGACTCAGAGTGACTGCAAATAGCAGTTGTTTCTGTCTTGGCCAGATATCCTGATAGTCTTTCCCTCAAAGATTGATTTTTTTGGTTGTTTAGGTAAAAGAAGCTGTTCTTTGTCTCACTTCTAACCTATCCTTAATCACTGATTGGGCATTGCTTGAGTAAAATCAAGGCCTTGGAAAGACCTTAGCTTAAAAAGGTCAAGGTCTCCTGCTGCATCCTGGGCCATCTCCAGTTGTCCTGACCTATCTTGCCACTGAATCCAGATGGTTCCAGAGGATAAAGTGAGGCTGGAAATTTTTGTACTCCCTCACTTAAATCTAATCCACTTGCAAGTCATGGAAAAACCTTCCTGATGTCATGGCCCTCTCTGAGAAAGAAGGTGGAAAAAACAACCACTCACAATAATATTAATGACTATAGTAGTAATGGCAACGATAACTGTCAATTATTTTACTTTATGAAAAGTTGCAAGTCTTATTTTAAAAAGTGTTTTTCTTCACTGTAATGATGATGATGAGGAGGAGGATGAAGATCTCACTTTTTATTCCTCTTCCCTCCTCTTTCAAGGTTTGGAAATTTGTATATCATAGAATGAGGAGTTATTTTCAAGGTGCTTGGCAAATGCATGTACTTTGAATACTTCAGTTACCAGTCCTCACTCTGAATCTTTAACTTGCTTGTTTCAGATTGTAACATGAAAACATTAACCAAAGACAAACTCTTTGATCACAATGTTCTCCTGATTTTATTTTAATTACACAGACTTAAATAAATATGCCATACTAAAAACACCTTGTGGATGCTGATAGTTTCTTTAAATTAATAAAAATTCAAAAGTCTTATGAATTCTCAGAAGCATTATTTTTTGAAGCTTTTTACATTTTCCCCATTTTATCTCCCTCCAATTGAAAGCTGATAATGGAATTTATTACTAAAGTATCTCCTAGCTCATGAAATCTGTTCTATAGTGAGATGTACTGGACCTCTAATTTCATTTGTATGTGAAAGTACTATGCAATGTAATTCAGCAATTTCTCTATAATTTATAATATGAGACAACAGCCTACATTACTAAAATCTTAAGTCATTGCCCAGGGCCTTTGAACTAATGTGTATCAGAAATGGTACTTGAACTCATGTCCTCCTGCCTTCAAATCACACCCACTAGTCACTATGCCACACCTTTGTAAATCTATTGCATATTACCTCAAATATAAAACAAGTAGCCTAATGGCCCTCCTACCATTCCCACCCTCAACCTCACTAAGTAATTAATAATAATAATAATAATAATAAATTACCAATTGTACTGCACTCATCTTGTAAAACTGGAACTCTATTCATTTTTGGCCGACTGTGTGAAGTCAATTTGATCTATTTACTGAGAAATTTCCCCTCTTCTTTTGGTGCAAAGCGAAAAGTAAATATATCTTTACTTGTGATTTCAAACTCAGTGGCTGAGAAAAAAATGGTTTAAAAAGGTTTTGTGCTAAATTCTCTTAAACCTCTCTAACTTCTCTTAAGTGTATTCATCAAAGCCATTGGTTCTGGCAGTTGGAAATTGGAGCATTTTGATATATTCATTTCCTATCTGGTTTAAGGACTCATGTGAGATGAAAGCCTCAGTTTTATTTCCCAGGGTTATTTCACTTGGTTGATTTAGCATCAGTAGATTTCCCATTGGGCACATTCAAAATTGAATTATGTCACAATCCTTCTGAAGGCCCAACCACATGCCATAATTGCAATAATTCTGTATAATCAAAGATTTAATATTGTCATTAGTTGGTTGGGTGTTGTCCTTTGTTCTCAAAGAGGACCAAAATGACATCACTATGCTATAGTCAAGTTTCAGTGTGCCAGACTGTAGCTGATCAGACTAATACCAGGAAGCTCAGTATGCTGTACCACAGGTCAGGTGCAAATAGTCTGTATAAACATTTGTGGTGGATACTCCAAACTTCTGAATCCTGTGTTTCCTTTGAGCCGTTTCAATTCTGCTTTGCTCATTGAGAGCAGCACCTTCTCTGATGTGGACATGCCATACTGAGTGGTCCTCATACCCTACACTCATTCATCATTATATGTCTTCTTCAAAGAACTATAATCAGAGCTACATCTGATGAAAGATGGTCAGTTTACACTATAAAAATTAATTCAATTAAAAACAAAAACAAAACCTTTCAGGCTTTCCAAATTTATCCCATTCATACAGAAATTAAGTAGTAGAGTTTGAATTTGTATAAAATCCCATACGTCTTTGTTATAGTCGAAATCATGGCAAATATTTTCATATAAAATGATGCAATTTACCTTCCTGAAACATTGATAGTATTTACCAAAACTTTTATTCTTCTCTAGTTGGCTCTCTTTAATATCTCTTCATCTAATTTACTAAAAAGATCAAAGCCATCAGACATAAGCTTCTGCCTTCGATGTTCTTTCTTTCACTAAATTTCTCTGTCACTAAAGATTCTTTTATCGTGCCTCCTGTTTGAGAAGAGAGTCTATCCTTTCTCTTTTCTAAGAGCAACACCTCCATAGCATCACAGATTTAGTACCAGCAAGTAAGTGCACTCTTTAGTGTACTCCCTAATGAGTGCACTGAGGGAACGTATGGGATCCTCCTTGATGAGAATCACATTCAGGATATAATTCTCCTTCTTGATTCCTTCACCCTTTGAAGACTAAAATTATCATTAAAGTACATCAAGAAATGCTGGACATTTGGAGACAGTATGAGAGAGAGACTGGGAGAGAAACACAAAGACACAGAGATAGACGTGAGAGATAGACAGACAGACAGACAGACAGAGACAGAGAGAGAACTAGAGATCTCCGGATGACTGATGTTTACCATTGTTATGCCCTGCCCTGCCAGTTTCTCCATCTTGCCCCAGCTCGCCCCACTGTTTTTACTCATATATCCACAGACCCCACTGTTTGTACTCCCATCTCCACGGATCCCACTGTTTGTACTCCCATCTCCATGGACCCCACTGTTTGTGTTCTCTTCTCCACGGAAATAATCCTGCCTCATCTTGTCCCACTGTTTGTGTTCCCATCTCCACGGAAATCAAATTGTGTTCTTTCCCTGTCTCTACCCCTGCTCGCAGCTGTTCGATTTGAGTCATTACACCAAACAGTCGCGCGCTTGAATAAATCCACATCCAAATTTATATCCGGGTCTCGCTCGCTTTTTTTGGCACATTTCTGCAGGCCCCAGCGAGATTTGGGGGTGGCCTGTGGCACCCCCTGGGCCAGGGTCTTGTCCTCGGTTAGTGGGTGTCTCCTTGTCCCGATCTCTAAGGGGAGCCAGCCTCTGAGACGATAATAATCGTGCCCCTATGCCAGGCTTGTGTTTCTTGAACTCCTCATCTATTTCCTTTTTCTGTCTAAGTAGTCTGTTGGCTACTTCAAAGGTAGTTGCTTTTGTTTGTCTATCAATTGATCTTCACCTCCACCACGTTTCCTCCCCTAGGTCCTGCATTTTCTTACATCTCCCTTCGTAATAACCAATGCTCCACCCCATTCCACTTCTATCTCTTTTATCCAGGTATACCCATCTAGTCATATCCCAGTCATGGAGTTCATTGCCCAGAGGGCTCAGCAACACCATTTAAATTTTTCTGCTGAAATTAGGATGGCTATGCTAGTTCCTTCTTGCTCAATGTCTTAAAGATTTTGATACTTTGTATTTATTTTTGAATCAATGGGTTTTATTAGTGAATTCTTTCTTCATTTTGTCTTCTTTTCAATTTCAGGTTGTTTTAAATGCTAGTCTTTATTCATTACAGTTAGGGTTTATTCTATGTAGATACTCTCTAATAGTTTAATGGTAGATATTCATTGACAGTCTTCTCCCACCACAATCCATTTTAATTTAAAGTTTATTTTTTCTCCATTTTATTTGCAAGACAGTAGACAAATACATTCTTATCAACGTTTGTTAGGTTCTCAATATCCCTGGCCAGAAATCTGTCATGTTTTACATCATGATTCAAAAATTAAAGCCAAGGTGAATAACCTATGATTTTCAGATTTTGTTCTCTTTTCTATTCTTGAAAACCAGAATATTTTCCTAATTTCATCCTTTTCATCTTTACAACGGGATATCTTTCAATTCTAAATATAATGTGACTCAATAATTATAAGGAAGTCAAAGGGGATCAGCATTCTATTGGAACCTTGAAGGACAGATGAGATTTTGATATATGTGCATAAAAGCATTAGAGGCTTAGGTGATGGAATATATAAAGATATGAAAATAGAAAAATACTGTAATAGACAAATATTTACCACAAAGTATATAATAGAAGGTAGTAGAAAATAAAGCTCAAAAGCTAAGGAAGTGTCAGGTGGTAGAGGGTGTTTAATTGCTGGCTTAAGAGTATGGGCATTATTTGGTAAGTAACAGAGAGACAGCAAATTGTCTGGGGTGCAGTGAGTTGATCAGAGAGGTGTAAGATTATTCTGGATGCTGTATGAAAGTTCTCACAGTATAGGGGAAAAACTGAAGAAAAACAAACATTTATTAAAATGCCTACTCTATGCAGATCATTATAATAGTCACTAGGAGAGACACAAAGTTTCAATAAAATATGGGTTATGCTCTCATAGAGTTGAGAGCTGATGAAAAATGACTTACCACTAATGCTAAGCTTAGCTATTTAACCAAGTTAGGCTACTTTATTATCTTCGGGAAAGAAGTCATATCCTCAAAAATTTGAAAAACTTCAAAAATATGAAAAAATGTCTTTTTTGTTGAGCAAGATATAACACTATAATAATCTTAGGAAAGTAAAATCAACTAAAAGGAAGCAGTGTGTAGTAGATGCAGAAAAGTCAATATTATAGAAATCTGAGAGATTAATGAATGTATACAAGTATAGTTATAATTAATGAATGTATTCAGGGCCAAATAAATAAAGCTCAGTATCCCTGTGGGGAATATTGGATTATTTAGAAAAAGGTAAAATATTAATGGATAATTAATCATAACAAGTTTCACAAGCATTTTATGCAAGTCAATGTACGTTCTTCCTAGAGAAAGCAAGATTTCTCATAGGCCTTGAGTAGAGCAATATTAAATTTACCTGTTGTCCTTTGAAGAGATAGCAAGATCTTTAGAAGAGCAATAAAATAAGATGAGCCTGGAGACTTGATTCTACATCTTATAAGAGAATATTGGCACAACCCAAAGAGCTAGAATATGCACTATTACATGAAAATTGCTATATAAACAAATACTATGTGAAGTCTGACAGGGGAAGGGATTTATAGACTAAAAATCTCAGGGAATACTTTCTGGAGGATTTGAAATTTTAGTTGAACTTTAAGTAATATTCACTGAAAAAATAAAGAGAGGTGTTCCAAGTATAGTGGTGCATAACAAAAGGAGAGGGAACTGTAGCAAAAGAGTAGTCCTTCCACAGAAGGATCTCAACTGTTGGAGAAAATAGGCATGAATAAAGAACAACAAAGAATCCTTCCTTCTCCCATCCTCAGTTCCTTGGATTCACTACTAGCTCAGACATACAAACTCTGTTCCAAGTTCCCTAAACCACCCACATCTCAAGCTTAAATAGAGTTTTAGACAAAGTGCTAGCATGACACCAGTGGAATATAACATCACCCATGATGCAAAGCAGTAGGATAGGCTAGGTCACTAAAATAAGAGTATTTTCTGAGTTGCCTAAAATTAATGAGGAACGAAGAGCAGGGACCAAGGGAATATAGTTCTACATAAGTCAAGTTAGAACCACAACCAAGTGGCTGGAGGAGGGATTGTCTCCACAATAGTTGAGACATGTAAGACATATAATCTGGAACCTGTGCATTTACCGGTCAAATTGGTTTTCATTGGATCTAAAATGGAAAGGCTTGGCAAAGTTGTAATTGTATGATATATCTTTATTTTCTGGAAGGGAGGATGAGTGCAGAGATTAATATAGTTTGTCAGTAATGGAGTTTAATAGAGATAAGCAGCATGAAAAAATGGCTTGAAAGGTAATATCATGCCAACTGATTGAAGGCCTTGAATGCCAGGCAGAGAAGTTTGAATTAAATTTTGGTCAATAAAGAGGTACTGAAGATTTTTGAACAGGAGAGAGGCATAGTCAGAAATATGCATAAGGATTATTTGGCCAGCAGTGGGAAAGGTGGATTAGCAAATAGAATGGAGCAAAGCCAGGAAGACCTGGAAAGAGGTAACTACAAAAGTCAAAGCTGGCATAACAAGGTAAAGGAGTTTGGAATATCGAAATATGTATAAGTGGGAGAGACATCATTTGTTTTATTCTGATACATACAGGAGGAGATACAACAATTACTACAAGATCATTGCTGTAGGAGAATTTTTTAGGTATTTAAATATCACCACTTTATTTGAAAAAATATGGAAAATGGAAACCTTTACATTTCTAAAATGCTATGGCTCAAGAGTATATGGAGAGAAAAGAAATAACTTTCCTTAGCCAAGCATCATTTTATCGTATGTACACAGGCAAAAAGATCTATTACTCCCAAGTACTTAATTATATGGAACTGATCTACCTTCAGTCTATTATTCAGTGAAAGTGCCTCCTTTGGGTTATTTTATTGTCAATAGTTGTTTACAGTCAAAGAGAAGTTACTTGCAACTAAATTTAGCCAGTGAAGAAAGCAGAGATGGAGAGCTCTGCTCTCATCTGACCAATCCAAATAGACTTAACAATAATGTTGGCAGCAGTACCTTCCCAGAATCCAAATTTCGATTAGTAGACAGTGGCTTCTTTCTCCATAATGTTACTTGAAGAATGAGAAAGTGGACCATGAGAGGTTTGTCTCGTAAAACATCCAATGTTGCTAAAGATTCCTAGCGTTTTTTTTTCTTTAGAGAAATGATCACACTATCCACTCCATCCTATTTCATGCTAATTCTTTAAATGAGTAACCACTAGAAGTTTGTACTTACATTTAGATAAGTCTTTTTGTATATTTTTTTATTTTAAACAAATGCAAAATAAGAAAAGAAAAAAATAAACTTGAATTCTAAAACTAAAATAACACAAAAGAAAAAAAGCATTGCCATGTGCACAACAGAACATGAGAGGATTCAAAATGTATAGCAATGAATCTCTGTTTCAAGAATGCTTATATAATAAATACTAAATGTTGTGTTGAGAGCTGTCCATCTTTGCTTCCTTGTAAATTTTCTTTTCTTCTTAGCTGCGTACTTTTTACTTTGTTCTTTTTCCTTCTCCCTCCATGCCCAAGGTTACAATTAAGCACAAATAGATAGATAAAGAGAGAGAGAAATAGATAAATAAATACACATACATATACATATATGTACATACATATATAGACATGTATATATATACCCATACATACACTTACATGTACATACATGCACATGCACATATATATATACATGTGCATATGTATATATATGTTACTATATATATATATATATATATACTCATAGTCATATATAGACACATACATTCATATGCATCTATGTAAGACTCCACTATACTTATTTATCTTGATTCTCTGAGGGTGGATAACCTCTTCCTTCATAAGTCCAAATCTTTCCATATTTTTCAGTCCACCAATTCATCATTTCCTACACCACAGCAATATTCACACTTTATATGGTCTACTTGTTTTAAATAGTCCAAAACAACATTGATAAATATGGCTGACACATAGTGTAGCTTCGCTATTTTTTTTCTTTTGGTTAAATATGTTTTAGTTTTTTTTTTTTTCCAAGATCATGATAATCACTCCTGCTCCTTTCTCCCTAACAAATTCTACTCTTGATCTTTATCTTATATTTGTATGTATCTCTTATTCCTATCCCTCCTGATTCCTCTACTTTACTTCTACCTGCTACCTTGCCCTCCTATTACTTAACCTACCTCCTTCCAAGGATCCTTCCTTTATCCTCCCATTCCCATGATCTAAACAACCTTCTATGCCCCTCTTTAACCTATTCCCTCACCCTCCCCTCTAAAGATCCCTCCCTTACCCTCTTGCCCCCCTATCCGCTCAGCATTTTATTCCTTTCTAAAATTATAAGACTTTCATGCTCTTCTAAATATATATGTATTGTCCCCTCTTGAACTCATTCTTTATAAAGATTTCCAGAGCTACCAACCCTCCTCCTCCATCTAGTTCCTCCATATCAGTTCTTCTCATACCTCATTTGTATAATTACTCTTTTTAGTGGTTCCTAAATGGCATTACTTTTTGAAAGCGCATCATACACAGGTCTGCCCAATCTTTCTTATGAACTTCCCAATTACTATTGACAATCTTAGACACATTTTACATACATAAAAGGTAAACAATCTATCTTTATTGGTGTACCTTGTAATTAGTCTTTGGTATGTACCTTATGTTTCTCTTGTCTCTTGTATGTCAAATCTATTAAATTCAGGTTGTTTGTTTTTTAAACAAAATCCTGAAAGTCTGACAGTTCATTAAGTATCCATTTTCTTTCATTCGGCGTTATGCTTAGTTTTTGCAGGGTATGATGCTTTCAGCTAGGACCTCTTTTGCTCTTTGATATATAGTATTCCAAGCCCTGTGGTCTTTAGTATCACTGCTGCTAGGTCTTGTGTGATTCTAATTGTGCACTGCCATATTGAAATTTTTTTTTCTTGTTGCTCATAATATTTTATACTGGAGCTGGGGGTTTCAGAATTTGACTATGACATTCCTGTGGGTTTTCTTTGTAGGATCACATTCAGGTGGTGACCAGCAAATTTTTTTCTGTTTCTGCTTTTTCTTCTTGTTCTAATGTTTCAGGACAGTTTTGTTTAATTATTTATTACATTATTGTGTCAAGATTCTTTTTTCAATCATAGTTTTCAGATACTCTGAAGATTCTTATGTTTTCTCTTTTTGAACTATTCTCTTGATCAGTTGTTTTTCTTATGAGATATTTCTCATACTCTTCTGTTTTTCTCCTTCTTTATATTTTGCTTTATTTCTTGATCTCATAACTTGGCTGACTTCCCATTGCCCAATTCAGATCTTCAGGGAGTCATTTTCTTTCTTAAGATTCTGGATCGCCTTTTCTAATTGGCTAACTTTCTTTTCATAATCTTCTTGGTTTTCTTGGATTGGTCTTAATTTTTTTTGTTTTTCCTCAGTCTCTCTCATTTGATTTTTAGTCTTTTTAAAGTTCTTTATGAATTCTTTTTGGGCAGGTGTAGAAAAAGATTTCTTTGCTTCACTATCCTCTTCACTAATCCTGTAATAATTCTCTATGGTTGAATTCTTTGGGGATGATACCTTTGGCCTCAGATCCTCTCTCAGTTCTCCCCTCTGGCCTGGAACTGTAATCAAGACTTCCAGCATCCCGTAAGTCCCCACAGTCATTGGAATCCCTGCCCCACTGCTTATGCACTCACTGGGTATGGGAGGGTTCCTTCTTGCCTGCAGCCAAATTTCTACAGCCCAGCTGGTGTAACTTGTCAGAAAAGGTTCCCTTGATCTTTCCCAGCTCACATTCCAACTCCCCTCACTGTCTCAGGGATAAAAGTTGCTGTGGCAGTGGCCAAGGCAGGTTCCCAACCCAGCTAATCCCAGGGATTGCCACTTGTTGTTTAAGTGGACTTAGCCCAGAGGTGATTACTCTTCACAGGGACCAAATTTCATCCTGGAACTTTTCTTCAGATCTGCTCTGATTTTCCCAGGAGGACCACTGTTCTGCCCCTACTCTTATTTGTTTTTACAACTTTATCTTTGTCCTGATGTACTATTTTATCTTGTTTGTTGGAGAAATCGGAAGTGCTTGGAATTTTCTGACCTATTACACCATTGTCCCAAAATCTTCTCTTAGCTGAGTCCAGTTAGGAATGATACTAAACTCTCTTGGAAAAAGAGTCATGGTTACAGCAATAAATTCATAGCTACATATGTAAATAGCCTTGTACCCAGATTGCCTGTATTTTTAAACATCCATAGCTACATTTTGCTATTATATATATATATATATATATATGTATATATACATATATATATATAATAAAATCTGGATTCATGATGAGAATATTAAGCCAAAGGAAAGAGAAGATTAGGGAAATAGATTGTGTATATGTTGAAATTTAGGTTCTTGTGATCCCTGAACATAGCCTTTAGGGATGTGGGGGATATTAATCTTGTACTCAGAACAGCAATCAGAATTTGAGAGATTAATTTAAGAATTATCTACATAAAGGGTGTAGCTTAAGACATGGAAATCACAGACTAGTAAAGGGGAATATGTAGAGAGAAAAGAAAATGTGTCTGAGAATAGAATCTCCAATAATACCTACTGTAAGGGGTGAAGTTGAAAATAATAATAGGAATTAATGAAATAGCTAGACATGGAAGAAAGAGAATAAGGTATCATAAAAACTAACAAGTGAGGGAATTTAAGATCTGGTAGGAGAAAGCAATCAGCATTGTCAATATCCCAGAAAAGTATAAATAAAAACAATGATTTGGTGATAAAGAGATAATTTATGACTTTTTTGAGAACTATTTTCATTTGAATGCTGGAAACAAAAGTCAAATTATTGAGGGTTGAGTTGTATGTAGATTGTAAGGAACTGAAGAAAGAATGGTAGAGTGTATGGGATTTGGGACACAGAGAAGGAAGAGATAAGATTTAAATACCACCTGTAACACAAGTAAGTTCTTGACAAGTGATTGCATCTCTCCATCCCTTGGTTTAATCATCATAGAATGGGGATAACATTACCTGGAGTACTTATTTCACAGAATTGTAAAGTTAAAACAGGATGATGTACATTAATTGTTTTCAGAATTTTTAAGTGATCCCTAAATGTTAGTTATTATTGGAAGTAGATTATTTTTTCAAAAGTTTCAGTGAACTTAGGGGAGAAAAAGAATAGCAGTTTTAAGTTTGTTTCTAAAGGATTGGGGAGGCCTCAACATTTATGTAGGTAGATTCAAAGAACAGGTTATAAATGGAATGATGGAACAGAGGTGATAAATGATAAACTGAGGTCATGGAAGAGGCACAATGAGCAGAATGAAGAGTTTAAGTTGAGGAATTAGAGGATTAAGAATTGCCTCTTCCACTAAATTTGAGGTAGGAAGGAGAGATGTGCAAAACCATTAAGAAGGAATGGAAATGGGAAGTTCAGAGAACTCACCAGAAATAGCCTTGATAGCTTCAGTATACTAAGAAGAGAGGTCCTTCACTGTGAGTGTGAGATATCAGGAAGAGTTTGAAGACATGATAAAAGAATAGCTAGTGCAGGAAATGGGGTAGCGAGGCAGTACATTAGATAGAGCGCTGGGCCTGGAGTCGGGAAGTTTCCTCTTCCTAAATTCAAATCTGGCCTCCAGTACTTACAGGCTATGTAACCTTTGGCAATTCACTTAACCCTGTTTGCCTCCTTTTCTTCATCTGCAAAAGGAACTGGAGGAGGAAATGGTAAACCAGTCCAGTATCTTAGCAGGAAAACCCACAAAAGGGGTCACAAAGAGTTGGACATGACTGAAATGAGGGAACAAAACTTGTAGGAAATAAGAAATAGAGTCAACTAGAGTTGATTAACAAGATGGCTGAATGTCAGGAAGGCCAAGCTGAAGTTATTTTGCATTAATTTATATTAAATGATATCAGACTGTTCACAGACATCTAGAAATGCTTATAATCCTGAGAGCAGGAAAAAATGAACCGAATGGCAAGAATTCCTATGGGTTGATCATTAGCAGAGCAGGGAAGAATATAAATGAATAACTGAAATTACTGACCATTGAGTTAAATGGTTAAAGAGTCCAGTGAAATCAGAATGAGTGAGATGAGTTAGTGGAAGAAGAATGAATCTGAATGCTATAAGGAAAAAAAGGGTAGGCCAACCCTGAGGGGGGATGAGAAAGTCATGCTTGTGGGGTGGAATTTTAGAATTTAGGATTTGGGATGTATTAGTGCTCCAGTCCAGAATTTCAATATAGACAGATGAAGCCCCACACTCACATTATCCAAATATTTAGCTTTATTGCCAGGATTTGTTTGTTTCTTTGTTGTTTTAGTTTTAATGGTATAGCAAATAAAGCACTTACTCTGTTTTGTTTCCCCCCGGGACTTCAGATTTTGCTCTGGTCGTAAGAATAAAAACAACATTTATTTCAGAAGGAGGCCTGTCCAGAACTACAGAATGTATGTCAGTGGTGCTCAAAGTCAAGGCTAACATTGTTTTACACTTAGAGATAGAAAATGAAAAGTAGATATTCTTTCAATGAGTACAAATATAAATTAGAAAAATGAAAATGTCAGTGACACGAAGTCAGGAGAAAAGAAGATTCTGGTTGGTAAAATAATTTTGTCACTGTGGCTGAACCATATGCACTCATTTGGTCTATTTGGTCGATACTGCTTAATTTCTTTCCTCCATAGGATAGTTTGTACCAGAAGCAAAGCTGTTCCTTCTGATAAAGAAGTTGTCTATAATCATGTTTGATCATTGTGTTGACCATAGTTCTTACAGGTTCCAAAGTTTTGGCCTTACAGGATTATGGTTAATGAATAAGTTTGTTTATTTTTTGCCATCACAAAAAGGGATGCTATAAATATATTTTTACTATTTTTACTCATTTCTTTTTGGGCGTAAACCTAACAATGATATGACTGGTTGAAAGAGCATGTACCATTTTAGCAATATTTAGTGTCTGATTCCAAATTTTCTTTCCAAAATGGTTGAACCAAGGGACAGATCTGGAGCACATCAAAGGGCAGGCAGGACCTTGGAGGCAGCTACCACAGCAGTAGCAGCACTTTCAGATCTCAGCCCAGAAATAGTAAGAGGGTTGGACAGCTGGTTAAAAATAGATTACATGGGACCCTTTACTGGCACTGGGTGGAGCCGATGCTGATTGGCAACACTATTGTCCAAATACAATCCGTGGTCAAGGTTCCATGGTGGAAAGGAACACTTCTGATCAGTCACAAAGAAGCAGGGACCTGGTCACACCTCCAAGGCAGAGAAGAATAGTAGTACTTGCAGCTTCAGAAAAGCAGGGCATCTGGGCACAGTTCCAGGGTTAAAAGGAGCATTAGTGCCTATAGCTGCAAGAGCGCAGGGACCCTTCTTGGTTAAAGACCAGCCAGGAGATCAGTGACCACACCTCTCATTGGATCACACCACTTTAGAAGCACCAAAAACTTGCAGATTCCCAGGACAAGCTCTGAAAAGAGCAGCACAAAAAAATCTGAAGCTTGAGTTAGTGGCTCCCCAGACCCAGGATAGCAGAGCCTGATTTTAACATAAAGTTCAAAGTCAAGAAATAGACTGGAAAAATGAGCAAGCAACAATAACAAAAGAATTTGACCCTAGAAAGCTACTTTGGTGACAGAGAAGACCAAGACACAAGCTCAAAAGACAATAATGAAAAAAAAGCTAGAAACAAAGACTTAAAAAATGTTGATTGGACCCAAGCCCAACAAAAATTGCTGGAAAAGTTAAAGGAAGAGAAAAGAATGATAGAGGAAAAACTAGGAAAATAAATGAGAGTGATCAATACAATTAGAAAAAAAGAAAATTAATTTTTGGTAAAACAGGCAAAAAATACTGAAGAAAAGCAAACCTGAAATGATAGAAGTGACCTAATGTTTTTTAAAAAGGCACAAAAATTAACTGAAGAAAAGAGCTTCTTACCAACATAATTGGTCAAATAGAAAATGCAGTATTACAACTCATGGAAGATAATAATTCCTTAAAAATTAAAATTAGGCAAGTGGAACTTAATGACTTCATAAGACTTCAAGAAACAATAAAACAAAGTCAAAAGAATAGAAAAAATATAACAAAATGTGAAATGTCTCATTGGAATAACAACTAAAATGGAAAATAGATCTAAGAGAGATAATTTAAGAATTGTTGGATTCCCTGAAAGCCATGACCAAAAGAAAAGCCTTTACTCCAAAATGGTTCAACTTACTCATAGATTCACCAATAATGCAATAATTGTCCTTGGCAATTTGATGGATGAAAAGTTGAAACTAAAAAAATTTTTTAACTTATATTTCTCTACTTATTAGTGATTTGGAGTATTTTTACGTAGATATCAATAGCTTGGATTTCTTTCTTTGAAACTGCCAATTCATGTATTTGAAACAATTATCATTTGTTTTGTGGCTTTTATTCTCCTAAATTCACATCAATTACTTATTAATCTTAGAACTGAAACTTTTATCATGCTCATGTTTCCCTCATCCCTCAAAAGACTCCATTTGATCCATCCATCCCTGATTATGCCTAAACTTCTTCAGAAGGCCACATGTAATCAACGGGTCTACTTCGTTTCCTCTCATTCTCTTAACTCTATAATTTGACTTTTGATTTCATAATTCAACTGAAACCCTTCTAGCCAAATTATTAATAATCTCTTAGTCTTCAAATGTAATGACCTTTTCTCAATCCTCATTGTTCTTGAATTTTCTACAGCCTTTTCTACAGTCAAGTACTCTATACTCTTTTATACTCTCTTCTCTCTAAGCATTTATAACACTGCTCTATCCTGGTTCTCCTCCTACTTGATTGGAGCTCCTTGTATGTTTCCTTTGTTGGCTCTTTTTACAAGTCCTACACACTAACTTCGAGGTTCCTCAAATACTGTTTTGGGCTGCTTTCTCATCCTGGAAAAAAAAATAATGCATTTCCTGATGCCTAGCACTTTCTCTGGCTCTTCCCATGCCTGGAACACACTCCCTCCTCCTTTCCATTTCCTTCAAGACTCAGCTAAAGCATCTACCTAAAACCATCAGCAAGTATTTTATGTAATGGGGAGAAGCTAGATGCATTTCCAATAAGGTCAGCGGTGAAACAAGGATGTCCACTATCACCCCTATTATTCAATTTGCCACTAGAAATGTTAGTTTTAGCAATAAGAGAAGAAAAAGAAATTGAAGAAATTAGAATAGGCAAAGAAGAAATTAAGTTATCACTCTTTGCATATGATATGATGATATACTTAGAGAAGTCTAGAGAATCAAGTTAAAAAAAACTACTTGAATAATAACTTCAGCAAAGCGGCAGGGATATAAAATAAATATCCTTGGCATTCCTATATATTACTAATAATAGAAAGAGAAATTCCATTTGAAGTTACTGTAGACACTATGAAATGTTTGGGAATCTACCTACCAAAACATACCCAGGAACTATACAAACACAATTACAAAACACTTCACACAAATAAAGTCAAATTGAAATAATTGGAAACATATCAGTTGCTCATGGTTAGGCCTAGCTAACCTAATAAAAATGACAATTTTACCTAAATTGAATTATTTATTTAGTGCCATACCAATCAAACTACCAAAAATTACTTTATACAGCTAGGAAAAATAATAACAAAATTCATCTGGAAGGACAAAAATTCCAGAATATCAAGGGAATGAATGAAAAGAAATGCTAGGGAATGTAGCCTAGCCATACCAGATCTTAAACTGTATTATAAAGCAGCAGTCATCAAAACTACTTGGTACAGGCTAGGAAATAGAATGTTAGACCAGAGGAATAGGTTAGGTACACAAGATACAGCCAATGATTATATTAATCTACTCTTTGATAAACCCAAAGAATCCACCTTCTGGGATAAGAACTCACTATTTCACAAAAGCTGCTGGGAAAACTGGAAAATAGTATGGCATAGACCAATATCTTACATTGTATGCCAAAATAAAATCAAAATGGGTTCAAGATATAGATATAAAGGCTGATACTATAAGCAATTTGGGGGAGCAAGGAATAGTTTACTTCTCAGATTTATGGAGAAGGGAAGAATTTATAACCAAATAAGAGATAGAGAGCATTACAAAATTCAAAATGGATAATTTTGATTACATTAAATTGAAAAAATTTTGTATGAACATAGCCAAGGCAACCAAGATTGGGAGGGAAGCAGAAAAGTGGGAAGAATTTTTACAACCAGTGTCTCTGATAAAGGCCTCATCTCTAAAATACACAGGCGACTGAGTCAAATTTATAAGAAAACAAGTCATTCCCTAGTAGATAAATCTTCAAAGAATATGAACAAGCAGTTTTCAGAGAAACAAATTAGGTATCTATAGTCATATGAAAAAATGCTCTAAATCACTATTGATTAGAGAAATGTAAATCAAAATAACTCTTATGTACCATATCTCACCTGTCAGATTGGCTAACATGACAAAACAGAAAAATTAAAAATGCTAGAGATGTGGGAAAATTGGAACACTATTGCATTGTTGGTGGAGTTGCAAACTGATCCAACCATTCTGGATAGCAATTTGGAACCATGCCCAAAGGAAGATTAAAATGTGCATACCTTTTAACCAAGCAGTACCACTTCTAGGGCTATATCCCAAAGAGATCTTACAAATGGGACAAAGATCCATATGTGCAAAAATATTTAGAGCATCTCTTTTTGTGGTGGCAAAGAATTGGAAATCAAGGGGATGTCCATCAATCGGGGAATTGCTAAACAAGTTGTGGTATATGAATGTGATGGAATACTATTGGGCTGTAAGAAATGATGAGCCAACAGACTTCCTAATATCCTGGAAAGACTTATATGAACTGATGCTGAGTGAGAGGAGCATAACCAGGAGAACACTGTACACAATTACAGACACATTTTATCTGTGGTGACTAACTCTGATAGACTTGGCTCTTCTCAACGATGCAAGGTTCTAAGACAACTCCAAAAGACGCATGATAGAAAAAGCTACCTACGTCCGGAGAAAGAACTATGGAGTCTGAATGCAGACTGAACCAATCTATTTGCTTCCTCTCTTTTTTTGTTTTGTTTTGTTTTTCTTCTTTCTCATGGTTCATTCCATTGGTTATCATTCTTCTTTACAACTTGACTATTGTGAAAATACTATAATGTGAAGGTATATGTAGAAATGTAGGTATATGTAGTTTTGTGTGAGGAGTGGTGAGGAAGAGGGGGAGAAAATTTGGAATTCCAAAATTGTGGAACTGAATGATGTAAATTAAAAATATTTTTTTTTAAAAAAAAGACTAAGCTAAAGTCTGTGTATCTGCAAGAACCCTTTCACAAGCTTTGTCTTTCTTTTTAATTTTAGTTTTTAATTTATGGAATAAAACAAACATTTCCATAAAAATACAATAAAAACGATGAACACACAAGAAACTTTAAATATACTATGCACAAGTTACTATTCTTTTGGAATATACAACAAAATTGTCATGGAATTTTTTTTTATTTTTTTCTCCCCATAACAATTAGACAAAAATAAATACACATATATATGCACATATGTATACATACATATAAGTGTGCATGTATATATGTACGTACACATATATGCATGTGTGTATATATTTATATAGATATATACACATACATACACACATATATGTGTATATATATGTATAAGTATATATGCGCAAAATTATCCTGTAAATATTTCTATTTCTATTCAATTCTTTTTCTGGATGGAGATAGGGTCTTTCTTCATATGTCCTTTGTAGTTTATCTGGGTATTTATGATAAACAAAATACCTTCTTTACACAAAGTCTTTCTTAAACCAATATCACTGTTACTGAAAACAGTGTTCTCTTATTATGCCCAAAGGGTATAGGCATTTTAATAACTCTTTGGGCACTATTCCATATTGATCTCCCAAATGCTTGGATCATTTTACAATTCTTTTATTTATTTATTTATTTATTGGTGGGGGAAGGCAGGACAAGTGGGGTTAAGCGACTTATCCTTTATACAAGGTCACACAGCTAGTAAGTGTCAAGTGTCTGAGGTCGAATTTGAACTCAGGTCCTCCTGACTCTAGGGCTGGTACTCTACTCACTGTATCACCTAGCTGCCCCCATTTTACAATTCTACAAACAATGAATCTGTCCCAATTTTTTTCACATCCTCTCCAACATTTGTTACTTTCCTCTTCTAATGTGTTAACCAATCTGGTAGGTATAAAATGATATGTCAAGGTTGTTTTAATGTGTATTTCTCTAATCAGTAATGATTTAGAGCATTTTTGTATGATTATAAATGGTTTTGATTTCTTCATTGGAAAACTGCTTGTTCATATTCTTTCACCATTTATCAGTTGAGGAATAACTTATATTCTTACAAAGTTCTATTTACTATTCGTGAATTTCCCTCCATCTTATTTTTACTCACGATTTTCCTTCTCGTCCTCTTTTTATCCTAAGCTTGTTGTTACCTTATTTTTCCCTTCACCCTCTTATTCCTTATTTTACCCACCCCTCTCAGATTCCCTCCCTTATCTTCTGCCCCCACCCTCCTAATCTTATTCTATACTTCCTTTCAAAAGTCTCTCCACCAACATATCCCCCAGTTTTCTCACCTCCCTAGAAG
This sequence comes from Phalanger gymnotis, assembly GCA_028646595.1. NCBI lineage: Eukaryota > Metazoa > Chordata > Mammalia > Diprotodontia > Phalangeridae > Phalanger > Phalanger gymnotis. Next base: position 282,760,248 of record CM053625.1, on the reverse strand, counting down.
TGCAGAAGACTTCTAAACCTCTTCAGGTCTACAATTTGTTTCCTCTTCCCCCCAGATAAGAGTAAAGTTCCAACGTTACCAGCCTTCTACCCCCATCTCTTTATTCTGCATTTGTTCTTCCTTTCGTGTACTATTTTTATAAGATAATTTCTCCTTTTTACCTTTTCCTACCCAATTTTGCTTTATAGAATCACCCCATTATATACAACTCAGCCACAACCTTCCATTCATAATACTTTAGTAATGACAACAGTTTTAAAAATACTGATAACATTTTCATATATCATAAATAAATAGTTTAAACTTTAACAATGCCTTAAATTAATCTTTAACAATTTCCTTATATTTCTTCCGGATCATTTATATCAAATTTTCCATTGAGTTCTGGTCTTTTTGTTACAAATACCTGAAAGTCTTTCAGTTCATCAAATATCCACTTTTTTCCCATTTGGGATTATACTCAACTTTGCTGGATAGGTTATTCTTGGCTGGAACCTCAGGTCCTTTGGTCTTCCAAATATGTTCCAAGACATATGATCTGTTAGTGTGGAAGCTGCTGGGTCTTGTGAAATCCTTATTGCTTTCCCGCAGGGTTTAAATTTTTGTGTTTTTTTTTTCTTGTTGCTTGCAATATTTTCTTTTTAACCTGGGAATTCTGAAAATTGCCTATGACCTTCCCATAAATTTTATTCCTACAATATCTTTCTGGTGGTAATCAATGGATTCTTTCTGTTTCTATTTTACCTTCTTGTTCTAGAATTTCAGGGCAGTTTTCCTTAATAATGTCTTGTTATATTTTATCCAGATTCTTTGTTTATAAGAACTTTCAGGTAGTCTGACAATTCTTATATTGGCTCTCCTCGATCTATTCTCCAGACCAGTCATTTTTCTAATGAGATGTTTCAGATTTTCTTCTAGTTTTATTATATCTTGGTGTCTCATAACATCATGTGGTTCCACTTGCTCAACTCTAGTTTTCAAGGAGTTATTTTCTCCATATGATTTTGTTTCTCTTTTTCAAATTGGCTGTCATTTCATAATTTTATTGAATTGCTTTTGTTTTTTTTTTCTCATTTTTCCTCCTCTCTTATTCCATTTTTTAATTCCTTTTTAAGTTCTTCCAAGATTTCTTTTTGGGCTTGTGACCACTTGACATTACTCTTTAGGGTAGGAGTAGACTGTGAGCTCCTTGAGAACAAACTTTCTTTACTTTACACACTGCCTAGTATATAGTATGAATTTAATAAATGCTATTTGACTAAGTTTACCAGAGAAATTTGCCACAATTTTTTTTTTCTCTATTTGCCTGCTGCATTGGTTTTGTTTGTGGAAAATGTTTAATTTTATGTAATTAAAATTGTCTATTTCATCTTATATTTTTCCTACCACTATTTTGGTCCTGATCCTTTCCCCCACCTATATGTTTGCCTCAGTTTCCTCATATATAAAATAAGCAGGAAAAGGAAATGGCAAACCACACCAGTTATCTTTGCCATGTAAACCCCAAAAAGGGGCATGCAGAGTTGGACACAAGTGGAAAATGGCCAGAATGTGTCATATTAAGGAAATGTCCATTCATTCCTATCCTATCAAACATAGGAATGGTTGTATTTTTTCAGAATATTTTTCTTTGTTTATTGAAAAAATATATGAATTATGTTGTTCTTGTCATTAATATGGTGAATTTTGCACATAATTTCCCTAAAATTCAGCCAGCCCTGAATTCCTAGCATAAAAACACGGGCTGTACAGTCTTTTGGATATGATGCTGTAGTCTTCTCGTTAATATTTTATTTAAAATTTTTGGAACAATATTCATTAGAGATAGTAGTTTCTCATTCTTCTCTTCTCTATTTTTCACTCTTCTGCTTTAGGTATTGATATTATATTAGTGTTAGAAAAGGAATTTAGTATGACCCTTTCTTTTCCTATTTTTTTACATATGTGTACCATTAGAATTAATTTTCTTGAACGATCAACAGAAAATTGCTTGTAAAGTAATCTGGTCCTGTCCCATCCCCCTTTGGGAATTCTAATTCATTTTTCTAAAAGTGTGTTATTAAAGTATTTTTCTATTCTATTAATCTAAGCATTTTTGTACATTTTCATTAATTTCATTTCTGTTTTCAGCTTTATTGGCATTTAATTTGGTGAAATATTTGTAATAGCATCTTTTATTCTTCATTGAACATGAATTCACTTTTTTCATTTTTAATACTGGCAATTTGGTATTCTTTTTTAAAAATCTAGTTAAACGAATATCTCCTCCCCCCCAAAAAACAGATTCTTGCCTAATTTGTTTACTATTTCACTTTTCCTTCACATTTGCTTCTCTATGATTTTTGCGATTTCTGTTTTCATGTTTATTTGGGGCTTTTAATTTGTTGGTTTTCTATTTTTTTTACTTTCATGCCATATTTACTATTCTGCTATTTATGAAATATGAAAATACTATGCTTCTAGGTGATTGAAATGAAAAAAAAATGCATCCTAGGAGGAGGAGGACTTTATAATTCTTATTGGCTGGATCATACTATCCTGTGGGGCAATCAAGCATTTGTCCAGAATATTATAGAGAGTAACCTGAACACATTGAACACTCTTTCTCTCTCTCTCATTCATTTATGCTGAGTGAAAATTATGCCGAGTACTTGATGCCTCCATATTTCATTTTAGGTCTATATTTACCTAGTCTAAACAGTTGGATTTAACTTCTTAAAAGGAAACTATAATTTTTTATTGTTCCTTAAAAGTACTTCTCATCGAGGGGGTGGAGGCAAGATGGTGGCAGAAAAGCAGGGACTTGCATAAGCTTCCCCCCAAATCCCTCCAAACACCAGGAAAAATGGCTCTGAACAAATTCTAGACCTGTGGAACCCACAAAATAGCAGAGGGAAACAGATATCCATCCCAGGAGAGCCTAGATGGTCACCAGGAAGGGTCTATCACATGGTGCTGAGGGCAGAAGGCAGCCCAGCATGGGGCGCACCGGGACAGACCAGACCCAGAAGAGGACTTGGGGCCATGAAACAGTGAGCAGTGGCAGTTACCAGACTTCTCAACCCACAAACACCAAAGAGCAGGTTAGGGGGAAACTGCAGAATCCAGTTCAGAGCAGTCTGGTCACCAGCTCTGGGGGTGGAGGAGGTCATGCAGCAGTGGCAGTAGCAGCAGCAGGAAGCTACTGAGGCTGCCTCCAGAGCACCAGTGTCAGCAGCTTCCCAAGTCCCTGGCTCACACGGTGGGAGGGATCTAGCAGCAGATCAGAGCAGGAATGCCAGGAGCACTTTGTGGGCACAAAGGCAGATTCTCTTGCTGTGCCCAGCTTGGATCTGAATTGTGGTCCTGGTTGGTGATTCTTAAGGGAGAAATGCTGCTGTGACAGAGCCTGGGATGATGGTGGAGGAGAAGTAGCTCTAAAAACAGCACTGTTTGGACCCTAAAGCTTGGGGCAAAGTGCTCTCTACTCTACAAGCAGTCATACCCTCACAAAAAGCTCAAGGGTCAAGTAGTTGTCTGGGAACATGAACAGGCAGCAAAAACAAACTCAGACTCAAACTCAAACTCTAGATGTCTTTTTTGGTGACAAAAAAGATCAAATCGTAGAGCCAGAAGAAGTCAACAAAGTCAAAGAGCCTACATCAAAAGCCTCCAAGAAAGATATGAATTGGGCTCAGGCCATGGAAGAGCTCAAAAAGGATTTGTAAAAGCAAGTAAGAGAATAGAAGAAAAATTGGGAAGAGAAATGAGAAGGATGAGAGAAAACCATTAAAAACAAATCAATGACTTGCTAAAGGACATCCAAAAAATACTGAAGAAAATAACACCTTAAAGAATAGACTAACCCAAATGGCAAAAGAGCTCCAAAAAGCCAGTGAGGAGAAGAATGCCTTGAAAGGCAGAACTAGCCAAATGGAAAAGGAGGTCCAAAAAACCAGTGAAGAAAATACTAACTTAAAAATTGGATTGGAGCAAGTGGAAGCTACTGACTTGATGAGAAATCAAGATATTATAAAAAAGAACCAAAGGAATGAAAAAATGGAAGACAATGTGAAATATTTCATTGGAAAAACCACTGACCTGGAAAATAGATCCAGGAGAAATAATTTTAAAATTATTGGACTACCTGAAAGCCATGATAAAAAACAGAGCCTAGATATCATCTTTCAAGAAATTATCAAAGACAACTGCCCTGATGTTCTGGAGCCAGATGGTAAAATAGAAATTGAAAGAATCCTCTGATCACCTCCTGAAAAAGATCCCAAAAAGAAAACTCCTAGGGATATTATCGCCAAATTCAAATACTGCAAGCAGCCAGAAAGAAACAATTTGAGTATTGTGAAAACACAATCAAGATAACACAATATCCAGCAGCTTCTACATTAAGGGATCGAAGGGCTTGGAATATGATATTCTGGAGGTCAATGGAGCTAGGATTAAATCCAAGAATCACCTACCCAGCAAAACTGAGTATAATGCTCCAAGGCAAAATATGGATTTTCAATAAAATAGAAGACTTTCAAGCTTTCTCAGTGAAAAGGCCAGAGCTGAATAGAAAATTTGACTTTCAAATACAAGAATCAAGAGAAGCATGAAAAGGTAAACAAGAAAGGGAAATCATAAGGGACTTACTAAAGTTGAACTGTTTTGTTTACATTCCTACATGGAAAGATGATGTGTGTAATTCATGAAATAGAATCAAATTAAGGGTTGAGAGAGGGATATATTGAGAGAGGGAGGAAGGGAGAGATAGAATGGGGTAAATTATCTCACATAAAAGTGGCGAAAAAAGCAGTTCATTGGAAGGGAAGAGGGGGCAGGTGAGGGGGAATGAGTGAATCTTGCTCTCATCAGATTTGACTTAAGGAGGGAATAACACGCACACTCAATTGGGTATCTTACCCCACATGAAAGTAGGGGGAAGGGGATAAAAAAGGAAGATAAAAGAAGAGTGGGCAGATAGGGGGAAGAAGTAATAAAAAGCAAACACTTTTGAAAAGAGACAGGATCAAGAGAGAAAATTGAAATAAAATTGAACAGGATAGGAGGGAGGGAAATATAGTTAGTCTTTCACAACATGACTATTTATGGGAGTGTTTTGCATAATGATACATGTGTGGCCTGTGTTGAATTGCTTGCCTTCTTAGGGAGAGTGGGTCAGGAGGGAGGAGGGGAGAGAATTTGGAACTCAAAGTTTTAAAAGCAGATGCTTAAAAAATTAATTATTTTTTCCATGCAGCTGGGGTACAAGATATATAGGGAACGGGGCATAGAAATCTATCCTGCCCTACAAGAGTGGAGGGCTGACTAGGAAACAAGGCAATCAGAATATATGCCATCTTGGAATGGGGTGGAGGGGAGGGTAGAAATGGGGAGAAAATTTGTAATCTAAAATCTTGTGGAAATCAATGTTGAAAATTAAAATATTAAATAAAATATATATAGAAAAGAATAAAAAATAATAAATACTTCTATACAAAAAAGTACTTCTCATCAAGATAGATGAAAGATAGATAGATAGATAGATAGATAGATAGATAGATAGATAGATAGATAGATAGACAGATAGATGATAGATAGATATGGTATGGTGATATGTATGTATATGTTTGTATGTATTATCATAGCTGCCACAAAAGGGCTGAGAAGAGATACTTTTAGGGGCTTTGAGATAGATAAATGCTGAGTGTCCAACCACTGACAGACCTGGAAACAATTAGAAGAAAGACAGCAATTGAGAAAAAAATGATGAACTCCCGGCACTAGAGTTGGTCAAAAAACCAAGAAACTTTGGAAATGTGGATCACAAAGAAACCAGGGGATACTGAAAGATATTTTTGGAAATGAAAGAGTTCACTAAGGATCTGAACATCTGGAACCATTCAAGGAGACAAGAACCCAAAGGACTGAGAATCAAAGAAAATTAAAACATACCAGGGATGCCTAGGTTCCAGACTCAGCTTACAGAGTCACAAAGAGGAATCACAGGACCATACACTTAGAATTAAAAGGGTCTTTCAAAGGCCATCTAACCCAATATCTTTGTTTTAGTTATCTCCAAGTCCTAGAGAGATTGACTGACTTACCCAAAGTCACATAGGTGGTAAAGCATCAGATGTGAGATTTGAATATAAGTCCTCTGACTACAGAAGCAGTGTTTTGTCCACCGCTATGTGGTATTTCAAAAACTAGCATATCAAGCTAAAGAAGACCTTGTCCTATCCTATATGGCTCACCTGAGACAGAAGGGAGTGGGTATTAGTACCTCTGTATGAGAGCAGGGAAGGGAAAAAATAAGTGGAAAACATTTTCAAATGTAGAAAAAGCACCTACTATGTGCAAAGAAATCTGCTAAATTCTTTGTAAATATTATCTCATTTGATCTTCACAAAAACCCTACAAGGTAGATATTATGATGATCTCCACTTTACAGCTGAGGAAACTGACACAAATAGAGGCGAAGTGCTTTACTCATGTCACACAACTTGAGACCAAATTTGAAATCTGATCTTCCTGACTCTAGGCCCAGAGTAAAGTTTGTTACAGTAAGGGAAAGAAAATCGTTCTCTATGGGATGGTTCAAATTCAAAATCTCTTGGTAAAGACACAAGACACCTATAAAAATTCTACCTACTAACAGGGCTCCGACATTCCTTTGTCAATCAGAATCATGGAGTGATTACCTTAGAGGGTGTTGAAGATTGCTCCTGGTGGTGCTGTTGTTACTGTCAAGCAGAGATTCTGGAGGAAAACTTTTAAAAAATAAACTTGGAAAAATTGCAAAGAACACAAAGGAATTTTTAACGTTTTTAAAGTTTCATAATGAGTAACCGTGGATATCTTTTTTTATTTTCCCCCACACTTTGAAAAACAGTTTTCTCTATTAATCATATTTCTTAAGATTTTGAATAGTAATTCTTATTTTTTTATTTAATATGGTACTCCTGCTTCAAAAGAAATAGATTTATGCCTTCAGTAGAGCACCAGCTCTGGAGTCAGGAGGACCTGAGTTCAAATCTGACCTCAGACATTTGACACGCTTAGTAGCTGTGTGACCTTGGGCAAGGCACTTAACCCCAATTGCCCTGCCCTCCCCCCTCCAAAAACAAACCAAAAAAAAAGAAATAGATTTAAATTATACCATGATGGATTTAGATAAGACACAAGGAACAACTTCCTGACAGTACAATATGACAAACAATGGAATGTATTGACACAACACTATTTTTTTCTTCCTTTTCCCTGCAATGCTATAAATATAGTCCCATTTCATGCCTTCTCCACAATGTGACTGGGATGGAAACCTCCTTAAAAGAAGCAGACAAAATAAATGCCTGGTGATTCTAACAAATTGAGCCCTTTTCTTGTTTTCCAGACATCCCATCCCAAAAGGACTCGATAGAAAAATAAACTTGCTGGGAATTTCACATGAAGCTCATTTGTCACTGGGCATATTCTCTGTTTTCTATAATGTTCAAACTAACTTCTGGGAATTACGAAGCCTTTTCGAATTATATGTTAGATAACGTATCTAATGAGAAAAACCTTATTTCCATAATATTGCCACAATTTTACTATTCCTTCATCTGCCTATCAAAGAACCATGATGATGCTATTCAAGAATATTTGTTCTGAAGTTATTGAATTACTTTGGAATATCTTGGAGACCTATTACCCTCATTCTCCAATGGCTTGGAATTGAAATATTATTTTAATGTAATGGAATAAGAATTGGTTTAGGTGACCTGAGTTTCAAGTCTGTCTTCTAAGCCTGAAGAGGTTACTTCATGTCTTTGTTCCTCTGTTGCTTCCTCGGTAAAATGAGGATAAGATATTTGTACCATCTACCCTGTAGGAACTTTGTGAAAAAGTAGCTTGTTAATAAGAATTCCAATTATTGCATAAAAACAAAGAAATGGGGCACAAACACAAGGGCAGAGAGAGAGCAAAATATGTCCTTTTCAGCTGCCTATTCTTAGTTTCTTGCTGTGTAGCCCCACTGGGATATTTTCAGAATCTGTAAGCAGACCATATGTTCTCAGTTCCTTAATATTAAAAGCTGTCTTGTCTTTCTTTATTTAAGTTGATATTTATAGTTCTCCCCATTCTATATGTGAATTGTTAACTATTTGTCCATAAAGCATTAGCATTTATTCAAACGTCTCCATTAGTTTTCCACAGAGAAGTGAGTATTTCCAAGTTCTGTCTCTAAGATTATCTGTTGTTGTTATTATGTTGTTTTTTTTGTTTTTTTTTTCTTAATCATTATCATCATTATCATAGAGAGTCTTCAAATTAATTGATTTTGCCTTATTTTCATGATGGGAAAGTGAATGGTGACTGAGCATCCAGACATTTTTCAGAATATGATTGTATTGAAAATGATAGAAGGATCCTGTTGAAATAATAGTCCTTTTCTTTCATAATGCACTTTATAATTGATGCCAGGCTTTCATATCTCTTAAATCATTTACTCTTTACAAGAATCCTAGGAAATTGTCAGAAGAATTGTTATTCTCAGCTGTTTTTGTTCTGACTGTTTAGTTGGTTACCTTCTTACTCTTCCTCTACATAGGGACATTACTGTCCTGTCTCTGGTGACTTTTTTTTTCACAAAATCCATGCAGGGAAGATTGTGCCATTATTAACCCCATTTTACAAATGAAGAAACAAAGGAGGGGAAGAGGAAAGGAATTAGTATTTATATAGCTCTTACTATGTTCCATGCTCTGTGCTAAGTGCTTTACAAATGTCATCTCAACCAGGTAGGGGTGTTGTTATTGTTTTTGGTTTTTTATCCCTATTTCATAGGTGAAGCAACTGAGGAAAAGAGATGTTAAGTGCATTGCCCAGGGTCACACAGTCGGTACGGGACTGAGGCTGGATTTTAGACTTCTATGTTCCTGGATCTAGGTCCAGCACTTTCTCCACTGTACCACCTAGCTGCCCAATAACGACAACAATAATAGTAAGCATGCTATACAGTAAGCCTCCTATACAGTAAGCATTGAAGGTTATTTACAAATAATATCTTACTTGATCTCACTATGATTCTCTGTGTTCACGACAGAGGATCAGAGAAGCCAAGAGGTAGTTTCTTGAATACTGATAGACTTACATGAGAGTCCTTTCTGTGCATTACAATGTGGCAATAAAATTATTCTATATTTTGAGTCTTGTGGGCCTAATTATAATGGTGTTCTAATTAGCTTCTTTCCAAGGACTAAGTTTCAATCAGTTGCACTGTGGGGAATGTGTACGTTCCCAAGGGTAGCCACATGCTGCCCTTACAGGAAGACAGGATCAAAAGTTTAAAATATGGTATTATTTAATTTGCAAATTATAGGTCACAGAAAGGACTCACATCTGAGTCCATAGTCAGGAGGTACCCCTTGAGGAGCCTTATATAATCTCTGTAACTGAAACCTGTCTAGGGACACATACTTATTATCTGTATACATGTTGTACCCCTTTGTAGAAAGTGAGCTTATGCAGTACAGGAGCACTTTTTTTTCTTGTATCCACATCATTTGGTACATTGTAGTTGCTTTATGAATATTCGTACATTGAATTGGTTTCCAGTGAATTGGGAAGACCAATGATGTCCTTTTTTAAGGTCGGAGTCTATTTTTTTCTTTTACTTTGAGGGCAACAAATAGAAATGAAATAAACATTATTTGAATAATAACATCTCAATAATGATAGACAGCAGTGAAGAAAGAAAAAGAAGGGAAAAAAAGATAGTTGTGTTGGAAGGACAAACAAGAAACGGAGTAGCTGTACTCTCAGTTATTTTATACTGTCTAGAGTTATTTTAAATGGGATATTTTTACTACCTCTTCTTGAAGAGTTTTGTTTGTGATATATAGGAATTTTAACAAGACCTTATGCATAGTTGATGGTTAATATATTTACTGAATTAAATAAACTTAAATTGAGGACAGAAGAGAATGAGCCTATATAATAGGGGAGTGGTTAAGTATCATCAAAATAAAATGACTTTGGGGGACACTGAGTGCCATCTACGACATGGGATCATTTACTGACTATTTATAACCAGTCTTTGCTTGGAAAATTGTACTGAAAAAAATCACTAGATGTAACAAAATACCCTTTCTAGTGAAACTTACTCTTAAGCCGCCTTTAGTATAGAAGGTGAGCTAAATGAAATTGATTTGATGGATACCAAGAACAATCTTTGAAAGTGAACATGGAAATGGTTTTCTGTTCCTTTTTAAAGCACTTGCAACTTGCTCTGTTTAGTGGACATGGCCAAGGTTTAGTAGAGCTTTTCTTATTTAGACCTTTTAATGATCAGGTTGCACTGTGTACAGAGACTTTGCTGTCAAGTTTTCTTTGATGTTACTGCTTGCAACCCCTGACTATGTCCCCAGTATTTTCTCATTTTATTTTCACCCTGTGATGAACAAACATTCTGCATCTCTCAGTTTCCACTTGATTTTCTAATGAGCAGAGAAAATGGACATGTAGAGTTTAAAGGGCAAGCCTTAGTTATTACCATTATTGTCTGGCAAATCAATAAAACCCATTTGTCAATTGAAAGCCTCTCTATATCCTTATAGAATCACAGATCTAGAGGAAATTCTATTTAAAGCATCTGGGTCTTTGGATTGATTTATAACTGAATGGCCCAATGGGAATAAAAGAATCAAGTAAGGACTTTGCCAACAGCTGTTACTCATGCATGGGAGCTTCAACATGCTCTATTATTTCACTTTTCCATCTATAAAATTAAGTGGCTACTCTCCAAAGTCACTTTTAGCTGATAATGTATGATTCTTTCCTCGTCGTGTGCATAATTAGAGTCTAAGAAATATATTTGTATAAGTCTTTGGAGTTTACAAAGTACTTTACCATACGATATCTCATTGGAGCCCAGTAACAATCATTTGAGATGGACAAGGCTGATATTATTACTATCATAGTTGTTTTACATATGAAAAATCCAAGGATTAGCAAGATTAAGTGTCATATCTGAAGGACATAATAGAGACAGGACTAGATCTCTGTTGTTCTGCAACTTGCTCCACTGTCTTTCTCATTAAATGTTCTTCTGTGTATTTGGGTAATATATGCAGACCCTACAACTATCACAGAATATAAGAGAAACTGGTGTTTTTGAAGGTAACCCAATTTTCCAGCTCTTTTTGAGGTAAAGGGAGAAATGATGATGATGATGATGATGATGATGATGATTTATATAGCACTTAATATGCACCAGGCACTATGCTAAGCATTTTATGATTATTATCTCATTTGACCCTTACAACAACCCTAAGGGAAAGGTATTATTATTATCATCATTTTACAGATGAGGGTACTGAGGCAAAGAGAGCTTAAGCGACTTGCTCATAGTCATATAGCTATTAAGTGTATTTAGCTGGATTTAAACTCAAGTCTTCCTGACTACAGGCCCAGGCATTTTACTTTTCCACCTATGTCCCTCTGATGATGATGGTGATAATGGTGATGATGATGATGATGATGATAAAAATGGGATTTATATAGTGCTTTAAAGTTTGCAAATCATTTTGCATGTTATCTTATTTAATGATCCTTACAATCCTGAGAGAGTGTATTATTAGCCTCATATACAGATATACAGATAGATATTATTATCCTTATATACAGATGAAGAAACCATGGTTGTAATATTAAACATTTACTCAAGGCCACAAAGCTAGTAAGTATCTGAAGCAAAATTGAAACTCTTATTACTCACCTTAAGGATACTATACTATCGCAAATTGCTATGTTTTGCCACATTATCTCCTAGCCTGCCTTTATGGGAATTGATCCTGTCTGCTTTGTGGATATCACTCACATCTGTCACTATCAGTTCTCAAGGGACTCATTCTATAGCACTGTGAGTAGACTGAATTCCACACCTGATGAAATCTCCAGTTTTCAGGCTTTCATTTTAAAATAGCTGAAATGCCCTCATTTTGATCTGTCCTTGCTAAAGTAATGTCTATCTTTATCATTGTTTTTATGAGATTTATTCATTCCCTTTTCTTTTTACATCAGAGTCATTTGTAGATATACTTCAGGTCTCCTTTGATGGAAATGAACCCTCCCTTTTGACAAAGAAAGCAGTTAAACAAAAACAGTCAGCATCAAATCATAGGGGTTATACATTCCTTTTGGCTATAAAAAACAGAACTAGGAGCACAAGCCAGAAGTTTCAAAGATACTTATTTGAATTTGATGCCAGGGAAAACTTCCTACCAATGAGAGGTATCCAAAAATGGAATGGGGTGCCGTGAAAAATGGTGGATTCTCCTTCACTGAAGATATTCAGAGGCTGGATTATAGTTTCTTAGGTGTTATAATGGGGTATGAATTGAACAAAGTATCTGCCAAGTCTTTTTCCACTTTCTTTATTGTATTTCTTACATATTAATTTTATGATTCTTTTCCTCCTAGCATCACATCATACATATCATATTTCTCTGAATTCATCATATTTCTTATTTCACAATATTCTATTGCATTGTTATACCACACTTTCTTTAGCCTTTCTCACAATCGATGGTCTTGCACTTTCTTTTTACTTCTTTGATTCCACATAAGAGTGTTGATGTGAGCATTTTATTGTGTATTGGAATTTTCTTTCTCCTTTAACCTTCTTGTTATAAAAGTCTTTCCCCAGAACACCCAGAAAGCCTGTTGCTTAATCTCTTCATACATAAATGGATTACAATAGGCATGTCAGTAAGATCTCAAAATAACTACTTACATAATTCAAAGACCTTCAATTTTGTTAGTGAAGGTACCAGCACAGACCACAAGACTTCACCCTTGGGGATAGGCTTTATGAGTTATTGTTGTCAATAATAAAATAACCTGTACCCCAACCTTCATGAAGCACACCCTCATCCTCCAATTGCTAATTCCTTCGCTTCTCAACTACCATGTATTTAACAACTTCATATTTAATTGCATTCTCTTTATATTTATTCAATGTCCCCTCCCGTCAGAAATAAGTTGCTGGAGAGAAGGGGTTGATTCATACTTTATATTTTGCAACCTCACAGCCTAGAAGAGCTTCTGATATACAGGAAGTTCTTAATAAATAATTGTTGATTGATTAATTAAAATGATATAAAATAACTAAGACTTTGTGCCATTAAAAATCTGTATATTTTTTTTTAATAATGATTATCCAATAGATGAATCTTTAAAAGTACTGCTGATATTCTATTCAACTCTGGTCTTTTCATTGAGAAAGCTTGAAAGTCCTCTATTTTATTGAAATTCCATATTTTGCCTTGGAGCATGATACTCAGTTTTGCTGGGTAGGTGATTCTTGGTTTTAATCCTAGCTCCATTGACCTCCGGAATA
>CM053625.1:282726668-282746382 GCA_028646595.1 Phalanger gymnotis | reverse complement strand
AGTTGTTTTCTTTTTCCAAGCTGTTGACTTTTTTCATAATTCTCTTGTATCACTCTTGTTTCTTTTCTCAATTTTTCTGCTACCTCTCTCACAACACTTTTAATCTCCTTTTTAAGCTCTTCCATGAGTTCTTTCTGGGCTTGAGACCACTTCCTGTTTTAGTTTGGGGCTTTGCCCATAGGTATTTTGATATTGTTGTCCTCTTCTGAATTTGTGTCTTGATCTTCCCTGTCACCATAATATCATTCTATAGTTAGATTCTTTTGTTTGTTTGTGTTTTCCTCTTTTTTTGGTCTTTTTTTCCTTTCTTTTAAATTTGAGCTCTGCTCTCAGGATAGAAGGGGCATTGTCTCAGGCTTCTTGTGCCAGGATCTGCAGGCTCTCGCTGTTTACCTGGTGTTGCACTGATGTTGTCCTGAGGCCCATAGGGGACCCTCCTGGAGGAGGTGAGGTGAGTATGGGTGTGGCTGGCACTGCTGGAGGATATAGGGTTCTGGCAGCTTACCTGGTCCTGAGTCAGGGTCCTAGTAGTGGTGTGCTGAGGGATGATGTTTCTTCACTTCCCTGGCACTGCACTGAAGCACATGGTGATCTGGCTGCTGAAGGTTGCCTGTTTGCCCAGGGCTATGCTGAAGCACATAGTGGTTCTCACACCTGGAGTCTGCCCCTTCCCCTGGCTATGTTGAGGAATGTGGGGGATCTTGGTGTTGGTGTTTGCCTGCTTCACCACATTGGGGCTCAGGATTTCCTGCTGGCTCGCTGGGACACCTCCTGTCCTAGGCTATGCTCCTCTTTTACCCAAGTGATACAGACTTTCCTGCCTATCTTACAAGTTTCTTGGGCTAAAGTATTGTTTCATCACATCTTTTTGCTGGTTCTGCAGTTGCAGGATTTGTTTTGGGGTGCTATTTTATGGTTGTTTGGAGGTGAATATGGGAGAGTTACAGAAATTTACTTCTCACTCCACTATCCTGGCTCCCAGAAGTGAGCCATTTCTATCTTAACCCCATTGAAAAAGATGACAACAATGAGAAATGATAATAATGATGCTGGCTGACATTTATTCAATGTTTGCTTATTTGCAAAATTCTTTCTGTATATCTAATCCTAACAATGACATTATGAAATGCTATTGTTATCAATGCACCTTTTTATTAAATAAAAACCAAAGAATTCAAAAAAAGTACTGCTGATAATTGCCTTACACTCCCACACAACAACACCTCCATATTAACTCAGGCTCTCATATGGGCCAGATGGTTTTGTCTTATTTTTTGAATAAGATTTGCATCAAGTAGTCTAGGGAAAGCACATGATCTGCTCTATGATGATCTCATTTACTTATTAATCATCAATAGCACCAAATTAAAAAATACATACTTTTGTTCTTCAATATGCCCCACTTATTTAGTAACACTTTTGTTTATATCAGTAGTTCATTAAAGTTCCTTGTTTTTTTAAAATATAAATATAAATTTAATTGTAATTGATGGGATGTACTTGTTTTCATTAATTGATTCTACTTATTGCTGATCTTATAAGATTAAGTAATAACTGCTACATTTACACAAGCATCACTTTAAATACTGGGTATGCATATCAGCTCAACAGCAGAAGTACCAGATTCATAGAGACATTGAGAAGATTCCCCCTAGAAATCTAAGACTGATATAGGTATGCATGTATGTATATAGACATATATCATATATGTATATGTATTAATGTATATCTACATATATATTTATGTGCAGATATACATATGAATACTACTGTTATTCAATCATTGTTATTGTTGTTCAGTCATGTCTGACTCTTTGTGACTCCGTGGACCATACTGTCCATGGGGTTTTCTAGGCAAGGATACTGTAGTAGTTTACCATTTCCTTCTCCAGTTGATTAAGCTAAGCAGAGGTTAAGTGACTTGCCCAGGATCACACAGCTAGTAAGTGTCTGAGGCTGGATTTGAATTCAGATTTTCCTGATTCCAGGCCTAATGTTCTATCCATTTAGCCATCTCCATTTCATTCTTTCATTCCATGAGATGCAAAAATTTAACAAGATAATGAGCAGACTGTTTCCTGGCCTGTCACTTTGAGTAGCCATAGAGAATGTGGAACAATATCATCTTTTGCACTGGAGTATAGAGCAAAGAGGGCTCAGCTTGTAGTGAAGGATCAAATCCCATTTTCAGCAATGAATGCTTGTGTGCTTTTGGGCAAGTCATTTAACATCTCTGAGATTCAGATTTCTTAAATGTCAAATAAAGATAGTAATTAAATTACCTTCATCATATTATTGTTGTAGTCAAAAATCAAGATTCAAAACAATATATGCATGGATTATTATTTTTGTAGTCAATACTCTGCCATGGTAAACAATTAGCCTCTTAGGCCAGGGATGTGGAATAATAGTGAAACACTTAATGCTCATATAACACTTTAGAGTTTGCATATATATATATATATATATATATATGTATGCACATATACATATATATACATATATATATATTTCTTTTAAACCTCACAATAACTAATATTATCCTTTGTATTTCATAGATGAATATAGGTTCATTGAAATTTAAGGGCTTATTCAAGATCATGAGTAATTAACTGCCAAGAGCAGGATTTAAACCAAGATCTTATTTATTTATTTATTTTAGTTTGTTTTAGCTTTCAACATTCACTTTTATAACATTATGAATTCCAATTTTTTTTCACTCCCTCCTTCCCCTCCTCACTCCCCAAGACAGCAAGCAATCTGATATAGCCTATACATGTATACTCACATTAACCATATTTCCACATTAGTCATGTTGTGAAAGAAGAATCAGAACAAAAGGGGAAAACCACAAGAAAGAAAAAAGAGAAAATAGTATGCTTTCATCAGCATTCAGATTCCATAGTTCTTTCTCTGGATATGTATAGCATTTTCCATCACGAGTCTTTTGGAATTATCTTAGAATATTGTATTGTTGAGAAGAGCTAAGTCTACCAAAGTTGATCATTGCACATTCTTTCTGTTACTGTGTACAATGTTCTCCTGGTTCTACTCACTTCTCTCACTATCATTTTGTATAAGTCTTTCCAGGTTTTTTCTAAAATCTGCATTATATAATTTCTTATAGTACAATAGTATTCTGTTACATTCATATACCACAACTAGTTCAGTCATTCCCCAATTGATGGGCATCCCCTCAATTTCTAGTTCTTTGCCACCACAAAAAGAACTGTTATAAATACATTTGGACATGTAGGTCATTTTCCCTTTTTATGATCTCTTTGGTACACAGACCTAGTAGTGGTATTGCTGGATCAAAGGATATACACAGTTTTATAGCCCTTTGAGCATAGTTCCAAATTGCTCTCCAGAATGGTGGATCATGAACCAAGATCTTGACTCAATGTCCAACATTCTCCTCTAGATGTGATATAAAAAGGTGATAGACCAACAAAATTACTGCATCCCTGGTCCCACAATCTATGCCTCTGTATGTCTCCTATTATTATATTAGATTTTTTTTCTTTATTGCAATGTCATTCTGATGATTTGTATTGAGTTTTCAGTCCACAAAACCCCCTAGAACTTTATCAGCCAAACTGCTCTCTAAATATGCTTGCCTCATCTTGTATTTGGACATTGATTTTTTGAATCAAAGTTTGAGGCTTTATAATTGTCCCTATTCAAATTAAACACATCAGATTCAGGTCAATCTTTTAGCCTACCTAGATACTTCCGATCTACTGCTTTGTAATCTATTGTATTAGCTACCCTTCCCTTCTTTGAGTCATAGGCAAAGTTGATAAACTTGTCATTTATGCTTTTATCCAAGTTATTAATTTTAGTTTTGTTTGTTGTTCCATTATTTTCAGCTATGCTAGACTCTACATGATCCCATTTGGGGTGTTCTTGGGAAAAACATTTCTTCAGCTCATTTTGTAGATGAGGAAACCCAGGCAAACAAGGTTAAAGGACTTGCCCATGGTCACAAAATTAGTAAGTGTCTGAGGCCAGATTTTAACTCAAGAACATGAGTCTTCCTGACTCTAGTCCTAGCACTCTCTCCACTGTTAATACCATTATTAAAATATTAATTAAGTCATTAATTATGAATATAAATTTTATTAATAAAAACACTAAATAGTAAAGAGCCAAAGACCATCCGTTAGAAACCTCCTTCCAAATTAATGTTGAACCCTTACCTGATACTATAACTGATCATTTGAACACTTCCTAATCTGCCCAACTTTATAAATGTGTGTCATTTATCTATCTTTAAAAAAAAAACAGCATGTGGGACTTCAAGATGCTTGCTAAAATCTAAGCAATATTTGTCTACAAAATTCCCCCTGTTCTAGCAGTCTAATTAACCTTGCTATAAATGGGAATTAATTTAGTCTGAGATGGCCTATTATTATCGAAGTCATGTTGGCTTTCTGTAATCATCACTTCTGTTACTAGATATCAACCAATCATAAATATTCTAGAATTTTACCAGAAATTTAAGTCAAGCTCTGTGAATCAAACTTTCCATATCCATTCCCTTCTCTCTTTTTCCTTTTACAGTCCTGGAGCACCAGTCCTGTTCTCCATAATATGCCAGTAATGACTGCAATTAAACAATCCCATCTCATGGTTTCTTCAATATCTTGTGGTAAGTTGTTCTGGTCTTGAGAACTTAAATTCATAAAAGCCGGCTAAGTGATCTCTTACTATCTCTCTATTTATTTTGGGTACCAACTACCTAGACTTTTGTGCCTTTCTTTTGAACTCAAATATTATTCACCTTGGCAGATTAAACAAAAGTAAAATCAAAGTTGAACATCTTTCTCTGTATCATTGTTCCATCTACCCCATGCAGTGCTCTGATATCTTTGCACTTCCTTGCTCCCTGTTAAAAAAAAAAAACCTTAGAGTCAATTACCACATGGTAAAGTCTACGTTTACCAACTGCTATCTGCCATAAACCAGTATGGAACCACAAATTGCAGACTGTATATCATTTTTAATTTATCTTCATTACTTCTTCTTCCATCATTTTTGTTGTCGGTGATGGTGTTGTTGTTTGATTGTTTGTTTTTGATTCTCCTGCTTCTCACTACTTTAATTTACATTGGCATTACTTATATGCCCCTATAGTCATGGTAGAAATTTGTGTTAACTTCTATTACCTTAGACTCTAGCTTGTTTTCAAAGAAGATTTGGAAGCTCCAGTTTTGGTTCTATTTTTTTTCCCCATTTTATAAAGCACTATCTGGTCCATTTCCTTGGCAATCCAACAGTATGTGTTAGCAGCACTATCCTTAGATCCAAGCAAGCTGGGAATCTATCCCATTTCCCCACTTGCTTTGGAGGAACCTTGATCATCATAGGCACAAAATGTAATGTGCATAATAAAACAAAATAATTGTGAATGATCTGTATAGTCAAGTGAATGGCATGTTATTTATATGGAACATATTGTATGAGGTATGGAAATCTTTCAATACAACTAAATCAAACCAGACAATTGTGCTGTATTATGTGGTTGGAAGGTAGTAAGAAAGTTGTAGAGTCTTCTAGTGGTAGAATGCAACCTTTCAGGAACAACTCCATGCATGGGGCTGACACAGTAAGCAGTGGCTTTTCTAGCGAGTATCTCAGTTCCACCATGGAGAGTCTCCCCTCACAGTTATATCAGGACAGCTTCTCAGGAGCAGCTGCCCTTAAACTCAAGGTAAAGGGAGAGGAGGAAGAAGACTTCTTCAGGGTGCAGAGCCTTCTAGTCAAGATGGACCAGACTTAGGCCCTATCAGTGGGCTTGGTGTCTAGACAAAGGGCTAGGCACAGGCACATACTATGTTCCAGGGATGAGATTCCAAGCCATTGCACTGGCATGACTTTTTGAGTCATTCCCAAGAGCCCTCTAAGCCATCCAAAAGCTGCCTTTGCTTTACAGCAAGCTGGCACAATATACAGCCTGAGGGCTTCTTACAGTGCCAAAGGATTTCATGCTGCCTGCAAAAAAATGTAGAGTTGCCATTGAGCACTCGCCTACCTGTCACATGATTCACAGCAACCAACCATTGTAAGTCTGTCTCTAGTCTTCTAATTTTGGCCCCTATCTACTGTCAAGTTCTGCCAATCTGCTTTAGAGCTTCCTCCTATCCCAGGACACTGTGGATATGGCTCTCCTCAGCATTCTTCAGCAACATAGAAAAATGACAGATTTCAATCTTCTCTCCAACAACAGAATGAGGTGCATTATTGCAGGAATGGCCCATCAATGTCATGTTCCTGCTCTGACTATACTCTCCCTTCCACCTTCAAAAACCATAGGAGAGAACTAACGACAGTAAAGACATAATAATAACAAAAACAAAACAACTAGCATTTATGAAACACTTTAAGGTTTGCAGAGTACTTCATATACGGTATCTCATTTAATACTCGTAACAACTGTGGAAAGAAGGTATAATTTATAATTCCCATTTTTCAAGTGGGGAAGCTGAGGACAAGAAAGGTTAGGAATTGTTCAGGATTACATCGTCATTTCACATCTGAAGTAGGATTTGATTTTAGGTCTTCTAGAATCCAAGAACAGCATAATATCCACTGTGCTATCTACACTAGATGTTTCAATCATCATCTTTGGAACCTCAGAAAGGATCAGTTTGGATTCAAAAGGATAATTTGTCATTCTCTGTTACTTCAGAGAAGGGTATCTAGAAGTAGTGTGTGTAATGTGTAAGAATACAGAGTTCAGATCAATATAAGGAGCTATCGAGAGGTAGCTTGGCTTAGAACAGGGTTGGCCCCAAGACTTGCACCCTGGGCAAGTCATTTAAACTCTCAGTGGCCTAAACCAGTGTTCTCTGGTTCACAGAGCAACAGTTCACTCTGATCAGTAAAAATTGCTTTTGTGTTTATATGTAAATTATATGCATAAGCTATAATATATTTACTTAATATATTATTATTATGAAAAACAAAAGTAGAAAGCAAAAGGGTGGTAAAGATGAAATAAGCAATTTTTAAATTAGTAGTATAAAACTATTATTTATTTACAATGATATAATTGCATACGATTTATTATTTTAAAAATAAAAACTTGTGTATGTCTTGGCAGAGACTTCAAACAATTAATAATAGGCCCTAAGTCAGTTAATGTTTGTATTTGAGTAACCACTTTTAGGATAGGGAGAGAACCTGTTACTTCATTGATATAAGAAGCTAAAATGTAAAGAAATTTCCCCTACAACCTCCAGAATCTTTACTATAATTTTTTATCTAGAGCGCTGAGAGGTTTTGAATTGCCCAGGGTCACAGAACCTGTAAACATCAGAGACAGGAGTTGAAACCCAGGCCTTCCTGGATCCACAACCAACATTCTAGTTACTATGCCACATCACCTTTCATAAATTTTATTGCTTATTTTATGGTTTCTTCTTAAATAGTGAGTGGTTTTATTCCATATTTTATCTGAAATTCTATATTGTCACTATTACATTTTGTTTACATAACTACTTTTATACAAGTAAATTCCAGCCAGCCAAGACTAGGAACTATTCTTCAGATATTGTTTGCTAACCCCCATACCTATGCGTAGCCTGTTGCCCTTCCCTGTGGTCTCCCCACCTAGCTTGCCTGGAATGCACTTCATCTCAAGCCTTTCGAAAGGCTGCTTACCCCTCAAGGTTCACTTTAGATACTACCTCTGATCGTCCTGGTTATAAATTCTCTCCTACCTAATTTTTTTTTAATTGAGCTCTTTGTTTCTTTTCTTTGCAGTTATTCACCATCTGGCCTGCATTATAGCTCTTTGTGTAAAGACTGTAATTTGAAAGCTCTATGAAAGTAAGGACTGTATGTTTTTTTTTTCTTCTTTGTAGTGTCAGGGCCTAATCAATAAGCATGTAAAACGACCCTTCTGTGGGTCAGGGATAGTAGGTGCTGGAGATACCGATAAGAAAGTAAAATAGTCCCTGTCCTCAAGGAGCTTATATTTATGAGGCAGCTAGGTGGGGGATGGATAGACCACTGGGCCTGGAGTCAGAAAGACCTCAGACACTTGTTAGTGGTGTGATCTTGGACAAGTCACTTAATCTCTGATTGTGGCAAATCCCTCAGCTATAAAATGGGGATGGTAATTATAGCACCCACCTCCTTAACCCTTAATGTAAGGATCAAATGAGATAATATATACAAAGTGCTTATTTTACAGGTAGGTTGAGGAAGAATGTGTTCACAGATGAGTAAATACAGGTTTTATACAAAGTAAAGATAGTGGAGTTAATATGGCTGTATTTTGGGCCCTTCTGCCTCAGATTGAGTTTCAATAGCAACTGTTCCTCTCTTGACCAGCAATCCTGAGAGACTTCCCCTCCTAGTTCAATTTTTTGTTTTCTTTTGTTTGTTTGTTTGTTTGAATTAAAGGAGGCATCTCGGCTCACTTCTTTAAGAGGCCTATTCACTGAATGGGCCTTTCCTTACTCAAAGTGAGAATCTGAAAAGGCCTAAGCCTAAAAGGACCAGGCTCTCCCATTACATCCTGCGCCATCTCCAGGCAGTCTGATAAATATCTGGCCACTGCACCCAGATGGCTCTGGAGGAGAAAGTGAGGCTGGTGAGCTTGCACAGCTCTCCCTTGCTCAAATCAAAGTCAACTGCAAGTCATGTCATCATTTCTCTGATGTCATGGTCCTTCTCAAAAATGAAGGACAAACATAACTGGGCAGATCTGGAAAAGTAACTTGAAGAAGGTGGTATCTAAATTGAATCTTGAAGAGCACTAAGGGATCAAGACATAAAAATAAAGAGAGAAAGAATTCCAGGCAGCGGGGACAGCCTATGCAAAGACACAGAGAAAGGAGATGGGATAACATGTACAAGGATATCAAGTATGGTTGGAGTGTTTAGTGCTTGACAAAATGTAATGTATAATCAGCCTGAGAAGATAGGCTGCAACCAAACTGAAGGGCTTTAAGGAGGAATTTGCATTGCATTCTAGAGGAAGAAGAGAGCCACTGAAACTTCTTAAGGAAATGAATGACATGTTCAGACCTGCAATTTAGGGATATCAAGTTAACAGCTTTATGGAAGATAAATTGGAGAAAAGCTAGATGCAGGGATACCAATTAGAAAGTACTATAATAATCCTGGAAAGTTGTGATAAAGACCTGGACTAGGTGTGCAATTGTAAGCAAGGGATTGTATGGACTACAATCATAATCCAAATTTAGATAATCTTTCTGGCTCTAAACACTCTAGTGTTTAAATGACACTACTTCTTATAAAAAAGGTGAATGTTGTAAGCTAATTATTCTACATGTTTATAATTAAATTAATATAGCTCACATGGGCCCTTGAATTTTGTAATACAATTTTAATGAAATAGTTCATATAGAAATGAGCCCCATAAAAATTCCTGGGGATTCTCATAATCTAAGAGTGACCCATGTGCTAGGGATACTGATAGGATTAATGCTTGTCTGAATCATCACAAAATCATAGATTTAAAAAAAGATAGGGGTCTTTGGTGAAATGTAGGGATGGTTCTCCAAATGGCCTGCTATTCTGTTACAACTCACTCGCAGGGTCCTACTGAAAACACTGGTATGCTATTCATTTAAAAGTCGCACTTGTAGCTAATAAGACCCTGTAATGTGCTTCTCCTTTAAATAAAGCAAAGATGATTCCATTAACTCTTAATCATAAAAGTTACCAAACAAACCAAAACTATACATTTAATAATAGCAGTCCACCCAAAAACATTAGTCAGATGGGGATATTACCAGGCTAAAACTTATAGAAACTTATCAGGGAGGTTCATGGGTAGGGAAAAACTCTAGATTGTCTTAACGTTCTTTTGGATACAGAATTACCACATTTTATCTATCAGATGGGGCCATTCCTCTTCTGGGGCTCTCCACTCAATGATTCTTCTTTGCTGTGTGCTATTATATGTCTGGTGAAGAAATGTTGTTATTTTAGTGAAAGCAGGGGTCTGCACAGCTATTCAGGTCTGTTCTCTTGTCTGGACTCTGAAGTAGCATTTATTGATTTAGCAAAATATTTCCCTGTTCTGGAATCCATAAATGTGTTCTGGTCAGCTCGAAGGATTCTGAGATGTTTCCCCTTTTCAAGCTGTAGGGGGCAGTAAAGAGAAAAACAGATAGACTTCTTGGGAGTTTCTGTCTTTCAAACTATAGGTGGACAGGACAGCCTATCCTTTCTCTTCCTCAACCAACTCTTCAAATAGCAGAAAATAATTATTTCCTCAATTAAGCTCTTTAAAATAGCAGAGTTTTCCTCCAAAAACCTTACCTCTGTCTACCTCAGTTTCCTTATCTGTAAGATGAGGATAATAGCACATAAATCAGATGATTATTATGAAGATCAAAAGAGATAATACTGTAAAATGTTCTGCACACCTTAAAACATTATATAAATGCTATTATTATTATTAATTATACCAGTTATCTGCATTAGCTGCAAAGACTATCTTTATATGCTGTTAACCAAAAACAATATCACAAATTCATGTGACATGTGTTGCAACTAGATTTATTACAAGAGAAATGTATGTGTATGTGAGAATTCCTTATACCAAGGAACCCAGTGCTATAGAAAAAGCCTTGGGCATCTAAGTTACAAAGAAACAGGGAAAGTCATATGGGAGGGGAAAAGGACTTATCCCCTTCCAAAAAGAAGGAGAAAGGTCATGGCATCAGCAGCATTCTTTTACCTTGGGAACTGCTAGACCATGAAGATAGGATGGTCTGCTTATCTACAATGGTCATAACTACACAAGCAGTTTCTCATCCTGGTGTAGACTGGCACCTGTCTTGACTCCCAAGAAAACACAAGGAGTCCAGCTTGGGGTGCGAACAAAAAATTATGTGAGCTCATGTGGGGCTTTATCCCTGACATGTTCAGGGCCTCCTGCAGACTCCAGGTCCAGAATGTCTGGAAAACATGGTAATGCAAGAAGACAATGTCAAGGGGGCTCCTTAATATTGCTTGACGGTCTTAGCAAGGCTCAGATGAAAGTAGCTGCTCTCCTCATCTATTTATCTGCCTTCCTTCCTTCTCTCTGTTTTATGTCTCTCTGTTCCTATCTCTGCTTAATCGCTGAGCTTCTTTAGGTTCTGCTTCCCTCCTTAGTCATTGACTCTTGTCCGCAAGGAAGGTCTCCTTGTTTAAAGAGACTCATCTCTACCTTAGGTTAAGAGCAAAAAATTGAATTTTTGTCAAACATCACAGACTGAAAATATACACATTTTCACAATTACCAAAACTTCCAGTTATTAGGATTTTTTGACCTATTAGCCTCAAAATCTATACAACTCTCATATGTTAGTACACTGCAGAGAAAGAAGATAACTTTGTCCTTGCGTTCATTACATGGTAACTCCTTTCCCCCTTTTGGGACTACTTTCTCATCTATTTCTGTTATAGTACTAAGGCACTGATTTTCTCAGGTTTTTTTTTTCCCCAACACTATCTTCTATCCTGTTTAATAAACAAAAAATATCCAAATAAGAAAAGCGTACTCTTTAAATTACAAATGAAGAAATTGAGGCCAAATGATATTAAGTTACTTGTCAGAGTTGCCAAAGCCAAAATCTGAACCCAAGTCCCACAGCCCTAAATCCAGTCCTCTTCTCATTATATTATGCTGGAACTCAATTGTTACCATTATTTGACATGGTCTGTTGGAACTAAGTAGAATAATTCAGAAGACGCCAAGTGCACAGAGAAATAAAAATATGAGTACCTGTAGCCAATGGTATAATCACCAGACACAAGTAGTCTCAAAAGAATGAGGGAAGAGTGCCTTTGAGAGAAGAAGTAGATTTCCTGAGTCCACTCACTTACCTTGGCTTCTTCTTTACCATATGCCAATAGTTTCATTTTCTCTCCCTCCTGTGGAGCTGCCCTCAAAGCTGAATCTTTTGCTCACCTACTCATTAGTCACTTTTTGCCCGGAACATAAAGTAACAACCAGGTATAAAGTAGCAATCATGGTTATTCCTTAAGAGATAATAGAGTTTATGAATAATTCTGTCGTTGGAGAATTTACAGTCTCTATTTTTCATTCACATTTTGACATTGCCTCAAAAAAACCAGCTGCATCATTTTTTGCAGTCTGTTCTTAATGAGAAAAAGAGCCAAAGACTTTTGGATCAACACATTAAATGCAATCGTGGGGAAAAAATCCATAATAAAGCAAAATAGTCATGAGTCTTTTAATAATTGTCCTAATAAATATTAGCTTAGACATGGATAGTATATGACATTCATTTATGGGTCATTATGAACATATATTTTCATATTAAATTGAGTTTCTAAGACATTGCCTTAAAGTCTGTAAATAGCCACATGGAAATGAGTTTCTGGAAATCAAAGTACTTTGGCTACCTTGCCTTCTGGAACTATGTTTTCTCTGGGTCTCTTTTCTCTTCGAGACCCTAAATTACCTACTGGCTGCTTTTCTTTGTTTTTTATTTTTTCACATAAATGTCTTTTCTTCTTCACCTTTTTCAATAAATAAAGATATCCAAACTAGACAGTTGAATCCTTTCACATTAAAAATGAGGAAATTCAAGAGTTCAGCTTTCAGAACTATGGTTCTGTAGTTTCCAAATCCCTAAGACCTGAAAGAATAGCATATCTTAACATAAGCATAGTACAAGCCAGGATTATTGACCACAACAGAGATCTAGAATGATAGGATCAGAGACTTTAAATGAGGAAGCTGAGACTCTGAAACATCAAGGGAATATGAAGGAGCAGAGTCTAATCGAGTCTTCTGCCCAATCTATCTGCTACCTTGGAGAGTGGAATTGCCTTTCAAGGTACAGGGAATACTGCTGGCTTCTGACCCAGGAGCAGAGATCAGAAAGAGTGTTTGAAAATACACAGGATGGGTCTAAATCCAGAAATTGGAGAGCAAAGAGAAGTCACCCCAAAGAGCACAAGCAGAAGCAGGTGTTGGGGACTCAAGATTAGGTCAAAATACAGTAACAGAAAGACAGAAACAAGGCTAGTAGTTAAATGAAGAGTAATGAAAAAAATGAAGTCAGAAAAACTCACAAAAGCAACATTAAATTGGGCTCTCAAGCAAATGGGACTTTATTACAAGTCTACCTCCTAGGGTTGTTGTGAGAATCAAGTGACACAAAAATTGTAAAAGTGTGTAGTAAAGTTCCTGGTACATAGTAAGTACTAGATAAATGTTAGCTATTATTAGCTATCATTATTGTATACAAAAGGATAGCAGATATTGACCACAGACCTTGTGGTCTGTAATTGTAATAAATGCTGTATGTATTCTTTGAAAATAAAACACAAGAAGCAAATGAGGGAGGGAAGGAAGGAAGGAAGGAAGGAAGGAAGAAAGGAAGGAAGGAAGGAAGGAAGGAAGGAAGGAAGGAAGGAAGGAAGGAAGGAAGGAAGGAAGGAAGGAAGGAAGGGAGGGAGGGAGGGAGGGAGGGAAGGGAAGATAAAAGCATTTATTAAGTAACTACTATGTATTAGATACTATAAGCATTTCACAAATACTATCTCATTTGATACAAGAACTCTGGGAGGTAGGTGCTATTATTGCCTCATTTTAAAAATTGAGGAAACTGAGGCAGACAGAGATTATATAACTTGCCCAGGATCACAGAGCTAGTAAATATTTGAGACTAGATTGGAACTCAGGTCTTTCTGACTCCAGTCCCAGCTCTTTATACACTGAACCACTTAGTTGCATTGGTATTTCTTCTAGAAATTTCTATTTCATGGAATCATGGAATTTCAATGAATCATTTCAAATGGAGTTGAAATATCTCATTTTGAAGATAAATAATTCATATTCTTGAGCATTTGGGTGGCTTTTCAACTATTACCAAGCCATTAAGTGAAATAAATGAGACTAAAGCATAGATTTCCTGACCTCCTAATTCTCTTTCTACTATTCCATACTGCTAATTCTCAGATAATTTTAAAAAGTAATTTGATATTTTGGGTGGTTTTATATGTCATCTGTTATCAATTTATCATTTGTCTCTAATAGTAAGCACTCTGAACAGAGTGTCAAGAAATTTGTAAGACAAATCTCTTTCAGTACTGGGGAGGTGCTAGTTCACACTTTTGAGGTCCCCTGAAGGGAGTCTGTTCTCTTGGTAATTGTCTTAGGAAGTAAGCAAAATTGAGGAAGAATTTGTAATATTGGTGCATCTGCCCTAGCTGCTATTATGATAACAGAAGACAGCCTAATTATAAAATAAAGGATTCAGAGATTAGCATCCCTAATAAGGGATTCTGCAGTAGCATCAGGAACATGATGCAAAATTGTATTTGCAAAAGTCATCAAAGAGGATTAAAAACAGTTTCCAGTGAATAATTACTGAGGAGATTGGGAGCTAAGCTGGCTCAGGGGTGATGTATAATTAGCTAACTTTATTAACCACCTAGTAGCTAAATGCAGAAGGAAATATTATGCAGAAATGCAAAGGGGTAGAAAATTAGTGAAGACATCATTCAGGCCTGCTACCTAATTGCTTCTTACAAAAAGGGATGTATAGGAAGATGTAAAGTTATTATTACCCAGAATGTTTTGCATAAAGGTTAGAAGCATATTTTGTCCCTCGTTAAGAACTCTAACTTCAGTGGGGATTAAGAATAAATCTAGGTTTTGAAGTGAAATCCTCTCATAAAAAAAAAGCTTTCAGAATACTCTCATCACGCAACAGGATAACCGGCCACTTCCCTCTCCTGTAATTTAATATTGATTGTGGTTCTCTTCCAGATGAACAGAAAAAAAGGTTGACAGTCCCATCTTCTCATCTTTGAACCCCACCCTTAACTAAGCATCATCCCCACTAAACAAATTGAACATCCCAGGAACTTTCTGCGAAATGTGCATCAATAGGTAGGAATTCCCAGTGATACTTAATTGTTAAACCTTTGTACCTGAGATATCTGGGTACACTGGAACAAGAGCAGGTGAATGATTATATGAGATTAAGGGCCTTTCTAGATAAGGAGATTGAGGTTTATTTCATTTAAGGGATTTGCTCAAACCGCCAATAAGCGGAAAAGTGGTATTTGAATGTAGGATCCCAGTTCCTACACTCTGTTCTCATTATAGCAGGCAAAGAAGTTATATGTTCCTTCATGGTTCATTAGGGGCTTTCAGGCTTATGGATATACTAGGAGAAGATTATTTCTGGATATGACCTGGTAGAGAAGGGATGTAGCTATCAACCTACTCAGAAACCTATTGACTTCTGTGTAATGTGACCAACAAGATAAAGGTTTAGATGTTTCTGTTCATCCTTGTAGACCCTCAAATCTCTCCAAAATAAAAATGATGTACAATAGATAAACTAATTACAGCCATCTTCATAGACTAGCATATCAAGAACCCTATGTAAGGCCAATCAGTAAATGAAAGATCTTTCCCTCCCATTGAATAGGCCTCAGGTGTGCCCAACAGAGGGAAGCTTGATGACAGGCAGGCCCATGCCTTTGTGATATCAATCATGTATTAAAGACCCTTCCCACCCACTCAATGGACATCAAATGGGGCCAATTAAGGGAAACTTGATTAGAGATTTGTTTGTAGGCAGGCCTAATCCCTTTACTTACTAGGCACTAAGCCTAAGGCCCACATCCTTTTGCTGATTGGCTATAAAGCCCTAGGGCCCCCCAAAAGAGTACATACACCCAGAAGGTAGCCATTGAGAAATGAGAATTCAGAATTCAGAAGTCAGAAGAGAAGCTGAATTCAGAATGCAGCCCAAGGAGAACTAGATGACAGAGCTGCAAAGAGAGTGTGGAGTGGAGAGTGGAAACCAAGAAGCTGCAGACACCAGAGATCTGAAGAGGGAGAGAATGCAGGCAAGCAGACAGTTAGGATTCATGACTGTTTGTTTACAGGAAGGCCCTAGCAAGGGGGAAGGTTACAGGATGACTTGGTTCTTTGCTATAATGCTGTGTTATGATTTCCTTGTTGCTACATTGGCGTGGGCTTATTGGTTATTGAATATAATTACTGCTATATCAAATTGGAGGTATTGGTCCTCCTCTGGAGTCTAAATAAATGTTATACTTCTTCTGCCTTCTACCCAGAGAGTTTCTCATACTTTGGGAATCTGAACTACACAAGCATGTTCATGGTAATCCTCGAGGTCATGAATTTTGCCTTACTGATACACCTAACAAGGTAACAGTCTGCTAAACCAACAGCAGTGTAAGAATCACAGATAAAAGAATAAAAGTCTAAAATAGAAAGAGAAGGGGTTTAATGACTTAAATGAGGGAAAGGATTCCATTTTAGAGAAGGGTTCTGAAATTGGAGAAAAAATTAGCATGCCAAAAATGTTGAAGGACATGAGAGAAAGGGACTTTTATTTAACCACTTATAGAGAAAAGAGAGGAAAAGAAGTAGGAAGAATGAAAAAAGAATTAATAAATTAAGTGAAACTGCAAAACGTGGAAAAAAGATTGCAAATAACAGGGGACTTGAAGGTGAAGAGAAAATAGCCTGTGGGAATGGGTTGGCCTTAAAACAGATTAAGCAAAATGACTAAAGAAACAAAGTATTATAAATACTCTTAATTTAGAAATTTAGAAAAATAGTATTGTAAACAAATGGAGGAAAATGAAAATGTAAGTTGTAAATTTAGATGGGACTAGATCAAACAATTCAATCAGACCAAAAAAAAAAAAAGGCTAACATGTAGAACAAAAAAAAGAAAACCTCACAATCTTGTACTTACCAGGAACACATCTAAATATTAATGACGTGAACATGAAAAAATAAAGGAATGGAACAAATATTCCCATGCAACAGGTAAATCCCCCACATAAAATAAAATCAAGTCACACAGGAGCCTAGAAAAGTGCTGGTCCAGAAGATTCCAGAGAATTGATGACAAAACACATTATTCACCTCCTGACAAAAAGATGGATTTAGGGTGCAAAATAAGATGTATAAGTTTATCTGTATACAATGAGAGAATTTATTTTGTTTCATTGTGTACATTTGCTACAAGAAATCTTTTTTTTTTCTCTTATTTTCAGTGGGGTAAGGAATAAGAGAAAGAGAAAATAGATTCCCATTAATTAACAAAAAACCTTTGCGGCAGGCTGCATGAATTTTCAATAAGGAAGGGAGGGAATAGATATTTATATAGAACTTACTATGTTCCAGGCACTGTGTTGAGTGCTTTAGGTCACTGTAGTGTTAGTTTTGCTTCATCGTTTACTTTGTTACAAAAGAGCTCTCATAGGGTTGGGTAATCTGGAAATATTTTCAATGTGATAATAAAACTTGACAGTAAATCTTTTTTTTTTTCTTAAGGAGGGGCAGAGGTACATTTTCTCAACTGGAGTTGTGTGATATGAGCAATTTCAATGTTAAATTCCAATTTCTTTATTTTAAACATTTTATGTTACTGTCATCATTGTCTTCCTTCCTAGTTCTTTTTTACTTCATGACACATCAGTTCATAGAAGTCTTCTTATGCTTCTCTGTATTCATCATATTTGTAATTTATTCACACTGCAGTAATATTTCATTACAAACACAGACAAATTTGGGTAATCCACTCTTTAAATGGTGATTACCTAATTTGTTTCCAGTTCTTTATTACTACAAAAGTTACTGACAAAAATATTTTTGGTGTATATGGAATCTTTCTTTTTTAGCACTGACCTCCTTGATGTTACTTAGTAGTGGGATCTCTAGGTCAAAAAGAATAGACATTTTAATCACCTTTTTAGGATAATCACAAATTACCTCCTAAAATGATTGAACCAATTGACAACTTTACTAACCATGTAAATATTTCCATGACCCCTCCAACACATTATTTCTATTTTCTTCATATTTACCAATTTCATTACTTAATTATTACTATTACTAGCATTTCTAAAATTGTTAAATTATTACAGAAGGAGAGTGAATCTTTACTTCTAATTGCATTTAGTAAAAATGTAATATTTATTTTAAAATATATTTTATAAGGCTTTCTCTTGCAAATATTACTTTGTTATTATTGTTGTTCAGTTGTTTCAATCATGTCTGATTCTTCATGAGCTTATTTGGGGTTTTCTTGGAAGAGATACATCAGTCGTTTGCCATTTCTTTCTCCAGCTCATTTTACGAATGAGGAAACTGAGGAAAACAGGGTTAAGTGACTTGCTCAGTGTAACAGCTTGCAAGCATCTGATGCCAGATTTGAACTCAGGTCTTCCTGAATCCAGGTGCTCTATCCACTCTACTAGCCAGCTGCCCCTGCAAATATTACAGTTCTGCCTAGTCGAGACCTAGAGTAAAAGGTCAGTAGATTGCCATCTATCCTAGAAATAAAGGTCTGATAAAGGTCCATTGCACCCCTTAGTTAGCTCTAAGAAGAATGAATAAAATTATTCTTCCTCTCAAGAAATTTATAATTTAATGAGGGAGAAAATAATTGGAGATATATGTGTATATGTATGTATATACGCATATACACACATACATAAATACACATATACATTTATGCACACATATATAAACATATATACACACATATGTACATATGGAAAGAGAGAGAGAATAAAGGCACCTGGATGGCAAAGAATGTAGTGGGCTAGATTTGAAGTCAAGAAGATGTGAATTTAAATCCAGCCTTATTCACCAGCTGAGACAATGACTTAACTTTGATTTGCCACAATTTTCTTACTTATAAAAGGAGGATAAAAATAGTAACTAATTCCTAGGGTTGTTGTTTTTAATAAAAATTTAGAAATAGTTTGTTAAATATAAGGTAGTTTGTGAGAGATGACACTAGAAATTGAGGGTATTACAAAAGGCTTTATTCAAAAGATGGTGGAAAAAATGAAACAAAATCAGACAGAAGTAAGAATGATGTCCTTGAGCAGGGGTGGAGCCAAGATGGCCGCATGAAAACAACATCTTGCTGGAGCTCTCTCACAAGTTCTGTTGGATTCCTATAAAAAAGTGAATCTGAGCAGATTTGAGAGAGTTAGAAAGTGCGAGCGGTCTGAGTGGGGCAGATTTCCCAGCCGGGAGAATCTGAAAGGCTGAAGGAACAACTCTGTAGGCTAGGAGAGCGCTCAGCCTGCAGAGCTGCCCCAAACGGGACCAAAGCAGAAGCGGCTGGCCAGAAAACCCACGAGGGAGACAGGCTGGGAGAAAGCCGGGCACCTGAAACCAGCGCACATCCCCAGGCCTCCCAACACAGGACGGCACTCTGTGGAAATGACGAGAGGCAGCGCAATGCCACCGACTGTGAGGTACCAGTTCCTGAGGCTCACAGCCCAAAGGTTTCAAACGCTTCTTGAGCTTCTGGGAGACATAATGGCCAGGTAAACGGCTCTAATCCCAAACCTCCCCACCCAGAGAATTCCTCGGGGAAAAAAAATAAAAAGAACGCTAGAACAGAGGAGACAGAAGTGGGGCTTCAGTGGCTGAGTAGTTGGAGCACCTGAGTACCAGAGGGGCAGAGGTAGCAGGGGTCAACACCAGGAGCCCAGACATACTCTTGCTCCCCCAGGGGAAGTGCCAGACACTCAGGCTTGAACAACAAAGTGCTGAGACCATTGCTGAAGAGCAACGGTGCTGGAAAACAACCCCAGGGGAAAAGATTTCGGGCAGCCAGACCCTCTCCCCCACACCTCAGGAAACTGAAGGCTATAATTCACCAAGCCAACAAAGAGACTCACACTCCCC
>CM053625.1:282674720-282726168 GCA_028646595.1 Phalanger gymnotis | reverse complement strand
TGGCTGAACAAGCTGTGGTATATGAAGGTAATGGAATACTACTGTGCTATAAGAAGTGGGGATGATACGGACTTCATAACAACCTGGAAGAACCTACATGACATAATGCTGAGTGAGCGGAACAGAGCCAGAAGAACATTATACACAACCACAGATATATTGATTCTGTGATGACTAACCCTGACAGACTTTGCTTTTCTCAGCAACACAATATGCAGAGACAGCTCCAAAGGACTTATGATGGAGAGGGCTATCTACATCCAGAGAAAGAACTACGAAGTATGAATGCAAATCAAGGCACACTTCATTCTCGCCTTTTTTCCCCTCCACTTTTTTTCTCTTCTCTCTTTTGTATTTGTTGTTGGGTTGTGTTTTTTTTTTGGGGGGGGGTTCTGTTTCATCTTTCTCGTGAGTCATGAGAAAATGTATAAATTAATTCAATGCCTAGTTATACTTGGAAGTTATATGGGACTCCATGCCTTCTTGGGGAGGAATGGGGGGAGGGAGGGAAGAAAATCTGGAACCCAAAATTATGTAGAACTGTTTGTTGCAATCTAAAAATTAAAAAAAATTAAAAAAAAAGAATGATGTCCTTCCCAGGAATATGAATTGGCCAGTATGAAGAGAGAGTGCCATGTTTGAGAAACATAGGAGTCAGTTGGTCTGAATCATGTGTGTGTGTGTGTGTGTGTGTGGTATTAGGGGCATGGTGAGATTAACTAACAATCATTGAAGCAGGAATGAGAAGTTGGTGACAGGTTGTGAAGGACTTTAATAGCTAAAAAAAGTAATTTATATTATACCTTAGAGGCAATCGAAAGGCAGTGGAGTTGATTGACTGTAGTAATCACATGATCACATCTTCACTTAAAGAAAATTACTTTAGCAGGAGTGTGTAGAATGGACTGGAGTGGTGAGATACCTGTGTCAGGGGGTCTAATTAAGAAGTTATTGCAATAATCTAAGCTAGAGGTAATAAGGGCCTGAACTGAGACAGCAGCTGTTTAGAGAGAAGGGATTGGATGCAAAAAAAAAAAAAAACATTTATGAGTAAAAGTGACAAGATTTGAAAACTGATGGCATATGTGAAATGAAAGTGAGTGACATCCTGGGAAAGTTGAGATGCTCAGCAACAGGAACAACAAAACAGAATCCAAAAATTTTCCAGGCCAACAAAGTTGTTTTTATGTGTACAGTAAAACACTTGGAAGTGAGATCAAAAAGCAGAAACAGAAATAGTGGTAAGGGTCACCAAAACTTGCAATGATAGGAAGGTTACCAAAACTTGCAGAAAGGAAGGAATTAACATTGTCAAAGAGCTTGTGTCAGTCTTTAATCCTGTGTATTCTTCATTAGCCTTGCTAACTTTTTTTTTTCCTGTTCTTTCCACTGTACTATATGGCCTCTAAGAATTTTTGCTGATGGGAGCTGTCCATGGTAGAAATCACTAAATCTTGGCACCTTCAGAAACACACTAATTCAAAACGAAATACATATTTCAACCTAATGGTTAAACAAGGAAGAGACCCAGTGAAGTATCTACATATACTCATTACACAAAGGGCCATATATGCTATAACCAGAGTAGAGATACAATTAATTGTTATTTTGTGCCAAGGGTTACGGTGGGGTACATGTATAGAATATAGATTTCAAGGGCAACTTTATCAGATTCTACAACCAATAAATTTCTCTGTTGCCTGTGTTGACAGGGATTATTCCCTCCTACTTCTTCCCTCCCACTAAGAAAGCTACTCTAATTTGATAATATGCAAGAAGCAAGGGAGTGAAAGTGGGAGATAGCTATGCTTAAGCCTCCAGCTGGAAGCTAGATCTAAAAAATCAATAAGTGAGAGAAGATGAAGGCAATCTCCATTGTCATGCCAGTCACCTCATTTTCTCCTCCTGTGCACCTACTAAACTTTGAACATTATTGCCAAGACAACTTATTTCATTTAAGCTTATAATTGTTTAAATGAATAGAGAATTGACACAACATGAAATAAGAAAATGTACAGAACAATTGAAACTGGTTGTGTGACCTGAGTCATATCATTTGATTTTTGGTGCTATTGGCCAATAGATCAATAATTTCAGACTTTCATTCTTAAAGGTATTCAGCACCCCAGAGTACCCAAAAGCAGTTTTATCAGGCACTCCTGACATGCTGCAGGGTGAGGGTGGGGGTGGAATTTCATCCTTTCCCTAGTTACATGGAATGGCATAAATGCAAACCTCTCTACTTTATCACCCCAGCATTTTCCTCCATACAAAGCAGTGTCTGACAAACTGGTATTTGTTTTTATTCTACTACATTTGATGAGAAACAAGTGACTTTTTTGAATAACAAAAGAAACAACCGAAAACCAGAAACATATGTAAGGGAATTTCCTTCAATGTGATGTGTCTTAAGTTGATTTTCCATTGACACTCCACATCTTTGACAGGCGAAGCAGCTAAGTAAATGCCTTATTCAGCACATTTCTCTCCAGGGCATCTCTCTAACAACCTTTTTTTTTTTTATTGGCCCTTTGATGCATTTTGGCATGTGTGGCTGGAGAATTCCTTGTTTTAATATTTTTTATTATAACATAATGATGTAATGTACTTGCTATTGTTTATATGCTGCAAGATGTTCTTATTCAATATAATTGAACCCATATTTTCCTCTGTCCCTTAGATAAGAGTGAGATTTTTGTTATTCTGAACCTTTAAATTCCCCTGGATTGCTGCATGTGCTGATAACGTTTTCACTGATGTTTTCTGGTATCGTTTCCTGAGAGGAAATCTCAATTCCCTTCCCTGAGTACACTCTTTCTCTGTTACTACAGGGGTCAGGGTTTCACCTATCATGTCTCTTCTACCCTCTCCCTATTCACTGGTGAAGAGAAGCAAAGAATGAAAAGCTAGTAAGTGCTTTTCTTCCTCACAAATCCCTTTTCGTTATGTAAGCCATTCCAGTCCTTCATTAATGTTCCAGTGGTGTTTAAAAGAAGGACGGAGCTTCCCAATTGAGACACCTCTCTAGTGCTAAAAGCTCCATATGTGTTCCTAATTGATTTCACTTCACCCTATTAGAAAGTCTAAGGAGAAAATGTCCACTAAAGATCTGTAGGGAGACAGTCTAACTTAGTCAAGGATAAAGAAAATAGAATAACAATGGTTCTTGTTTCTTATTTTGCTACTGATTGCATGACTCTAAGCTGTTTCTTTCCTCAGGTATATTTCTTCAAGCTCTATTCCAGCTATTCTACTCTCCTCTCATTTTTCGCTGTAAAAAGAGATTATCTATCCATGAACCCAAATCTCTATAATGCACAGGATGGGGAAAATTTCATTCACTGGAGAAAACTATCTTTGGTATTTCACCTCCAGAAACCTGTGAATGAGCTGCATAAAAGGGTAATACCAGCCAGGATGGAGTCTGATTGCTTCCAGGGTGTAGTCTAAAATACTTGAATATATTATTAGATGGGTCGATCAAGGAAATAGGAATGGGGAACTAAAGGAAGAGGAAATGATAGCCACATTTAGATTATACCAATATGAGATTATAGTGCAGAGAGGTCGATTCATCCTAGATTGTGGGTACAACAGCGAGAGAGGCAAGCAAAATCTATATCAAAGCTTCTGCATGAAGATAATCTAGTGGTTCAAACAGCACTTGCCACCTATTGTACTGAATAGTTAGCACTCCTAAGACTGACATTAATGCTTTTCTAGAACCATTCCTGAGTCCTTCCTCCACTTTCATTGTGGAAAAAGAAGACTTAAATTGGAGCCTAGACTAGTGCTGGGCTAGTCCTAAAGCAGAGGTGGCGGCCAATGCCAAATGAAAATTGGTACTGAGCTTTTCATATTTAATTGAATTCCTTGCCATTGCTTTTCTATTCTGTTGACAAAATAACTTTTTATTTTGAATGTGTTTGACATTTGGTTTGATTCAAAAAAGAGTTATATTAATCAATATGAAGATGTGTAAGGTTTGGTGCTGAAAGGAATGGTACAATTAGGGGGCCTTAAGCTTCAACCAACTATCCTGTTAATTTTAGTCTCAATAGAATATCCATAGGACTTTGTTCATGCCACTCCCATGGTCTGAATTTCTATTTATTTATTTCTGTACCCATCAAAGTCCTACTCATCTTTGAAGGCCCACCATAGCACTCTTATACTGCAGCAGAAGAGATTTTAATTTTGTTTTATTGGCTTTCTTTGCATCCCAAGTAGGGCCCTACTCATTAGTATTGCAAAAGAGTGAAGGAACAGAGGGA
This sequence comes from Phalanger gymnotis, assembly GCA_028646595.1. NCBI lineage: Eukaryota > Metazoa > Chordata > Mammalia > Diprotodontia > Phalangeridae > Phalanger > Phalanger gymnotis. The sequence continues at coordinate 282,721,894 of CM053625.1, read as the reverse complement.
GAAAAACTACTTTTTTTAAAATTGGACAGTTGTTTTCAATTATTCTATGCTTAATAGGCCCACCCTAAAGAAGGCACTGAGCCAGAATCAAGTTATGATGTCAAAATTTTAGAGAATAGGTTTCAATTATCTAATGAGAGGATAAATATAGGAAACAATGAAAGATGAAGGTTCTCAAATAGGGGCATTGTAGGAAGATCTGGAGAATCAAGAGTATAGCCATTAGAACAAAAAAGAAAAAGCTATGGCTGTTCTGGGAGTCCTCTAAAATGGAGGTTCAAAAAGAACGAGTCAATAAAGAGATATGGGACACATAGGTAGAAGGTACTTCAAAAATGAGAATTTTAAGTATAGAGTATATTTCCAAGGCAAAGAGGGTTCCATGGCATTGTAGAGGAAGTACCTAGAGTTGAGAATGCAGCCTAGTGAAGACCTAAGGAGATTGATAAAGCATTTCAAAATATCACTGAGAAAAGTACAGAGAGAAGTAGGAGGGGTAAAAATAGTACAATTTGCTACTATGTGTTTAATTTTATAAATTCACGTATCTATGCATTTTAAAAGCATCGGACATGGGGCAGAGCCAAGATGGTGACTGAAAAGCAAGGATTTGCTTAAGCTCTTCCCCAAATCTCTCTAAATACCTGTAAAAATAGCTCTAAACAAATTCTAAACCTGCAAAATCCACAAAATAGTAGAAGAAAGCAGATAGCCAGCCCAGGAGAACATGGATGGTTGCTGGGAAGAGTCTATCGAACTCTGCTAGGAGTAGAGCGCAGCCCAGTGTGGGCTGCCCCAGGACAGACCACACCAGGAGTCGACCTGGAACAAGCATTAGGACCATGAATCATTGAGCTGTGGCCATTAGCAAACTTCTCAACCCACAAGCGCCAAAGACCATGGAGGAGGTCAGTAGGAAAACTGCTGAATGGGTTACAGAGCAGTCCGGCTCCACCCTAGGTGTGGCAGAACTGGTGCAGCTAAAGCAGCAGGAAGAGTAAGCTCCTGTGGCGACTTCCAGAGCTCTAGCATCAGCTGCTTCCTGAGTCCTCGGCTCACACTGTGGGAGGAATCAAGCAGCAAATCAGAGCAGGAGTGCAGGGCTTGCTTTGCCTTGCTTGGATCTGGGTTGCAATCCTGGGTTAGCAGTTCTTAGGGCAGGAGGAGCACTGCTGTGGCAGAACTTGCCATGACAGTGGAGTAGAAGTAGCTCTGAAAAGAGCAGCACAGCCCCTAATGCTTTGGACACAGCACTCTTTACTCTACAAGTAGTCTTATCTTGACAAAAAGCTCAAATGTCAACTAGTTGGGTGGGAACATGACCAGGCAGCAGAAAAAGGATGCAAACTCAGACCCAAACTCTAGAATCTTTTCTGGTGACAAAGAAGATTAAAACATACAGCCAGAAGAAGTCAACAAAGTCAAAGAGCCTACATCAAAAGCCTCTAAAAAATTATGAATTGGTCTCAGGCTCTGGAAGAGCTCAAAACAGATTTGGAAAAACAAGTAAGAGAAGTGGAGGAAAAATTGGGAAGAGAAATGAGTGATGCAAGAAAACCATGAAAAACAAGACAACAACTTGTTAAGGATACCCAAAAAAATACTGGAGAAAATAACACCTTAAAAAATAGACTAACCCAAATGGCAAAAGAGTTCCAAAAAGCCAATGAGGAGAAGAATTCTTTGAAAGACAGATTTAGCCAAATGAAAAAGGAGGTCCAAAAGTCCAGTGAAGAAAATACCACCTTAAAAATTAGATTGGAGCAAGTAGAAGCTAGTGACTTTATGAGAAATCAAGATGTTAAAAAACAGAACCAAAGGAATGAAAAAATGGAAGACAATGTGAAATATCTCTTTGGAAAAACCACTGACCTGGAGAATAGATCCAGGAGAGGTAATTTAAAAATTATTGGACTACCTGAAAGCCTTGATCAAAAACAGAGCCTAGATATCATCTTTCGAGAAATTATCAAGGAAAATTGCCCTGATGTTCCAGAACCAGAGGGTAAAATAGAAATTGAAAGAATTCACCCATCACCTCTTGAAAAAGATCTCAAAAAGCACCTGCTAGGAATATTGTCACCAAATTCTAGAGCTCCCAGATCAAGGAGAAAATACTGCAAGCAGCCAGAAAGAAACAATTCGAATATTGTGGAAACACAATCAGAATAATGCAAGATCTAGCAGCTTCTACAATAAGGGATCAAAGGGCTTGGAATATGATATTCTGGAGGTCAATGGAGCTACGATTAAATCCAAGCATCACCTACCCAGCAAAACTGAGTATAATGCTCCAAGGCAAAATATGAATTTTCAATAAAATAGAGGACTTCCAAGCTTTTTCAGTGAAAAGACCAGAGCTGAATAGAAAATTTGACTTTCAAGCACAAGAATCAAGAGAAGCATGAAAAGGTAAAAAAGTAGAAAAAATCATAAGGGACTTACTAAAGTTGAACTGTTTTGTTTACATTCCTACATGGCAAGATGATGTGTGTAATTCATGAGATCTTCCTCAGTATTAGGTAGTTGAAGGGAATATATGTGCATATATATATATATACATATATATGTGTGTATATATATATATATATAGACAGGATAAGTTGAACATGAAGGAATGATATCTAAAAAAATAAAATCACATTAAGGGATGAGAGAGGAATATATTGAGAGAGGGAGAAAGGGAGAAACAGAATGGGGTGAAATTATCTCATATAAAAGTGGCAAGATAAAGAAGTTCGGTTGGAAGAGAATAGGGGGCAGGTGAGGGGGAATGAGTGAATCATGTTCTCATTGGATTTGACCTGAGGAGGGAATAACATATACACTCAATTGGATATCTTACCCTACAGGAAAGTAGGGGGAAGGGGATAAAAAAGGGAGGATGATAGAAGGGAGGGCTGATAGGGAGAGGAGGTAATTAAAAGCAAATAATTTTGAAAAGGGACAGTGTCAAGGGAAAAAAATGAATAAAAGGGGACAGACTAGGATGGAGGGAAATATATTTAGTCTTTCACAACATGAGTGTTGTGGAAGTGTTTTACTTGATGATACATGTGTGGCCTATGTTGAATTGCTTGCCTTCTTGTGGGGGGGCGGGGAAGGGAAGAGGGAAGGGATTTGGAACTCAAAGTTTTAAAAGCAGATGCTCAAAAAAGATGTTTTGCACGCAACTGAGAAATAAGATATATAGGGAATGAGGCATAGAAATCTATCTTGCCCTACAAGAAAGTAAGGGGAAAGGGGTTGGGAAGGGAGTAGGGTGACAGAAGGGAGGGCTGACTGGGAAATGAGGCAATCAGAATATATGCCATCTTGGAGTGGGGGGGGGGAGGGTAGAAATGGGGAGAAAATTTGTAACTCAAAATCTTGTGGAAATCAATGTTGAAAACTAAAATATTAAATAATAAAATAATTCTTAAGAATAGTTAAAAAAATTAAAAAGAAAAAAATTAAAGCATCAGACATGACAGATGATCACAGCCCTGTTTGTGGTCCTGTTATTTGTTTTTCTTCACATTTTTAGATGTTAGTGTTCATTAGTTATTGTGCAATTCACAATAAGGCACCGAGGTGGCAAAGTGGCCTGAAGTCAGGAAGATTCATCTTCCTGAGTTCAAATCTGGCTACAGACACTTACTTGCTGTGTGACCCTAAAAGTCACTTAACTCTGTTTGCCTTGGTTTCCTCATATGTGAAATGAGCTGGAGAAGAAAATGGCAAACCATTACAATATGTTTGCCAAGAAAACACCAAATGAGGTCAAAAGAGTTGAACATGAATGAAACCACTAGAAACCATAGCAAAATCCACAATAAAATAATTTTAAACATTTTTAAAAGGAAGCGGAAATGAGAGAACTGAGATGGCTTTAAGCCATGTCAGAAATCTCAGCTTCGCCAGTGTCAAATTTACTCCCCACCTTCAACTCCTGAACATCAATATGTCAAGATGGGGAAAGACAGAGTAAAAAGATTTTGGCATTAAGCCAATTCTACTCTATTTGTGTCTTAACGGGTACATGGAATATGAAGGTGGATTTCTCGTTGCCAAAGTCAATCCTTCTATCTGTGCCTTTAATCCTATCTCTTTCCATATCCTTTGTATGCCCTTTTGAGCATTCATTGTCCTAGTCTAACTTCCCATCCCTTTTCCTCTGAAAATGTGACAAGGTTTCATCCATTGCTTTAAAAATATAACTTCAATTGATTCTATTGTACACTAAAACTAATATTCTATATTTTCATCACTTTTCCTGGGAGATGGAGGGAAGGCAATCTGTATTCATTATCATTGATTTCATCTAATGTTCACTTTTCAGCTCCTTTCAAATAGGCTTCCATTCCCACTACTTGACTGAAACAGATCTCTCCAAGGCCAAATATCTCTTTGTTGCTAGATCTAACAGCCTTTTCTCAATCCTCTTCTGTCTTGACACTTGGCAATATATGGCTATTGTCCATTCCCTTCTTCTTCATTATTATCTATTCCCTGAGTTTCATTATGAACTTTCATGGTTCTCCTTCAGTCTAACAGCTACTTCCAGGTCTTTTTTTGTTGTTGCGGGTTTATCATTCACAACAAAATCACTGTGTGTGAGTAATACCCTTCCTTCTCCACTTTCTCTTGGGGACCTCATCAACTTCCATAGGTCATCTTTATAATGATAATTCACTTTTATCATGTCCCATGGCACAAACATATACGTATATATACATATATATGTACATATATGTATATATAACATAAATTATTCAGTTATCTCCTATTGATATGCACATTCACATATCTATATCTATACATTTATATATATTCATATAAACATATAAATTTGTACATATTGAACCTTTTCTCTCTCCTTTTGATCTTCCTGACTATATATCTAATAGTAATATTGCTGGGTATCCACACTTAGGAACTTTAGGGGTATAGTTCCAAATTGTTTTCTACAGTGGTCAGACAAATTCATAGCTCCACACAATGCTTTTATATACCTGTCCTCCCATAATCCCTGCAACAATTTTCATTTTTCCATTCTTTTGTCACTATTGCCAATCTGATGACTATAGGATAGAACTTCAAATTGGTTTTATTTCCATATCATATATTATTGACTATTTTGAGCACCTTCAGGAAATTTTCTGGATTTTCCATATAACTTAAATTTAACAGTTTACCAACGCTTTTCATCTTTAACTCATAGCTTTCATTTTGTAGATGAAGATTTGACAGTCCAGAAAAAAGGTGTAGTATAGTGGACCTGCAGTTAGAACAAATGGGTTCACATTCCAACTTGGATACTTAGTAGTCATGTTTGCTTCAACTTTATGAGTTTTGGTTTCTTCACCTATCAAATGAAGATGATACTTGTAAGACATGACTGACTGAGTTGTTGTTAGGATTAAATGAAATAATGTCTGTGAAGCACTTTGTAAATTGTAAAGAACTACAGAAAAGTTATCTTTTTTTTATTTTAGTCACTTGCTTTATGTCACATAGTAATAGAAAGAGATTTTGAACCTAGGACCTCAGATTCCAAATCCAGGGCTCTTCTTATGGTATTATATCTTTAAAATTAACATGGATCTTAGAGATCATCAAGTCCCAGGGGTGGGGAATGGTGAACCTGTGGCCTTGAGGCCACATATAGCCTTGTAGCTCCTTGGGTGTGGCCTTTTGACTGAGTCCAAATTTTACAGAACAGATGTTTTTATTAAGGGGATTTGTTCTGTGAAGTTTGGATTCAGTCAAAAGGCTACACTTGAGGCCCCAGAGGCCCACATGTGGCCTGGAAGCTACAAGTTCCCCAGCGCTCATTTAGTCCAACCTTTGGCCCCCAGAGGAAGGAACTGAGGCCTAAATGGTTCTTTTTCTCCTTATCAGAACCATTCATTATTCTATCATAAGATGGGCTAAACTAGGTTGAGGGTAACCAATAGGCTTCAGACTCACCCATGAGTTAGAGAGATGTCTACCCCAAGCATGTGAAGACTTCCCTTGGTGAAATGGGTTGATGAGAACAATTTGTTACAGTGGCCATGACAGTGACTGAAACAGGCTCTGTGCACTGCTTAGAGCTTAATCAGTTATTGAAGATGCAAAGGCTATCTATTGTATCCTGGGCCATCACCTTCAGTCTTCTTAACTTTTGTCTTGCCAGTGGACTTTGATGACCCTAAAAAAGAGAGTGAGGCTAAAGATTATGTGAAACTCTACCTCACTTAAAGCCAATTCACACACAAGTCATCACCGTGTGATGTCAGTGGTCCTCCTCAAAATGAAGGACAAATAACAACCATCATTCCTGGGCTATTTTCATCTTTAGGCAACTAAGCAACACTTATGGCAGAATGCTAAATTTGTAAACCCAGGAAGACCTGGGTTAAAATCTTGCCTCAAATATTTACCAGACACATGATTCTGGGCAGATAAGTTGACCTCTTTCAACTTGTTTTCTCACCTGTAAAGGGAGGATAACAGTAGCATTTATATCACATGGTAATTGTGAGAATAGCATGAAATAAACTATGCAAGTCACTTCATAACCCTTAAATGCTGACCACTGTTTTCTTCCTCTTCTGAATCTCTGGCCATGGCACCAAATTTGTCTTGGCTGCAGCCTCTTTTCCAGATCAAACGCAGTGTCCTAACAAGAGTGGATTATATAAAAAAGTCCCCTCTGAAATAGATAGATGTCTCATACTGTTTTGTCTCTCTGAGTGCAGAATAAATGCAGACAAATGTTTGGTAAGACAAAGAAATGATTACATAATATAGCCCCACCTAGATCTTGGAAACTCTAAGCTAGAGTATGCGATTCATGACCAAAGAGCAAGGAGGAAGAAATAAGAAGAGGCAAGTACCCAACATTGGTCTCAGTCACAAAGACTCAATTATAAAATTTGAAAATTTGTAGCTTTGCACTTTCTGATTCCTTATTTACACAATGAGATATATTTAGCCTCCTGGATGGCGGGGGGTTGGAGGGTGGAATGCTAATCCTGAGTGCTGCTGTGCCCGTTGATTGTATCTGTCTCCTACACACTGCAGGCAAAATTATAGCTCTTGGGGAGCTCATTGTCCTCAGCTAAACACTGTAATTTCTAATATAATTGGCCAATAAATAACAACATAAATTAATAGTTTTATTTAAATACTAATGGGATTCATTTCTATCCAACTTTAGCATATTTCATGGAGAAAGTAACATGTCCAACATTGGGAAAACAAAATGAAGCCTCCTGGACATTTTTAGCTCCCAGACAGCATATCTTTGTTGTAATATTTAAACGAGGCCACTTTATATGATAATTTGGGTGTATTCAACTTACAATGTATATTTTTATTCAGTGACAATGGTAAGGCTTTTTTTCTATTATTTCATAGTTATTTTGTTTATTAGTCTTTGGGTAATGCTGTGTTTATTTTCATGTTTTGTTTTGTTCCCTCCATCCGCCAAAGACTACCATTTAAATTGAGAGAAAGGAAGGTGGAAGGCATGCAGAGAAAATGATAAGGGCAGAGGAACATGCAAAACCTTTATTAATTCTGCAGCTAAGCAAAATATGTTAGCAATTTTAAAAGATGTAAAGCTCAGAATGAAGCCATCACTGGCACTATCCATGGGAACTCTTTGCTGAGGTTGGATGGGGACAGTGGAGGAAGAGAGGGAAAAATCTCTCGTATTCTCGTATGAGAAAACAAATCCTTCTCTTCTCTATCTAAATTGCATGATGGCTTTTGGCCTCTAGGTTTATCTACACAAGCTATAAGTTTGGAGAGCCCACTTTGTTGTTTTTTTTTTCTTTAGGCCAGACTTGTAACACCTCCCCAAAAGTTCACTGCTAACTGCATATAATTTACCTTAGGTCAGCTAGGTGCCTGAAAATTATATCAAATTACATCAATCAATCTTTCTTAACACCTCTCAACAAACAGAAAGTAACTATAAACACATTGAGGTAAACTGAATGCCTTCAATTACAAGAAAGCACTGTGGTCTAATAACTAGAAGTGCATATTTGTAGCCTGGATCTATTGCCAATTCTGTTGTAGTTGTCACAACCATTGTGGTTCTTATTATTGTTATTCTTGTTATATAGCATTGAGATGTTCTTAATTTAAATTTCCAAATCGGTTTCTAATATCGATGACTGCCATTTATACAGTCCTTTAATATTTGCACAGTATTTTATATATTTATTCATTCCTCGAAACCTTACCATAACCCTGTGAGTCAAATATTATAGTTATTATTATATATTTATATTATAACTATATACCCATATATATATAGGGAAACTCAGTCTAAGAAGGGTTAAATAATTTGCCCAAAGGCACATATGTATTAAGTATTAGGGACAGGATTTGAACCAAGGTCTTCTTGGCTACAAGTCCAACATCTTTCCCATTTTACAATACTGCTTCTCCTTAGTTGTTACACTTTTATAGTGGAATTTGAGTTGGACATGAGTAGTCACATTCTAATTCTTCTAACTACTACCTGCATTACTTTTAAAAAGTCACCGAATTTCCCCGGTCATGTTTCCTCACTATAAAATAAGGATTTTGGACTAAAGGAACTCAAGGTTCCTTCCAGCTCTAAATTTTATAGCATTCAGCCAGCCTGCAGGAAAAGTCTGACACTGTCAGGCACTGTTGCACATTTAAGAAGTTAAGATACTTTAACACTATCATATAACAAAAAAGGAGCAAACACAGAATTAGAAGATAATTCTATCTAAGCTAGCTAAGCTACCAGTCAAAAGTTGATTCCACTGAGCCACCTAACCTTTGAACTAATAGAGAATTATAATATTTTGGAGTCTGAGAGAAATTTCAAGATCACTGGTTCCACCCTACCCCATCCTGATCCAAGAATTCCTTCCATCAGGAGCCCAGTGGAAAGCCCTCAGAACATCAGTTTAGTGAAAAGAACATTGGATTCATAGTCAGAATGCTACGTAGTTCAGGACCTTAAAAGCCTCGATGTGAAGAAGATCCTTTTTTCCTCTTCTTCAAGGCCAAGTTTGGCCATTATGATTCTGCTCTGGTGAGTTTCACTGTTGTTGCTGTTCTTTCAGTTTCCATTAGTGCAGCCATGGTGCATATACCTCATTTTGTATCACTTCTTAGGTCTCCCCATGCTTTTCTACGTTCTTCACATTCATTGCTTCATATAGGCACAGTAAGATTGATAGTTTATTTATAACAGTGAAATGTTACTTATGCCCAAGTATATCAATATTTAATAGGAATTAGTCACGAGTTAACGGGGTAAAGCACAAACCATAGATACAGGATTTTCAGGCACCAATGTTGTAAGGAAGGCACTTTTGAGGCCATCAACCATCTGTACCCCTTAAAATAATAATAATGAATAGGTTGGAACCTGCTCCATTCACACATACCCTGTGTCTGTGCTTCATACAAATTATATTGATAAAGCCACAGTATGGCAATTCAACCCCCAAAGCTGGCTTCTTGCTGAAATATTAGTTTCTAGAGATCTTTTCCCTAGACTTAGGCTTAGAGGATTCGAATTAAATGATAGTCTGGAATACTGTTGCCAAATTCGATTCAGATAACTATTTGCCCATATTGACTTAGAATACCATGTATTAAAATCTGGCTTAGAGATACCATTTAATGGTTGTTGTTATTGCTGTTCAGTCATTTCAGTCATAACTGACTCTGTGATCCCATTTGGGGTTTTCTTGGCAAAAATGCTGGAGTGGTTTGCCATTTCCTTCTCCAGCTCAGTGTATAGATGAGGAAACTGAAGCAAATTGCATTAAATAACTTTCCCAGGGTCACACAGCTAGCAAGTGTCTGAGATCAGACTTGAACTCAAGAAAATGAGTCTTTTTTTCCTTCAGTCCCCGCACTCTATCCACTGTACCACTTAGCTGCCCAGATAAAAAGTAATTGGGAAATATTTAATAAAAATAATTAAAATTTGGTTTAGATTGCATTTTGGAATGTTGTGGGCATAGTGTTTGGCACCTCTTATTTTTAAGAGGATATCTTCAGGGCAGCTACATTTCTATTATAAGAATATTTACTACTGTTAAACAAAACTCTTGTGGAAAGCAAGACAAAAAATAGAGTAGGAATTAAGGACTGCCAAGCAGTAAGATAATTCATGTTCCTTCAGCTTCTTCCAAAAGCATAACGAAAAGGGGCATCTTCGGAGGGCATCAGCTTAAATGATGTATGGGAAGAATTACATTTCTCCTCAATAAAATCTTTGCTCTTTGATCCCACTTAAAAACTTTGATAAGCATAAAGGGAAACTGAATTTCAAAGGAAATGTTAAAATGTTCTCTTTTCAATAGCTAACTGTAATCTTGTTGGCTGCTTAATCCCTAATGTGTGCTTTCTCTACATTGTCAGCATTTGATTCTTGATCTGGGAATTAAAGAGCCAATATGGTCTAATTTTTCAAGACTCGTCCTAGCCAGGAGCCAAAGGTCGCAGGTTGTTGAGCACAATGACAGAGAAGCACATTTCTGAAAAGAGACCTCTTTGTGTAGTCTCAAGTGCCCATTGGGAACTGTCATTTTCACTTTGAAGGTTCTGTTCTCCTCATGTTATGTTGCAGGAAGAATTGACCATTTTTATATTTCTTCTAATACACACTTCCACTCTCTCATGTGACATCATTTCAAACAGCTATATCACACCTCTCTCCCTATAGACAGAATATTCTTGGGCTTTTACCGGTTTCACCTCCTAATGTGGTAAGACAACACACAAACTCCAAACCTGCATTTAAGTTGAGGTAAATATTGGTCTCAGATGTTTACTAACTTAAAGTCTCTTATATTCTCTAGAGCTCAGATTACTTATCTGTAAAGTGAGAATAATAACATTATTTGCTTCATATCCTTGATGTTAAATGAGCTGAATATAAAAGTATTATATAGATGCCAGTTGTCCCTATCATTACAAACACCTCTCTGCGGGTAGACTGTAGAAAAGCCAGCTTGAAGCCCTTTGAGATTTAAGACTAGGACAATAAGAAGGGATTTGAATTTCTATACCAGCCTTGAACCATAAAGATTGGAGGAGGAGATTCAGGGGAAAAGTGGATAGATGGGTGCTATGGCAAAAGTCATCTTCCCTGAGGGACTTTGAATTTTTTACTTGGCATATATATATACATACACACACACACACACACACACACACATATATATATATATACACATATATATATACATTTGAATTTTTTACTTGGCATATATATATACACACACATATATATATACATACATATATACACACACACATATATATATGTACACATTTCACTTATTTGGCTGATTAAACACACACACACACACACACATGTGTGTGTGTGTGTTTAGTCAGCCAAAAAAGTGAAATTCATAGCTCCGTATGAGGAATGATTTCAAAGGCACAGGAAATACACCCCTTCTATATACTAAAATAACTACCCATATACTTGTTTAATGATGTCTTTTATTCTTGTAATATTCTATGTAGAGCTAAGACCTAAAATATCAAAGTCTCTGGGAAGGTCACATGTTGAATTAGGTCACATTGAGGTGAGGGTAATTGATTTCATATACTTTCCTAAAATGTTTTGAGATAAGATGAAAGAGAGCAGGAGGACACTGAGCACATAAAGTGAGGTCACGACAGGATACATCCAAGGCAGGGAAAATTCAGAGAATGGGTAGGTATTTTGTCTTCATTGTTTTGGTGAGAGCCAGTGTGTAGCATAAGCATTGTCACTTCCTTGTTTATGTCCTCAAATATGACAGAGGCTAAGAGGACCCCACTTATGTCTCCTCCTGCACTCCCTCAAAGCTTTACCCAGTGCATCTGTCCAAACACATTAAAGACATTAGAATTGACCTATTAGGGGCTCCAGAAACACGGAGTTGCCTTTGTAAAGAATCCATAATATGACTCACATGAATCTCTTCTCTTGTTCAACCTTTGTCTTCCTTTCCTTCTGGACTGGAAGTAAAGGGAAAGTTTTCAAGCTCTTTCAATAGTCAAGACTACTCATTTCATTTCATTTTGGATCTCACCTAGTATTATCAGAGACACGTATGACTGGCGCAGGAGGGGGATATGAGCTAGTTGGTCATTGAGTAAGGAATAACTGATTGACAACTCATATGCTGGAGAAGTCTTGATAAATATCAAGAGAATGAGAAGGAAACTTTAATCACTTTGTGACATTCCTATGGAAGATATCCAAGAGGATATGGAGAAAAGTCATAGAGAATGAATGATCAGGGAGGAATTGCAATCTGCATTGCTGAAGAGATTGCATAATACCCATGTAACTAAGTGAAGAAATAAAGTTGTATATTGGGAAAAAAAACAAAACAAACACTTAATTTGAATACGGTCATTTTCATGTGTTTATTTATTATTATTATTATTATTATTGTTATTTATCCTAACTTCATATTATTATTTATTCATCCTAACTTTGTAAGATGTTGCCTTTGTAGAGGGAGGATACTTGGTTTCCTATGTGTATACCTGCAGAGCATTCATTATACTATCCTCTTAATTGTTTAAAACAAAAACCCCAAACTCTATTTTTATTTCTCAGCAACACCCACTCTTCAGAAGGCCAAATCCTTTGATTTTTCAATTCTACCATACTATGAAGAAATATGTGTTGGCCTCTAGAGAGTTTATGTTTTGATTAAAACAAACAAAAAGCTCTTTCTACTCATTGGGTTGAATAATTTATGTCAAGCTGGTAACTTAAGTCAGCATTTTTCCTTTCAGCTCTGACTGTATAGTGATATCTCACAGTAACTCAAAATATAATTGCCATCAAATCAAACACATAAGCAATACACTCTTTGCCTAATCATTCTTGAGAATCTTTTGCTGAGTGAATGAATTTACTGCCTCCCCCCTCACCATACCTCTGCCCATTCTGAGCCCAATTATGTTGTCATCAGCTTTGACTAGCTTAAAACTTCTAGTCACACAAACTTTGCAGATACAAATGATAATTTCTTTCCAATTCTCTGTCCCAAATTGTTTTACTTTTTAGAAAATGGGTCTCTGCAGCATCTTTCCATCTTTAATTTATTCTCCTTTGCTCTTCAGGGAGATATATAGGGCCAAGATATTTGTGCTGAAACTTCTGAGCAGTGTCACCTTGGGATGGGATTGATGTGGAAACCACTCTAACTCACTGGAGAGGCTCTTTATTGCAGTCACTTGGAACTGTTTCTAATGTGACCTTAATGAAAATAATTCTTTCAATTTTCCACAAAAGGAAAACAAACACGAGTCCTCAGAAAATTGGTTTTACACATCGAGTGTAGAAAAATATCCTTTTCTACAGCACTCCTATTTATCTGAATTTGTCTCCAGGATGTCAAAAATGAAAAATATGTAAATTGAAATAAAATACATAGAAAATGGGATTTGATGTTTTAAAATGGTTACAAATTTGGAAAGCATCCAAAAGAATTGAATAAAAGTTTAATGAAAAGTCTAATAAAAAGACATTTAAAAATACTTAGATCTACAAATGGACTCATTGGTCTAGTTAATGTGTAATACTGGCAGGCAAATTCAGAATCCTCTCATACGGAAAGACCAGGGTGACCAGGCTCCAGAAAAGCCTCCCACAGTCACTTCAACCTCTCTAAAGAGGACCAGAAACTTTACAGTCAACCAATCAGCAAGTATTTACATATATATATATATATATATATATATCAGCAAGTATTTATATATATTGAGCTGGCCTTTAACTGGGTAACCACAGAGGCAATATGATATGGTACAAAAATAAATGGTTCAAAAACTACTCTCAAATTCAGCCTCTAACATGATGTGTCCTCAAACAAATAACTAAGAATCTCTGTGCCTCAGATTCCTCATTTATAAAAAGGAACTTGGGCTAAATGTCTGCTGATGCTCCTTGCAACTCTAGATCTGTGGTCCTATGTAAGGATATAGAAGATATATGAGCCATGAAACTTATATATAAGCATTTTACAATCTAGTAAGGGAAGTAATAATAACTATTTTTGATACTATGCTTTATATATAGTAAGTTTTTAAACAGCTTCATTTATTTCATTAAATATTTCCCAATTAAATGTAAAAAAAAATAATTTTTTTTATTTCTTGTTTCAAATTCTCACCTTCCCTCCTGTTCCACCACCCTCATTGAGAAAGTAATTTTATTTCAGTTATTGATGTGAAGTCACGAAAAACATATTTCAATATTAGCCATATTGTAAAAGAAAACACTGATAAAAAATAAAACAAGAAAAATAAAGAAATTCCCATTTCTACTCTCCCCCCCTGCAAAAAAGGAATAAGAAGAAAAAGAAAGAAGTTTAAAAAGGGATGCTTCAGTCTGAATTCAAAGTTCATCAGTCATTTCTCTGGAAGTAGATAGAATTTTTCATCATGGCTCCTTTGTTTTCAATCATTGGTTCAATCAGAAATGTTAAGTCTTTCACAGTAGATGATTCTTATAATATTGCTATTACCACATACAATGTTTTCCTGTTTGTGTTCACTTATCATTGCATGAGTTCATGTGAATATTCCCAGGTTTTTCTGAAACTATACGGCTTGTCATTTATTACAGCACAATAATATTACATCATAGTCATATACAACATATACAATGCTGTTGTATATGTTGTTCCCAAATTGACAAGTATCCCTTCAATTTTCAATTCAATTAATCTTCAATTCACATGCAAAAAAAGAGCTACTACAAAGAGCTAAAAAGAGCTGCTCCTTTTCCCTATTCTTTTTCCTCTTTGGCATACAGACCTAAAAATGGTATTTCTAGGTCTAAATGTCTGTACAGTTTTATAACTCTTTGGAGGTAGTGTGAAATTGCTGTCCAGAACAGTTGGAGCAATTCACAACTCCACCAACAGTATATTAGTTTTCCAATTTTTCCATGCCCCCACCAGCATTTGTCATCTTCCTTATCTGTCATGTTAGCCAATCTTATAAGTATGAGGAGGTATCTCAGAGCTAGGTTTTTTAAAGTTTATTTCCTCAATGCTTATTCTAATTCCTGTGATTTCTTTTTTTTCTTTTCTTGTCAGCATAGCTAATATTTCTAGTACAATATTGAATAATAATGGTGATAATGGGCATCCCTTTTCACCTCTGATCTTATCAAAAAGTCTTCTAGCTTATCCCCATTATAATAATGTATAATGATAATTTTAGATAGATACTACTTATCATTTTAAAGAAAGCTCCATTTATATCTATGTTCTCTAGTATTTTTAATAATGTTGGATATCGTGTTTTGTCAAAAGGGTTTTTTTACATCTATTGAGATAATCACATGATTTCTGTCAGTTTTATTATAGATGTGGTCAATTATCCCATTACCTTTTTTAATATTGAAACATCCCTGAAATCTAGGTATAAATCCCACTTGTCACAGTGTATGATCCTTGTGATATATTACTATAATTTCCTTGCTAGTATTTTATTTAAATTTTTACATCAATGTTCACTGGGTAAAAAATCTATAGTTTTCTTTTTCTGTTTTTACTTTCCCTGGTTTTGATATCAACATCATATTTGTGTCCTAAAAGGAATTTGTTAGCACTCCCCTTTGCTTATTTTTTTCCAATTTTTTTCCAAATTTTTTCCATATTTTTTTTCCAAATTTTTTTCCAATTTTCCAAAATATTGGAATTAATTGTTTTTATAAGGTTAGCCCTTTGGATTTTTAGGGAGATGATTAATGGTTTGTTCAATATAGTTTTCTAAGATAAGGTTATTAAGTTACTCTATTTTCTCTGCTAATCTGGGCAATTTGTATTTTGTATTCTCCATTTCGCTTAGAATGTCAGATTGATTGACTTATCAAAATAGCTCCTCTGTTTTGCTTTAATTTCCTCTTCATTGGTGATGCATCTATCCTTTTCTTTTTTTATACTGGTAATATTTTTAAATCAAATTAATCAATGGTTTATCCATGTCATTTCTTTTTAGTAAAACCAGCTCCAAGTTTCATTCATAAGTTCAATGGAGCTCTTACTTTCAATTTCTTTAATCTCTCCTTTGACTTTCAGGATCTCCGACTTGGTCTTTATTTGAGGATTTTTAGTTTGATCTTCTAGTTTTGTTTTGTTTTGTTTTGTTTTTAATTTTATGCTCCATTCATTAATCTACTCTTTGTCTATTTTACTGATGTAAGCATTTAGATATATACATTTCCCCCTAAGTCCTACTAAGTCTGTATCCTATAAATTTTTGTGTGGTGTCTCATTGATGCCTGTCTCCTTACTGAAAGTATTGATTTTGGGGCAGCTAGGTGACACAGTGAGTAGAGCACCAGCACTGGAGTCAAGAGGACCTGAGTTCAAATATGACCTCAGACATTTGACACACTAGCTGTGTGACTTTGGGCAAGTCACTTAATCCCAATTGCCCAGCCTTCCCCCCTCCAAAAACAAACAAAAAAAGTATTGATTGTCTCTAATTGTTCTTTGACCTACTAATTCTTTAAGATTAGAATATTTAATTTCCAATTGATTTTTAGTCTATCTTTGTCCAACCCATTATTGAATTTAATTTTTTGCATTATAATTTGAAAGTGATTCATTTCATATTTCTGTTTTTCTGCATTTGTTTGTGAGGATTTTATGCCCTAATACAAGGTTAATTTTTGTGTAGGTGTCATGTGCCACTGAGAAAAGGTATATTCCTTTCTATTCCCATTCAGTTTTATCTAAAAGTCTTTCATATCTAACTTTCCTAAAATTCTATTCATCTCATTAACTTCTTTCTGGTTTATTTTTTGGTTTGATTTATTTAGTTCTGAGATGGTATAGTTGAGGTCTTCTACTAATCTAGTTTCACTATTTCCTTCAGTACTCACTTAGCTCCTCTTTTAAAAATTTGGATGCTATACCATTAGGTGAACATATGTTTAGTACCGATATTGCTTAATTGTCTATTAAGTAATATATAATAAGTAATGTAAGTAAGTATATTTTAGCAATATGTAGTTTCCTTCCTTATCTCTTTTAATTAGAGTTCATCCCATTCACAGTTATGATTACTAATTGTGAATTTCCCTCCATCCTATTTTCCCTATTTGTCCTCTGCTCTCCATGACAGACACTCTTTTGTACTTTGGGATTTTATTCCACTGGGGAATCTTATAGCAGGTAAATTATTATGGCTTCTTTAAACAGAGTAATTTAGTATGCTTTTCCTTAGTAGAGTGCAATGTGTTGCAATGGCATATGCAGTGGAATGCAATTTAGACCTGAATGATATTGGCTTGAATTTGGACTCTCCCACTTATAACCTCTGTGACTATTGGCAAGTTATTTAAATTCTCTGGGCTTTTTCTTTATCTGTGAAATAGAGGGCTTGGATCAATTGATCTCTAAATTCCCTTCTACGCCTAAATCTATGATCTTCTTTCTGAATAATAAAATTAAGAAAAACGCATCTGCAAAAACAGCTTCTCTGTTCTTTTTCAAACTAAAATCAATTGATTAGTAGACTCATTAACCTGAACGTTCCTGTTATTTCTCAGGCACTAGTCCTTAACCAAAAAAAAAAAAACCCTGAATGTTGGCTTCTCAGGCTCAAGGACTAATTAAAAGTATATTACTAAAATCAAAATTACCTATTTTTAGCTTATTTCAGTTTGCATCAAGGTCTAGTTGTTTCTAAATTAACTTAATTACTTTAATTCAACATTAAATTAATTATGGCTTTTACCCTACTCTCAGTGAGTTAGAGGTGAAAAGTAAACCATATATGAAGGCTTGATTTCCAAAGAAAGGAAACTACTGTTGTTATTTGAGTGGGAAGGCTTATGAATTTGAAATTCCATTGACCAATGAGGAAACAAGATTAAAATGAGATAAAGACAGGGAAGAAGCTTTAACACATTTTCAAAGATAACCTCATTTCAGAACACCCTCTTGAAGCCTCTTCTTGCCTCACCCACCTATAAACCTCTCAACTGATCAAACAGCAAGCATTTATTAAGGACCTACCATGTGCCAGTCACTGTGCCATGTGTAGGGAAACAAGGACAAAAATAAAATTGTCCCTGAATTTCAGGATATTCAATTTTATTGTGGGTGGGGCTGGGGAGATAATATAAGTAAGTATACACTAGAAGAAAAAAAGGTTGTTTAATGCAGCATGATTAGAAAGAGAAGGCACTAAGAGGGGGATAATGTAAGTTTTCACAGAGAATGCAGTGTCTGAGCAGAGTCTTGAATGAATTTGAAAAATTCTGTAAGCCAGAGATGGAAAATCAATTCCATGCATGTGACATAGCCAGTTGAAGGGCAGAGAAATAAGAGACAGAATATCTGGTTCAAGGAAGAGAAAGAAGATCAAGTTGTCTCGGTCACCCAATAAACACTATTCAGAGCTTGCTACGGGCCAAGTTTTGTGCTTCGCTCAAAAGAAAACAAAGAAAATTTTTCAAATGTATGGCCCTTGTTTTCAAGAGCTCATCTACTATTGGGGCAGCTAGGTAGTGCAGTGGATAGAGTACCAGGCCTGGAGTGAGGAGGCTCTGAGTTCAAATTTGGCCTCACACAATTACTAACTGTGTGACTCTGGGAAAGTCACTCAATCCTGTTTGCCTCAGTTTCCTCTTCTACAAAATGAGCTCCAGAAGGAAATAGCAAACCACTCCAGTATCATTGCCAAGAAAACCCCAAATGGGGTCACTAAGAGTCAGACATGACTAAAACAACTGAATAACAATATCTAATAGGGAACAAAGTATGCAGACAACAATATACCTACACAATATACCTACACAAAAACACAAATACCTAAGGTATGAATGTGAGGTAATCTCAGAGAAAATTGAGTAGTGGGAGGAAGTTGGAGTAGGGAGTGGGACTGTTTAACTATAAACATAAAAGAAATAGCAGAACCAGAACTCCATGCCAAGGTTTTGGATGCCTCGATCAATGATTTTTATAGGCCAGGTGAGATGATCTCTCTTACAGACACTTGTATAACAAAGAGATAAGGAAACCTGAGAAAATCACTTGCTCTTGGGAGTTAAGTGGAAGCTCTCATATTCTGTATCATGTCCTATATTCTCTAGAATTATTCAATCACCTATGACATCAATTTGTGCCCAGAGATATTTAACATTCTTCCAGGATGGGTTTAATCCAAAAGTTTAGCATAAAACATGGACTTTTAAAATACCTCTGTCCCAAATCATTGGCCATTTCCTATGAAAAACTTGGGTGCCATTAGCCCTTAATTATTAGCACTGTCTCTCTCCTTCAATTGTCATATATGGTACCTATTTATGTGATTTATCCCCATAGTAGAATGGAAGCTATTTGAGGGCAGGGAATTTTTTTCTTTGTATTCCTATTCTCCATTTACTTATGAGCATTTATTATGGTTATTATATGTAATGGGGTATACTGGGTGCTACTTGTTATATAAAACAGGTAACCACAAATTAAAGTATCCAGATTAAAATGAAGGAGGAAAGGATGAGGAATAGGTCACATTGGGGTCTGCATTCAAATAAAGGGTAGAGGAAAATAACTTCAGGAAGTCTATGCTGAGGAACATAACCAGAACAGTATTTCGAAAGGAGGGACAGGCAATTGTTTGAAAATTAAATAATTTTTTTGCTGCAATGATCACAGTGAAGGATTGATGTTGGGAGCAGATATAGCTCACAGGGGAGGAATAATGAGATAAAGAAGCATGCTGCTAGAACAGGTGATCTACTAATTAGATTGAAGTAATGTAGCTCATCCCAGATTTTGATAGAAATTATCTTGGAATTTGCTAAAGAAACAAAACAGAAAAGCAGAGGAAATGATTGAGTGGATCAGTCCTAATGAAATCAGGATGACAGAGAAGAAATGCTTTGTCATAATACTCTTATAAGTGAAAGTAAAGCAATCCCACTTGGAATATCATGATCTGACTGGAAAAAATAGGCCTAACCATGCCAATACCAGAGAAGTTAACCTTGGCAACTATTGGTGCACCATTAAGCATCACTATTTTCATATTGATCCATGCCACTGAAGAGGTTGTGTGCTGCCTTCCCAATCTCCCCCAAAAGGGCTGAGAGCCTTCTGTTGTCTGAAAAGTAGAAACCAACATTAACAAGTATTTCCTAGCGTATTAAGAACATGTGGTATGCTTTACCCACAAACTCCCATAGAATGTAAGCTTCTTAAGGGCTAGGAATATTTAATTTTATATTCTCCTTCCATGGTAGGTATACTGTAGTCACATAAATGTGACAAATGTGACAAATATAAAGCTTGTGGATTGATAGATTAAATTAGGATCATATATTAATTATTGGGGGTAGGGAGAAAGAAACACTAGCCATCAACTATAAATTCTTCATTTTACAAATGAGGAAGCCAGTTCCCAGAAAGACCAAAACACTTTCCAAGGTTCAGAGAGGTAGTAAAATACTGAGATAAGACTTGAACTCAGGTCCTCTCACTTAAAATCCAGCCCCCTTTCCACTGCCTTTTTTTTAGTATTTCATGACATGAAGGGTCAGAATTCACATAAGAGGCTTTTGTCATTTTTCTTTGCTCATATCCTCCATTAGGACTTGTGATGTATTTTTATTTCTGACATAACCTAGAACACTTAAAAGAATTCCTTACTTGCAGTCCAACAGGTGACAATACAGTGAGGTCCTGATTAGTTCCAATAATGAATCCCAAGAAGTAGTTGAGTGTATCTGAATTCATACTATTGCAAGTCATAATTGTTTAGAATATGGTCATTGGTTCCATATCAATGGAAATATACAGTTCTAATTTGAACGTGACCACTTCAAGGGATTCATTATTCACACAAATCCTGACCTAGCTGTACTAGGGAAGAAGGTTTGATTCAAATAAAGAGAATTTTGAAAATCCCTGAATGTGCAAACATTGATTCCAGAAATGCATGTACATTGTGCTAAATATGAGGACTCCTTTGGCAGATTGATCATTCTCAATTTCTGGTCTCAACCATTCACTCTGATGATTTAAGGGGTAAAGAGGACTTTGTCTTTAACATCCTACCAATTTGGTGTTTACTTCCCAATTCTGAAGGCCCAGCTCTGCCTGAGATTTCACTACTCTTTCTCTGTCTAGGGACCAATCTTTCTTTTTAATCTATACCCGTGTACCATCATGCATTCTTTCAGGCAATATGATTTATTCTCCTCCCTTGTTTAAATTGAAGAGGATTGGGGTGGGGCAGAGAGAAAAATCTCACCACTCATTCATTACATGTCAAAGCTTCTTTACTTGGTTGTTTTTCAAACCCTCCTGCCCAGAGAAAACTTATCCTTTGATTAGCCTTACCTCACTTGAGATGAAATCTTTCCCACTAATTCATCCATGTTTTCTTGGTCATTGGCAAAAGTGCTACATCCTTATGCAATATAATTGTCTTTTCAACCAGTCCTGTTACATTTTATCCCTCTCAACTTAATCAGTCCCTCAAAGGATTGGTTAATCTTTTTTTCTCTAATATCAGAGCAAGCCCTTGTTGGCTGTGTTCCTTCCATTTTGGGGCCTAGAAATTAGCACCCCAGTTCCATGTAACCATTTGACATTAGACTGCATTTTACAAATTGATATTTATTTCAGAATTATAGCAATAATAGACATATAAATATTACTCTAAATAATTACTCTAAAATCCCTTCTGTCCCTAGGGAGGTAGAGGGCAGTGATTAACCTCAGAATTTAACTCAGTTCCTATGTAATATTAATACCACTGAGTTCATGTCTAAAGATAGCATAGGTTCCAGGTTCTGTTGAGCTACAGTCCCTAGCTCCCTAAGATATTAATGCTAAGCTGTTTGCAATATCTATTTTTCACCTTTAGATTCTTGGATGCCTATGGCTAAAGCTCCGGTCAAATGAGAGGCTCTTCTCCCTGAAACTAGAATGGAAAAGAACAAAAGAAAGAGTCAGAGACCCAGATCTGTTGCTCAGAGCCACATGGCTTTGGGGTAGTAAGAAGAACCTCTGGGGCCCTGCCCCCTCATCTTGTGATCTCACCAACTGTGCATGAGACATACACTTTTCCCCTCAGATGCAAATGCTGCCAAAGCCAATTCTGTTGCTGAATTGGGCTGTTTGAAAGTCTCCTATTCTGGTTACACAGCTCATGGAAAAAGGCTGTTTCCAATTATGTGGTTACCCTACACAAATATCCAAACATGATCTAGTCCCCCAGTCTCTCTAAAGCAATGTCCTACCATCATCCATGTGGATGATGCCATCTTACGGTATTTGGGCATGTACCAAATCACCATTGAACTCATAGTAATAAACTTCTGAGTAACATTTAACTTTTCTGGCATTGTAATATAAAGGGAAGTCTATTTATTCCCTCAGATTCATAGACAAAAAGAAAATCATCTTTCCCCACCTCACTGACCAAAGAGAATTTTCACAATTCCTAAAAGTCTTGAAGACACTTAACTGTATCTTCTCATTACTCTGTTGGCTACCCACTGTGGTCAACTCTGCTTCAGGCTAAAATTGTGGTACAAAGGCTTCTGACCTCTGCTGCTCATGGTGGATAAATTTTCCATGTGGTTCTCACTTATTGAAGTTTTCAGTTTTCTCCCAGAAGTCAGAATGACAAGGTCAGAGGAAGGAAAACATACAATGAAAAGAACATCCTAACTTAGAGATTGCACCTCCCTTATGCCTTTCAGTAATATCTACCTCATTGCATATTATAGCTTGCTGTGACCCTGGATAAGGAGACAAGAAAAAGTCACTTCCATATGCCAGAATCATCAGAAATTTATCTGCCTGCTGTGTCTCTCCATGAATCATCTCCTGGAGCCCAGAGAAAAATGATTCAAGGAAATAAACAGAAAAGTCTGGGGCAAAGGCTACAATAGTCTTTTACAATCAAAATTTCAAAACATTTATGAAGCTTATTGTCAAGGTTTGCACTCAGCTAAGTGGTTTTTTTTTAAATTCAGACAGCCTATTTCCTCCACTACTTCATCTGTTCTACAGCCATACCTGTCATAACCATAGCTTAGTTGAAATCAGGATAAATTTGACCATGAGTGGACCAGGTTCAAAGAATACATGATATCCAGAGGAAAAGTGCACAGAGGTCTGGCAGCTGGTAGAGGAAACTATAGTTTTAGGGTTACAATACCAAGTTCAGTTAATTATCCACAAGGAAATCTTTTTAGAGTCTCTGATTCAATATGCTGCCAATGGAGACACTTCATGAGAAGTTTGTTTTATAGCAAGTTCATAAAGCAGTAGAAAAAAAAATGACTTGCCTGGATCTCTCCTTTGGCCCCATCACACTTTAACTTGTGTTCAGGATATAAACATTAATTAAGCACCTGCTATGTCCTGGCACTACACTAAGCACTGGGGATACAAAAGGCAAAAGACAGTCCCTGCCCTCAAAGAACTCATAAGTATTCTCATCTGCTTACATGCCACATTGCCCTGACTAAAACATAAGCTTTTTGATATCAGAATCTGTATCATTATTCTATTTTTGTCTGCAAAGTTCACATATTATATTGAACATTTTTATTTGGTCTGGTCTTATGATTTCACTCATGTAGTGAACTAATGCAAGCTGACAAACCAACAACTTGTAGACACCTGAAAATTATAGAAATTTGCCTTTCTGTAGGAACCAAAAGATGAATTAACTTGTTTATGGTCATATACCTTCTATGTATCAAAGGGAGAACTTGAATCCCTATTTTCCTGACTTCTTGAATTCTTTTATTTCCCATGGTAGATATTTTACAAATTCTCGTTGAATTGAATTTAATCAAAAGATAGAGAGGGATTCTAGAAATGCAATGTAACAACTCTAGTCTTGAAGAAACTATAGAATAGATAAGAAATGAAGATTAGGGACTGGTGGTACAGCTTTCAGCAGGGGTGACAGTTGAAAAGATGCATAGATACACAGAATAAGATAGCAACTGCCACATTTGAATAAGGGTACATGGTCAGAGCAGAACTAATAGCAAGAATGAGTTGTTAACTACAGGCCAGGACTCTATCCATTGCACTATCTTGCTGCTTCTGTTATTCTGTGTATTACTCTTGTTTAGTGCAGATGGATGCTTTTATGTATATTTTCTCAATCTATATCTATCTGTTCTATAGATGCCATTTTCTTTCCCTCAATTGGCCATAACACAAAAATAAAGCTTGATTTTACTATTGCCATTGTTTTACTTTTTCACATATAAAGAGAAATTCTGTTGTAGAAAATACTTTTTATCAAGCAGAAGAAAATTATTACTTTAGTAATTTTTCATTCCTCTTAATAGAGAAGAGGATGAGCCCCAGACCTTGGAACAGGTAGTATTCAAGTGGTCCTAGCTTTGAACATGACAAGTGTAGTAAGGCAAGCCCATAGTTATGATACCTGAATAGCACAGTTTTCTTTGCATCTTCTTTCTCTCTGATAATTAAAAAGGCACTGCTTACCAAGGTCCCAAGATTACTATTGTTGAGTGTCACATGGGCCTGGAAGTCTGAAGAACAAATAATATTAATGCAGATCAAAATTAATGAATTGAGTTCAAGGCAAGAAAATATTAAAGAAGTGTTTGCTTGGTTGATCAATTAACTCCTTTAATCACATAGATAATTGGCAAAGAAGATTAGTTCATTGGCAACATTACTTAGCCAAGAACAGTAAGCAAACACTTTGGGATGAATTCACTGAACTTGCAATAAGATACCGCACACTTTAAATAAAGGAATGTGGTGATGTGTTGAATACGAATCCTAAGAATACTGCATAAAGAGGCTTTGAAAGAGCCAATGATGTCAGACGACAGCAATCACAGGACTATTAATTTGGAATAAGCGTATAATTGTCTTACCTTCCCATCTGAACACTTGGGGAAACTATTATGAAGACAGATGTCATGGATTGAGTGAGAATGTCTTCGGGAAAGTTATTCTGGTCCTTGGTAGGGACAAGAAGGAAATGGAAGGCTCTCTATGTGTTTGTAAGTAGATTTTTTTTACAAAATGAATCTTGAAGTCAATATGTACCATAAATAAAGCTGAGTATGGGATGTCTGAAGAAGACAGGTTCATGGTCTCATAAATCCTGAGAATAATCTGTTAACTGGTTAGAAAAATGTTTTTTAAAGCATTATTCCTTTAAAGCATTATTCTTTATGATCTTTACTGTATCATAATGGGACAATACTTAAGAAACTGGAACTAATCCAGCTGGTTACTTAGTTCTAGGTCCAATTTCCATGTACTTATAGCATTTTAATTATATAGCTAGGCCAATTCATGTCCTTGGCTTGATGTCTTATGAAAGCTGTGAACCTTCCTTTCTGATAAGATGGCACAGGCTATTACTCTCTTACCTTGCTCTGTATTTCAAAGTTCACTTTGGAAAATCATGAATACTGTCTGAAGCTTAACAAACAGAGAAGAAATGAACTGGATTGATCTCTTATACTATTACCTAGATGCGATTTACATATCCACATAATGGCTAACTCTGATATATATAAAATTAAAGAGAAGAAAAATTGTAGCTATAATTCTCTGTACAATGCCAGACAAAGGATGTACTTAGAAAAGAATGTGCTGCATTTTGACCCCAAGGGTTCATCCAAGGAATCACATTGGCACTGGCCTAGGGAAAGTGTTATATCCAGATATATCCAGTTTTGGAAAAACTTATGCATTTATATATCTTTCTGAGTTTCTACCTATTATCTATTTATCTACCAACAATGGTTTTAATTGATCTTTATATAGATATATTTTTTCTATTTCACTTGCAGCAGTGTTAAAATTACCTTCTTGGATAGATGACTCAGAACATTCTTCAGTCAAAAATTGATTATAATTCAACCTGTCAACCAGAACTAAATTGATAATGAGAGGATAAAAGCAGCCAGTAGACTACATAGATTTAAGAAGGCAGTATTAGGAGTGGGGACCACCTGTGGACTCAAGCCCACATTTGGCCACCTTGGTCCTCAAGTGTGGCTCTTTAACTGAATCCAAACTTTACAGAACAAATCCCCTTAATATAAAAAATTTGTTCTGGAAAACTTGGACTCATTCAAAAGACCACACCCAAGGACATAGACAGCAACATGTGGCCTTGAAGCCACAGGTTCCCCACCCCTGGTAGACCATAAGTGGGCAATTCAAGTCACTGATGCCCATGAATAACATCTGATGGAGGCAAGGTCTTATACTGGAATAAAAAAAAGGACCTGGACTTAGATATCAGGATACCTGCATTTTTACCCTGGCTTTGCCACCAACTATTTCAGTGTAACTTTAGGCAACTCATTTCAAAAAATCTGTAGAATTGAAGGTACCTCTGGAGTTTTCTAGTCTTATGCACAGATGAATAAGAGCCCACTTAATAACATTCCTGGCAAGTAGTTATTCAAGATTGGAAGGATTATAGTGATTGGGTTAACTCACTACTTCCACTCCATGTTGGACCTGAGTTTGAATCCTGGCTTGGCTATTTACTCTCTATGACAATAAAAAAAAATCCTTACATCTCTAGGTGTCATTTTACTTACATCTAAGATAAGAGTGTTGAATTAAATCAATAGCTCTTAAAGTGTTGTCTGGGGACACCTGGACCTGAGACTCTTTGAAAGGGAGTGTCAAACTATTTTCTAGCAATACTAAGATATTTTTATTTCTAATATAATAAATATTGATGAATGTAACCCACATGAACAAAGTTCTTTGTGAGTTCCCCAGAAATTTTTAAGAGTATAAAGTATTCTTGAAACCGAAAGTTTGAGAACTACTAGATAAAATTACTTCTGAAATCTATTTTAATTTTAAATACTTTGATTCTTTCAAGTGGCTCCATTCTCTAGGTTTGAGGGCCCTTCTGTATAAAGTGAGAGGATTAGAAAAGTAGATCTGGGAAGTTTGTATTTTTTTTTTCCAAATCTGATATTATATGAGTTTAAGTGACAATTATTGGTAACATTTGTCCATTCTCCAAGGCAAATATTCTTTTCTTCCTTCTTTCCTATGCCTTTTCTAACTTACTTCTATCATGAGTAACATTCAATAAAAGCAGACTGAGGAACACTTTCTCTAAGCAAGATCACATTTTATTAACAGGGGCGCTACCTACCGATAGAATGGGTAAATGGATAGCTTAAGTTTAGCCAAAGATTGTGAGATGGGGACTCAGTTTCTTTTTTATAATATTAGAATAAAGAACATAACAGAGTAGGTGAGGAAATAATGGAATTAGTTATAGGGTTGATGTCATCATGGAGGTGAGGGCAACATGATTGGTTACATATGAGTCATCAGGAACAATATGATTGATTGGAAGATGGGAATGAGGAACTTGCAACAACTCTCTCCTTCTCTCCTCTAACTTAGAAGTGTTCCTTGTTTGAATTCACAGTAAAAATTAAAATATAGTGGGGCAAACTTCTTTAGATAACAAACAAGACATCATTGAAGAAGGGCTTCAATAGTGATATTAGACCATATTCCCTGATTCCCACAGGCGTTCCATCAGTATAGAAGATTACCTTGAGTCAAGAATATATGAGTGATTGGCAAGAGAACTGGATTTTTAGGCTTAATCCATTACAGGCCAGCTGAATTCCTGAAATAAGTTGAGAGACCTTAAGCAATTACAGGACAAAATCCATTAATCAACTAAAAAACTGATACAGAATCATTATAATCTTCTCATTCTCCAGTTCTCTCTTTCTTCAATTAATAGCTAAAGTGCAAAAAGGTAACATTGATCCTACCCTCCCCCAAATAAAGAAAATAGTGATCATAACCAAGGTAAATGCCTATCAGGGATTTATAGATAGTTCATTATCAAGGAAAATTTTTAAATACTCATTCATATTTAAATGCCTCAAACTATATATGATTGTATTAAAAGGGGTAGAAAATATATTTGACAGAGTGTAGCATGCATTGATGATGAAAAGTACAACATTTAAACATAAGCAACACATTTTAATGATTAAAAGAATATATCTGAAACTAAAAGCAAGCATCATTTGTGATGAAGAAATAAGTGTGAGGATACCTCCTCCCAAATTAACTTAAAACCAGAAGTCCCAAATTTCTGAGTTGACTTAAAGGTAAGAAGTAGGTGTGAATTAGTCCTTAATTCATTTGGAAATATTACAGTGTTTTCATCATCAGATAAAGACAGATAATTCTTCATAAGAAATCACTCCTGAGAGGTTGAAAAATTCACAGACATGACTTAGTCCATATTCAATACAACTCTATTCAGAACTTCACACTAAATCAACAGGCCAGTCTAGTGGTGCAGTTGCTCCAACCAAGCCTCTAAAAAGGAATCATGTATTCATCCAGGAAATCTTTGTGACACAAGAAGTAACACCAGTGACCAGAGGTAAGTAGCAACATCTCCAGAACAACATTGGGAGGCGATATGTATAGCAAAGGCAAACTAAGGAAAGGAACTTCCTGCCCGCCTGTAACAACAATGTGGCTTGCAGCTGCTGTGGGGGTATAAGAGCCAATAACACCAGTGCACAGGAAGACTGCTAGAACAGGTTCTTTGATCTGCTTTTCTAAGGAAAGCAACTTCAAGGGGTTAACAATCTTACTTTAATCAAACATGCATATATAATTCACTTAGTTCAGGGGGAAGAGCCAGCACCCTGAACTTCTGAGCAAATACAAACACAAATTACAAATAGAGACAATATAAACAGACTAAATCACAATACATAGTTACAGAGAAGCACCAACATCTGGGATTTTCAAAGCTGGGGCCTCTTGAAAATGGCTACTCAGAGTCTCATCTGGTCAAATCACAGGACATTCTTCCATTGAGTGACCCTCTGTAATGGCAAGCAGAGCGGGACTTTTCACTTTTGTTTTTCTTTTGGAATACTTCTCATCACTATGGCAATCAAGTACCTTTGATTGAGTCTTGAGTCTTGCTTTTGTTTCAACCACGAGTCTTTGAGTGAATCAAAAGTCTTTTTTGACCTTTTTAAGTCACAAGAAAGCTTAAGTGACATGAGTTTGAGTCACATGGTTGTGACACCCTCTGACACTGAAGAAGTGTATATAAACTCTGAGGTTAGCATTTTGCTTTGGGAGCTCATTCATTGGAGGAGTGTTCATGTGATTTGACCAGACAAGCCATTAAGGAGCCTCCAGCCTTTGAAAACCCAGATTCTGATGCTTCTCTCTCTGTTAACTACATACATATTGCTACAGACAGTCACAAGCCCTGTGTGCTGATTTGGGTTATTTGCTCTCTTTATATAATTTCCGCTTGTAATTTCTGTTTATGTTTTCTCTGAATTTCAAGATGCTAGCTTTTTCCCCTGAACTAAGTGAAATATGTATGTTTAATTAAAGTGAGATTGTGAATCCCTTAACGTTGCTTTCCTTAGAAAAGAAGATCAAAGAACTTGTGCTGGCTGTCCTCCTGTATGCTGGATTTGTTGGTCTTGTTGTTCGTCTTACACCTCCACGGCAGCTGCTAGCAGCATTGTTACACCCCATGGCCCAAGACTCTACAAGAACAATGAGTCTCAGAGACAAGCAGGGAGAAGCTATAAACATAAAGGCAACTTCAGGAAGATGCCATCATTATGAAGAAAAGTAGCAGTTACTTTATCTTTTGGCCACATGTGTTTTCTAAGAATAAATCCATGAGGACCTTGTGTGTGCAAAGGAAAATATGTTCCTGGGTTAGGGTAATATTTCTGTAACTGTCCTGATTATACCTAACTAGCCTTTAAAGACTAATTAACTCTGGCTGAGGCTAATAATCAATGGAGAATGTACTTGGTGGGTACTCCTGAGTAACAGTACTGGAAAACCAGTGCCTTCAGTTCATCTAGAACCTTGAATCTGAAGAACGCCCTGGACATTTTAAGTAGAAATTAGAGACTTAGTTCAGAAGTGTTGCTATAAATGCAATCCTCAATAACCACAGGAATAAGGTAAGGGTCCTCCCTTCCACCACAATTTAACATAGTTCTAGAAATGGTAGCAATATTAGTAAGATGAGAGAAAGAACACAGAAGCATAAACACTAACAAAAGTTAACAAAACACTAACCTTTTGTTGGTGGAAAGGTTTTGTTTAGAAATTTTTCAGAGAATCAATGAAGAAATTAATTGAGACAATGAAGAGATTTAGTGAAAGAGTGGAATGAAAAACATCCACGAAAAATCATGAAGATTTCTGATAGCAAAAATAAAATACAAGAGGAAATTCTGGAAAGTCCCATTCAAAATAGTAACAAAATGTTAACATATCTACATTTTCTGGGACAGAAAAGATGAACATATGTAGGCACATAAAAAGAGATACAAAGTGATTGGTATACTAGCAGTTGGAGGAGGTATCAGAAGAGACTTTAGCTGGCAGGTGAATCTCGAAGTAGAGGTAAAAATCTGAAGAATTTTAGGCATAGAAATAACCAGTGCACAGGCCTGGAGAAGGAAAATGGAATACATGTGGCATGCCTAACTGACAACATTCTTGAAATTTTAAAATAACAATTTCCTCATTTAGACAAATTCAAAAGTAATTGATCTTTGATCTCATTGTCTTATTTTTTGTTTATGTTACCTTTAATATTCAGGAGAAATATTCCTTTTATCCTTAATGCACTATATGGAGTTGGGAGGAATCACACAACTGAGTTGTTTAGTCCACTACAAATTTGTGCTATACACTTCTGAGACTTGAGCTCAGATCCATAAGACTGATAAAGAGGAAAATAAAGGAAAATGATAAAGTTTTGGAGTATTTGTGGGAAATTATTGATGCTTTTTTGAACTACCTGTGAATGGCTATAAATATTCTCTATGGCAATGCAGATTTAGTCACAAAAGGTTACTGATCAGCGCATACCCTTTGATCCATCTATATATTATAATGTCAATGTTATAAAAATAAACAATTATGATGACTTTCTAAAGTGATGAAGAACAAAATAAGCAGGATTAGTAGAACAGTTTATATAATGACATTTTAAAGATAAACAACTTTGAAAGTTGTAAGAGCAACGACCCATGCAGTGACCATTGATGGTTTCCAAGGACCGATGATGATGAAATATATTTTCTACCTCCTGGTAGACAGGTGATAGATTTAGTGTACAAAATAAATCAAATAAATTTCTGTATACAGCCAATGGAGAACTTTGTTTTGCTTAACTATGCATATTTGTTATAAGGAATTGTTTTTTTTCCTTTTTGTCAGTGAGGTAGGGGGTAGAAAGGAGAGAAAATAGATTCCTGTTAATTTTAAAAGACTTCTGGATTACCCCCCAAAAGACTCTTCTAACAAAGTAAAACGAGTAAGTAAAATTGACAATAAAATGTCCTATCTCAAAATATGTGAATCCCCACCCAAGCAGAAACTGGGGCATTTCTTTCATGTTTTTTCCTAGTGAATAAAAACTTAAAATTTAGTCATACTGTAGTTAGGTTTAAAACAACCATAGAAAATAAACAAATAAACTTAAAATCTGTAGTACTGTAGATAGGGCCTGGATCTCAGAACTTAAGTTTTCATTTGACAGATGTGCTTCTGGCCTAGTGAGAACTCTTTCAAAATCAGAAAACAGTTAAGTGACCTCTACAACAAATTTCTTTCTATATTACAAAAAAAGTAAAGAAACAGAGATAGTGTTTGTATGAGGAGATATAATGGGAATTTTTAACATATTTTAAAAGGAGGCAGTTTGTCATGTTATGTAGATGTAGGGCTGGCTCTCCAGGAATGAAAACCAGGTTCAAATCGTTGCTAATACATACAGCTGCATGACAATAGGAAAATCTCTTAATTTTTTGTGGTTTCACCTGACTATAATATAAGGTAGAAATATCATGCCTAGGTACATATATAATAAATGTCCACAATAGCCTTTCTGACTCTCATGCCATAATGTTGGTGCAACTTGAACTTTCCATCCACTAAAGTTTCAAAGCATTGAGTTAGGCTACCAAAAGTGATATTTTAAACTTTACATTTCTTCTTGATGCTATTTTTATTGGAATTGTTATTTAATTCTAGTCTGCTGAGATATTATTGAATGCCTATTCAGACATTTTCTTGAGATTATAGATAGACAGAAAGATAGATAGATAGATAGATATACAGATAGATAGATATGGAGACAGACAGAAAGATATATTATTCCAAAATTCTGTTATTACCAGATTGGTAATTCCATATGGTAATATTCATATAATAATAACAGACAATATTTATATAGCACTTTAAGGTTTACAAAGATCTTTACAAATAATTTCTGATTTTATTTTCACAACAATACTGGATAGTAGTTGCTGTTATTATCCTCATTTTACACGTGAGGGAACTGAGACAGAGTTTGAGTGCCCATTGTCAAACAACTAAGTGTCTGAGGTTTTATTTCAACTCAAATCTAACTTCAGGCCCAGTGCTCTATTCATTATGTCACATCACTTCTGTTTCAGATAGATTGATAGATTTCTGGGTGGATAGACATATTTATTGAAATCTCTATCTAAATCAAGTGATACCTAGACAGATAGCTATATCTATGTGTATGTGTATGTGTGCATGTGTTTGTGCATATACCTATATGCATGAGTATGTAAAATAAAATGGATGATTTCCAAACATTCTAATATTTGAGAAGTTGGGGGGTAAAGTGATTAATTTCTTGGAAAGTTGCCTATGAAGATAGAGCATGAAGAATAATTATGGAATCCAGTGATCATTTGTTAGAGCTACATTACTGAGACTTTGGTCCAGACAATTCAAGATTTAGGGATTTGTGCCTAGGTATCAGGATTTTCCAAAGTAAAAGTAAAGGAGAAAAGAATAGCAAAGAGAGTAAACAGGAGAGAGAAGGACCCTTAACAACAAGAAAGGCCACATGTTGTGGCAATGGAGCTAGAGCCTGATAAGAAGGTAATTTCTCAAGCATCACAGAATGTGGAACAAGAAGGAAGCTAGTCGCCAAATAACACCCCTCGTGAGAAACACTGAAATAGAGGATCCAGAAGTGGGGCTTCAGTAGTCTTATAGCTCAGGAAGCTAGGGAGTCCCTCTCTTGTGGTGGCAGAAAGAGATGAGTACAGGAAGAGAGGTGTCACAGCAGGCCCCACTTCAGTAGAACAGCAGGAGTTTCAGAGCCCCAAGGAGGTGGAGCCAGAAATCATCAACACCAGGACCCTAGATGTGCCTTTGCCCAGCCAGAGGGAGTGGCAGACACTAGCACAGACAACTGCTGAAACCACCTAAGCTGTATGGCAGGCCTAGAGGAAGAGGAGACTTCCAACAGCCAGACCACCCCCACACCTCATGCCCACCCCCACACCTCACGATACTAGAGTCCACAGCACATGAAGCCAGTGAGCTCCAGAAGCAGAGATCCACTTTAGAAGCAGGGAGGGCAGGACCCAAACACTATGAAAACGCAAACCAGAAGACCAAAGAACATCGATTCCTATTGCAGAGATAGGGAAGATCAAAATATCCATTCAGAAGAGGACAGCATTGACACCATTCTTACATCTGAAACCTCAAAAGGGAATGCAAGCTGGTCTCCAGTGCAAAAAGCATTCATGGAAGAGCTCAAAGAGGATTTTAAAAAACAAATTAGAGAGGTAAAGGAAGAGAACAAATTTTTAAAAAGTAAAATTGGCAAAATGGTTAAGGAGGTTCAGAATATATTTGGAGAGAATAACTCCTTAAAACATAAAATTAATCAAGTGAAAAAAGAGTTAGAGAAGCTAAATGAAGAAAACAATGTATTAAAAAAATAGAATTGGACAAGTAGAAGCCAATGACTCTATGAGACACCAAGAATCAGTCAAACAAAATCTAAAGAATGAAAAAAAATAGAAGAAAACATGAAATAACTGATTGGGAAAACAACTGATCTGGAAAATAGATCCAGGTGAGATAATCTAAGAATTATTGATCTACCTGAAAGCCACAATGAAGAAAGAAACTGGACAGTATCTTCCAAAAGTCATTAAGGAAAACTTCCCTGAGGTCCTAGAACTAGAGGATATCAAAAAAGATATCAAAAGTCATCAAAAGAATCCACCAATCACTCCCTGAAAGAGATCCCAAATTGAAAACTCCAAGGAATATTGTAGCCAAATTCCAGAATTATCAGGTAAAGGAGAAAATAATGCAAGCAGCCAGACAGAAATAATTCAAATAATGGAGAACTACAGTGAGGATCATGCAGAATCTCACAGCTTCTACCATAAAAGACAGGACAAATTGGAATATGATATTCCAAAAGGCAAAGGAGCTTGGACTACAACCAAGGATCCACTACCCAGTAAAACTGAGCATAATTTTTCAGGCAAGGAGATGGACATTCAATGAAATAAGGGAATTCCAGACCTTCCTGATGAAGAGGCAGAACTCAATGGAAAATTTGATCTTCAAACACAAAACTCAAGAGAGACATAGAAAGGTCAACAGGCTAAAAAAAACCAAAATTATGCTATTCAATAAGGGAAAATTGTTGCTTACATCCTTATACAGGATTATATTGATTTATATGTGTTATATATATATATATATATATATATATATATATATATATATATATATATATATACGTGTGTGTGTGAGTGTCAATCTTTAGAATGCTACAGTTATTGTGACAATTGAAGGGGCTATACATAGACTGAGGGTGTCAGTAAAAAGTAACAGATGTGATGATAAAAAAACATAATTAAGAAGTGCAAAGGGATTATTCTGGGAGGAGAGGTAAGGAGGAGGTAGAAAATGGTAAATTAACTCACATGAAGAGGCGCAAAAACATAGAGGGAAAAAGGGAGGGAGAAAAGCAATGTTTGAGCTTTACTCTCATTGGATTTGGTTCAAGAAGGGAATAACATACTCTGATAAGTATAGAAATCAAATTTCTCCTACAGGCAGTAGGAAGGGAAAGGGGAAAGAAAAGGGGGGGGTGGATAGAAGGGAGGGAAGAAGTAGTAAGGTGGGAAAGGGTAAGGGAAGAGAAGGGTGTCATTAGAGAGGGAAAATTGAAGGAATACAGTGGTCAAAAACAAAACCCTTTTGAGGAGGGGAAGGGAGAAGGGAGAAATAAAATCATAAATGGGGGTGTGGAATAAGATGGAGAAAAATACATAGACAAAAATCATAACTATGAATGTGAATGGGATGAAGTCTCCCATGAAACAGAGGCAGATAGCAGAATAGATTAAAAGCCATAACTCTACAGTGTGTTGTTTACAAGAAATTCATCTGAAATGAGAATACACAGAGGGTAAAGGTAAAAGGTTGGAGAGGAATATATTGTGCTTTACCTAAAGTAAAATAAAGCAGGGGTAGCTATCCTGATCTCAGACAAAGCAAAAGCAAAGATAGATCTAGTTAAAAGAGATAATGAAGGACACTATAACCTGCTAAAGGGCACCATCGACAATGAAGCAATATTACTTAACATATATGCACCAAGTGGCATAGCATATAAATTCTTAGAGGAGAACTTGATAAATCTAACCTCAAAATAAACAAGAAATAAGTCAAGGAAGTGAACAAAATTTTATAAAAAGCAGATATGATAGACCTCTGGAGAAAACTGAATGGGGATAAAAAGGAATATACTTTTTTCTCAGCGGTACATGGCACATACTCAAAAACTGACCATATACTAGGGCATAAAAACCTTTCAATCCAGTGCAGAATATCAGAAACAGTCAATGCATCCTTTTTAGATCATGATGCAATTAAATTTATTTTTAATAAATGACTATGGGAAGATAAACTAAAAATTAATTGGAAACTAAATAATCCAAACCTAAAGAATGGATGGGTCAAAGAACAAATCAGAGAAACAATTAATAACTTCATTCAAGAGAATGACAATAATGAGACAACATACCAAAACTTGTGGGATGCAGCAAAAGCAGTTCTTAGGGGAAGTTTTATATCTCTAAATGCTTACATGAATAAAATAGATAAAAAGGAGATCAATGACTTGGGCATGCAACTGAAAAAGCTGGAAAAAGAACTAATTAAAAATCCTCAATTAAATACCAAATTAGAATTACTGAAAACCAAAAGAGAGATTAATAAAATTGAAATCAAGAAAACTATTGCACTAATAAATAAAATTAAGTGCTGTTTTTTATGAAAAAACAATAAAATAGATAAACCTTTTGTCAATTTGATTTAAAAAGAGAAAGAAGAAAATCAAATTACCAGAATCAAAAATCAAAAGGGTGAATTCACTTCCAGTGAAGAGGAAATTAAAACAATAATTAGGAATTATTTTAACCAATTGTATGCCCATAAATGCGAAAACCTGAGAGAAATGGAGGAATATTTACAAAAATATAAATTTCCCAGGTTATGAGAAGTAGAAGTAAAACACCTAAATAACCCCATCACAGAAAGAAAAATTGAGCAAGCCATCAATGAACTCCCTAGGAAAAAATTTCCAGGGCCAGATGGTTTTACATGTGAATTCTCTCAAACATTTAAAGAAGAATTAATTCCCATACTTTATAGACTATTTGGGAAAATAGATGAAGAAGGAGCTCTACCAAATTCTTTTTATGACACAAATATGGTACTAATGCCTACACAAAGAAGAGTGAAAAGAGAGAAAGTAATTTATAGATGAATTTCCCTAATGAATATTGATGCAAAACTTTTAAATAAAATATTGGCAAAAAGATATCAGCAATTTATCACAAGAATAGGACACTATGACCAGGTAGGATTTATTCCAGGAATGCATGGCTGGTTCTGTTTTAGGAAAACTATCAACATATTTGATCATATCAACAACAAAACTAGCAAAAACCATTTGATTATCTCAATACATGCAGAAAAAGCTTTTTACAAAATACAACACCCATTCCTATTAAAAACACTAGAAAGCATAGGAATAAATGGAGTCCTCCTTAAAATTATAAATAGCATAAAAACCATCAAAATGCATTGTTTGTAACAGGGATAAGCTAGATGCATTCCCAATAAGATCAGGAGTGAAGCAAGGATGTCCATTATCACACCTATTATTCAATTTGGTACTAGAAATGTTACCTGTAGCAATAAGAGAAGAAAAGGAAATTGAAGGAATTAGAATAGTTGAAGAAGAAACTAAGTTATCACTATTTGCAGATGATATGATGATTTATTTAGAGAATCCTAGAGAATCACATATAAAGCTACTTGAAATAATAAAAAAAAACCCTTTAGCAAAGTTGCAAGATATAAAATAAACCCGCATAAACCCTCAGCATTCCTATACAGTACTAACAAAGCCCTACAGCAAGAGGTAGAAAGGGAAATTCCATTTAAGGTTATTGTATATGCTATAAAATATTTGGGAGTCTACCTGCCAAGACAAATTCAAGGCCTATATGAATAAAATATGAAATACTTTTCACACAGATAAAGTCAGATCTAAATAAATGGAAAAAACATGAGTTGCTCATGGTTAGGCCGAGTTAATATAATAAAATTGACAATTTTACCTAAATTATTCAATCAAACTACCAAAAATTATTTTACGGAGATGGATAAAATAATAACAACATTCATCTGGAAGAACAAAAGTCCAGAATATCAAGGGAATTAATGAAAGAAATGCTAGGGAATGTAGCCTAGCCATACCAGATATTAAACTATACTATAAAGCAACAGCCATCAAAGGTACTTGGTACTTGCTAAGAAACAGAGTGGTAGATCAGCGGAATGGGCTAGGTATGCAAGACACAACAGTCAATAACTATAGCAATCTACTCTTTGATAAATCCAAAGAATCTAGTTTCTGGGGTAAGAATTCACTATTTCACAAAAACTGCTGGGAAAATTGAAAAGTGGTATGGTAGAAACTTGGCATAGATCAATATCTTACACCATATACCAAAATAAAGTCAAAATGGGTTAATGATTTAGGAATAAAGGCTGATACTATAAACCATTTAGGAGAACAAGGAATAGTTTGCCTATCAGATTTATGGCAAAGGGAAGAAATGACTCAACAAGAGGTAGAGAGCATTAAAAAACACAAAATGGATAATTTTGATTATGTTAAATTGAAAAGTTTTTTGTATAAACAAAGCCAATGCAAGATAAGGAGCGAAGCAGAAAATTGGGAGAAAATCTTTACAGCCAGTTTCTCTGATAAAGGCCACATCTCTAAAATATACAGGGAACAGCCAAATTTATAGAAATACAAGTCATTCCACAGTTGGCAAATGGTCAGAGGATATGAACAGACTTTTCAGAGGAAGAAATTAAAGATATCCATAGTCACATGAAAAAATGCTCTAAATCACTATTTATTAGAGAAATGCAAGTCAAAACAACTCTTAGGTACCACATCTGGACTGTCAGATTGGCTAACATTACAAAACAGGAAAATGATAAATGCTGGAGAGGATGTGGGAAAACTGGCACATTATTAAATTTTTGTTAGAGTCATGAACTGATCTGGCCATTCTGGTGGTCAATTTGGTACTATGCCCAAAGGGCTATAAAAATGTGCATACCCTTTGACCCAGCAATACCACTTCTAGGGCTATATTCCAAAGAGATCCTACAAGTGGGAAAGGAACCTGTATGTACAAAATATTTATAGCAGCTTTTTATGTGGTGGCAAAGAACTGGAAATCAAGGGGATGCCCATCAATTAGGGAATGGCTAAACAAATTGTGGTATATGAATGAAATGGAATACTATTGTGCTATAAGAAATGAGGAGCAGATGGACTTGATTATAACCTGGGATGACTTGTATGAACTGATGCTGAGTGAGGGGACCAGAACCAGGAGATCCTTATACAGGATTACAGAAACGCAATATCTGTAAGGACTAATTTTGATAGACTTGACTCCTCTCGGCAATGCAAGGTTCAAAGACAGCTCTAAAAGACTCATGGTGGAAAAAGCTATGCACATCCAGAGAAAGAATTACGGAGTCTGCATGCAGATTGAGGCATACTTTTTGCTCTCTCTCTTTTTTCCCCTTTTTTAAAAAAATTTGGTTTCATGTCTCCTTTCTCATGATTCATTCCATTAGTTATAATTCTTCATTACAACTAGAGTACTATGTAAATAGGTTCAATGTGAAAGTATATGCAGAACCTACATTGGATTTCATGCCATCTTGTTGGGTTGGGGTAGGAGTAGTATGGAGAGAAAATTTGGAACCCAAATACTTGTGGAACTGAGTGTTGTAAACTAAAAATAAAAAAAATAAATAAATTTTAAAAAATAAAAGAAAAAGGAAAAAGAATAAAAGGAAGGAAGCTTAGAGATCAAGAATGCATCTTATTCAGTCTATTTATTCTACATATAAAGGCACAGAGGCTCACAAAATGGAAGTGATTTGACCAAAGTCACATGGGAACCAAAAAAAATGATTGAAATACGAATCCAGGACCAACAATCACAATTCCAGGAGTGTTCTCTAAAGAACTTCTTCACCCAATGCAGGTCAGCACCTTTTTTCCAATTTACCTTCTTAAAGAGTTGTCATGGTATTGAAAGATTGGCAGGCAGGCAGGCAATAAACATTTGTTGAGTGTGTACTATTTGCTGGACACTGTTCTGGGTGCTGGAGATAAAAAGAAAGGCTACAGATAATTCCTGTTCTCAAGGAGCTCCTAGTCTAATAGGGGAGAAAACATTCAAATAGTTGTGTATAAACAAACTATATACCAGACCAATTTGAATTTGTCCAGAGTCATACAGTTAGGATGCTGCAAAGGAGGGAATTCAACTGAAATCTTCCTGGGCCCCACACTAGTCTTCTGTTCATTTACCATGTTGATTCTCTTCTAATAAGCTTAAATGAAAATAGCAACTTTTCCAAGCTATATTCTACCACAAAATTTCAGAAACCTACCTTCCAGACAACCTTTCTGCCCCTTTTTTTCCCTTGTCTCTCTTCACAGGTAATCAGAAATCAGCAATTAGATTTCGTTGGTTGTGTTGTGTAATGATGTTGCT
This sequence comes from Phalanger gymnotis, assembly GCA_028646595.1. Classification (NCBI taxonomy): domain Eukaryota; kingdom Metazoa; phylum Chordata; class Mammalia; order Diprotodontia; family Phalangeridae; genus Phalanger; species Phalanger gymnotis. The sequence goes on along the minus strand of CM053625.1, from coordinate 282,681,864 downwards.
TTGGCACTGTCTTCTGGATTTAGACTGAGATAATCTCCTATTACAATAAAGGCTGGTATAAAAATTCTAGTTTTATATCTACTCAGTCCCAATGCAGACCAGTGTGTTATTAGAGATCATTTGTTTTGGTTTCATCAAACACAGTTTACTGATTCCCATCAACTAGAGATAAAAAGGAAACCAAAAATGTTGGGGATAAAGAAGAGATAGTCAATGTGAAAGTTTTCCTTTACTCTAACATCATACAATTTAGAATGAATTCCATTGTGATAAATGTGGGGAGAAGTTAAACAGCACTGACTGCAATCCTATCAAAATAGGAAGAGATCTTTTGCAGAGATACAGATGGTAAGCAACCCAATGACTTGTCAACATTGACTCAATGATAATATACTTCATGTTCTATCTTATGTAAGGCACCAAAAAGTCCTTGGTCTAGTGGAATTCTGAGCAATTTTTATAAATAGTTTTGACCAATTACTCAATATGTAATTATTAAGTGAACCATAGTTGATTATCATAAGGTATAATTCAATGAGGGGTTCTGCAGCAATACTGATCCATTATAATCTCTAAATGATAATATTTAATTCTCTGACCTGACTTGAGAAATGAATAACATAAAAATACCAAAGCAGTTGTAATTTATGCTACTAATTGTCAGGGTGATATTATTTAATCAACACATGCATCATCCACTGACCACTGTTTCTTGAAGAATATAAAAGAGAGGGATCAAAAATAAGAAAAAAATAATTAAAGAACACATCTGCAAGGCAGTTTGTTTTTGCATTTTTCATCATGTTTTCTTTTATGATTCCCACAAATTAAAATCACACTTTATTCCGTTCATAATTTTTAGAAATCTTTAAATGTAGCAGTAAATTCAGTCACTTCAGGTAAGGGTCACATATGAGATGGCAATGTATTTCATTTTTTTCATATTAAAAAGTACTAGTTCATTTGCAGCTTTCTTTATAGGTCAACACAGTCAAGATAACTTGTCTACTAAGGGAAGAAAAGATGATCTTTATGCTTAAGATTCAGGCATTATCACTATTCTGTCAGCAGTATTCTGACACAGAGCAAAGAATACTAGACTAGGAGACTAAATACACGGACAGGCTTTTCATCAGTTACCAACTAGCCTTTCAACCTTGGACAACTTACATAATGTATTGGTGCCTCAACCAAATTTATCAGAAAAATAGGGAATATCATAGCTCTATAGCTAAAAGGACAACAGAGTCTATGTAGTCTAAGCTTCTCATTTTATGAATGAGAAAACTAAGGGTCCACAAGTTTAGTGGCTTGCCCAAGGATGTAAAGATAAGTCTCAGAGGCAAGATTTAAACCCAGGTCTTCTGACTCAGTATCCTGTGTCCTTTCTTCTGTAACATACTTTCACTCAATAATGATGATGGTGATGAGGATAACAATAACGATGATGATCCCTGAGAATGTCAGGGTATAGGGTGGTGTCTCCTGGAATGAATTCACATGCTCAAACTATCTTATTTTCAAGTGGCAACATTTATTGTGACATTTACAAAAGTAAGCAAAGTTCTTAGGAAACCTGCAAGCTAAGGACGATGATGCTAATGCTTATATGCGAAAAGGGATGGGGAAAGGAGTGCCAGGTTTGCTAATTAGGTGATCTGGAGTCTTCAAAGGAATACGCGAGAAGTCCAGGTGTCTTTGGAACAGGTGCCAGTGATCTTGGCTTCTGGGATGGATGGGAAAATTAAGGGAGTCAAAAGAGATAGCACTATTGAGGGGACAAAAAAGGTTTGCCAAAGGATTGGTCCTTGGGGATCTAGTGGCAGGGAAAGAGTCCTTGAGCCAGAACCCCTGTGTCTGTATTGAAGCCTTTATCTAAAGACTTTCAGGATCAGTTCAAACAAGAACTTGCTTACTGGGATACTGGGTTGGTTCAAAAGACATGGTCTTTGGCTTTTGGCATCCAGGTACAATCTCCCCGTCGGTAATGGTACCTGTCCAGTAAAATTCATAGACTTGGAATGATCTAATGAGATAATGGTCATCATTATATTTTATAAGTTGTAAAGCACTGTGTAAAGGTAAAGGGAAAATTTTCCAGTGTTTCATAAGTCAACAGAGAAATATCCCATAGTGACATTTTAACTGTGACTCAAATATTATATAACCCATTTTTACAGTATTTAAAAGCATTAGAAGACAAAAGTTTTCTTCCTTATCACTACCAGGGGCATTTGCTGACCAATTTCCATGAACGGATTTGTTGTCATTCAGTCTTTTTCAGTAGTGGCTGATTCTTTGTGACCCCTTTTGGGATTTTCTTGGCAAAGATAGTAGAATGATTTGTCATTTCCTTCTCCAGCTCATTTTGTGGAAGAGGAAACTAAGGTAAATCAGGTTAAGTGACTTGCCCAGGGTCACAAACCAGTTAGTCTCTGAGGTCAAATTTAAACTCAGAAAGATGAGTCTTCCTGATTCTAGGCTCACCATGCTATGCTTTGTGCCACCTACCTGTCTCCCTCCCCCATGAATAGATATATGGGCTTAATAGCATTGGGAGGGACAGCATCCATCACACACACATGTGTGCACACACACACATTGATCTTATGGCAGCGTAGCCCTTGGATTCATCATTTGAGTAAGCAATCCCTATGGAAAAGGGGTCAGGTGTCTCCATCAATTGCCACCTGAAGGGCAGGCAAACCAGCTTAGCTAATGCTGCAAGGTACCCTAAGAGAAATAAAGGAGGTAGTATATGCCAGGCAAGTCCAATTACCACCCCTCCCTTGATCAACATCTCAACTTCATTTCCCCGCTAGGGATTGTCCAGGACCTTGAGCCCAAAAGCCATAAGAATACTAGCACTTCCAACCCAGTTCCCACAGTCATCCTCCTGGGAAACAAACTGAGGAGATGCTGCCTGGCAACTGCTCCTGCTGTGCTATAGCTACAAGTATTGAAGACTCAGAAAAGAAAGCTCTTAGCACCAAATTTATTGGAGCTCTCAAATGGTTCAATATGAAAAAGGTATGATTTTGCCAATGGAAATAATGTTAAAGGAGAGGCATGATCATCTGATTGCTTTGCTACAATCTAAAGACCACAAAATCTTTCCATCTGATTTGCTGCTGAAACCTTCCATATGAGTTCCTTGCGAGCAGGGACTGTCTCACTTTTTGATTAGTGTTCCCAGTGTTTGGCACAGGACTTTGCACATAATAAGTGCTAAATAAGGCTTCATGCATAGACATATTCATCCATTCATTCATTCATTCATAATTTGACCCCAGGACCAAGATTGGTTTAATTCAATTCAATTAAAATAATATAATACTCCTACTATGTAGTAAGTACTCTGGTAGACAATCAGGCAGAGCAGGAACTGATTGTATTTTTGGTTTTGTGTGTTTTGGGAAAAATTTGCCAGTGGGAAAAGGAGCCCACAGGATATTTTTAAAAAGATACATTAAGCTTGACTAAGTTGCTAATACAAAATTGTGCATGACAAGTGCATTAGAGAGGTTCAAAACAAATAGTTATGTGCTATCTTAAGTGGTAGATCATTCATGCCTCCTATATGGATAAAAGGCATCAGTCAGTACTTAGCACAGTGCCTAGCAGATAGTAGGCACTTAATAAATATGAAATGATCAAATGATTGAGAATCAAAGAGAGTTGATCAGGGGTCCCATGAATTATATATATATATATATATATATATATATATATATATATATATATATATATATATATATATGTATGTGTGTATGAATATACATACATTTCTAAGAATATATTCATGAGGTTAGGTGAAATATGTCTTATATGACATAATATATATATATATATTTTCATATATACACATATGTATATATTTTATATAGATATATGTTACATATATATTACAAAGTTAGATGGATAGAGAGAGAGAGAGATAATAGGTATTTATGAAAGAGCTATGGTTCCATTGGTATAGTTGTTGTTACTTGTCCTTCATTCTCAAAGAGAACCAATGACATCAAGAAAGTGATGTCTTGACTTGCAAGTGACTTGGATTTAAGTAAGGCAAGGCTGTGCAATGTCATCAGCCTCACTCTCTCCTGCAGAGTTATCTGAATGCAGCAGCAAGACACAGGTCAGGTCGACTGGAGATTACCTCAGATACAGTGCGAAACCTCGGCCTTTTTAAGGTAAGATCTTTCCCAGGTACCAGTTTGTCTGAGGCAACACCTATTCAGTAATTTAAAGCTAGGTGCAAAATGAGGCAAAATATGGCCTAGTTTGCCTACTCAAACAAAAAGTTGATCTGGGAGGGGAAGACCCTCAGGGTTCTGGACAGATCAGAAAAAATTGCTATTTACACTCACTATGAACCATCTAAACCCAAACAATGACCAGGTGAGGTTTGAAATGAGAACTATTATTGGTCAATTAGGGAGAACCAAAATGATTTATGTTTAAGCCATGGTCAAGTAGCTCCATTTGAATCCCAGTGGGCTTTATCATAGCCTGGTTTACTAGATGGGACAAAAGATTTTATTGTCTCAGTTTTTTTTAACGATACAATAAATAACTAAGGAAGAGGAGAAAATCTAGCCTCCAAACTCCAAGATATTTGGTGGGGTTTTAGGTGATTTGGGCAACCACTTACATGTAAAACTATGATTCTCCATGTGGACAGAGAGAAGGGGAAGAAGGGAAGAAGGAAAGAAGGAAGGAAGGAAGCAAGGAAGGAAGGAAGCAAGGAAGGGAGAGAGGGAGGGAGGAAGGAGAGAAAGAAGGAGCACTGTCCAACTGGAATTGGCCAATTGGGTCCCCCAGTGAAGCGACACCCACTACTCAACATTTTTCTTTTTCCTTCATTTCTATTTATGATAGAGCTATGGTTTCATTGGTATGGTGAACTTCCAGCAAGGAAACTCTCCCAATTAAGATCATTAAATATTTTGCAATTTAGCAATACAGATGCTGAGAGTTACCTGGAACACTGTGAGGGTAATTGATTTACATGGGGTCATATAGCTAGTATATGACAAAAGTCCATTGTGAACCCTACTTTTTTTCTGACAATGAGGCAGGTTCCTTTTCCTCCTTGCCTCTTGTCTATATTTTTTTTTAAATGTGAGTTAAGTTTATTATTGCCAGTTGGCAATGAAAATGGAGGGAAGACTTCCTTGATGGCATATCTTTTTTTGATACTTTTCCTGATTTTCCAGAAAGCAAAGAAGCATAGGCAGCCATTTTTCAACTGACTTGAAGTTGTAATTAGAAATTAAGGCGAAAGGTTGAACAACTTGTGCAATATGATTGTAATGGAATGCTACTGTGCTATGCGAAATGATGAGCTCAGTAGTTTTGGAAAGATTTTCATGAAATAATAAAGAGAAAAATGGGCACTGTCAAGTGAATGTAACAATAGTTTTTAATTATTTATTTAATATTTTTAGTTTTCAACACTGATTTCCACAAGATTTTGAATGAAAAATTTTTCTCCCCATTTCTACTCTCCGCCCAATCCAAGATGACATTTATTCTGGTTGCCTCATTCCCCAGTCAGCCCTCCCTTCTGTCACCCTACTCCCCCTCATCCCCTTTTCCCTTACTTTTCTTGTAGGGCAAGATAGATTTCTATACCCCATTCTCTATATATCTTATTTCCCAGTTGTATGCAAAAACAACTTTTTTTTTAAACATCTGCTTTTAAAACTTTGAGTTCCAAATTCTCTCCCCTCTTCCCTCCCCACCCACTCTCCCTAAGAAGGCAAGCAATTCAACATAGGTCACACATGTATCATTATGCAAAACCCTTCCACAATACTCGTGTTGGGAAAGACTAACTATACTTTGCTCCCTCCTATCCAGTCCCCATTTATTGAATTTTTTCCCTTGACCCTGTCCCTTTTTAAAAGTGTTTGCTTTTGATTACCTCCTCCTCCTCTCCGCTCTCTCTTCTATCACCCCCCCCCTTTTTTTAACCCCTTCCTCCTTCTTTCTGTTGGGGTAAGATAACCAATTGAGTGTGTATGTTATTCCCTCCTCAAGTCAAATCCGATGACAGCAAGATTCACTCATTCCACCTCACCTGCCCCCTCCTCCCTTCCAACAAAACTGCTTTTTCTTGCCACTTTTATGCAAGATGATGTATCCCATTCAATCTCTCCCTTTCTCCATCTCTGAATATATTCCTATCTTATCCCTTAATTTGATTTTGTTTTTTTTTAAATATCATCCCTTCATATTCAACTCACCCTATGCCCTCTATCTATATGTGTGTATGTATATATACATATATATGCATATATATGTATGTATGTATATGTATGTATGTATACTGCCTTCAGCTACCCTAAAACTGAGGTCTCATGAATTACATCATCTTTCCATGTAGGAATGTAAACAAAAGAGTTACACTTTAGTAAGTCTCTTATGATTTCTCTTTCTTGTTTACATTTTCATGCTTCCCTTGATTCTTGTGTTTGAAAGTCAAATTTCCTATTCAGCTCTGGTCTACCCATCAAGAATGCTTGAATGTCCTCTATTTTATTGAAAATCCATATTTTGCCTTGGAGCATTATACTCAGTTTTGCTGGGTAGTTGATTCTTCATTTTAATCCTAGCTCCATTAACCTCCAGAATATCATATTCCAAGTCCTTTGATCCCTTAATGTGGAAGCTGTGAGATCTTGTGTTATCCTGATTGTGTTTCCACAATGCTGAAATTGTTTCTTTCTGGCTGCTTGCAGTATCTTCTCCTTTATCTTGGAACTCTGGAATTTGATGACAATATTCCTAGGAGTTTTCTTTTTGGGATCTTTTTCAGGAGTCAATTGGTGGATTCTTTCAATTTCTATTTTACCCTGTGGTTCTAGAATATCAGGGCAGTTCTCCTTGATAATTTCTTGAAAGATGATATCTAGGCTCTGTTTCTGATCATGGCTTTCAGGTATTCCAATAATTTTTAAATGATCTCTCCTGGATCTATTTTCCAGGTCAATGGTTTTTCCAATGAGATATTTCACATTGTCTTCCATTTTTTCATTCCTTTGGTTCTGTTTGATAATATCTTGATTTCTCATCGAGTCACTAGCTTCCACTTGCTCTAATCTAATTTTTAAGGCAGTATTTTCTTCAGTGGTCTTTT
>CM053625.1:282624919-282674220 GCA_028646595.1 Phalanger gymnotis | reverse complement strand
AAGCTTGCCAACCCCTTAACCTTGCTCTCCTTATTAAGGCAGATTAAAAGAATCTGGGCTTTCTGGCTGTCCAGCAGCTTTCTGGGTGCTGACTGTGGGTGGATCTGGACCCCCCACAGAAGCTGCTAGCCAGATTGTGAAAACAATATCAAAGAACAAAAGAAGTGGGGTTGAGGTCAAAAATATTATACCCAGCAAAGTTAAACATAATCCCAAATGACAAAAAAAATGCAATTAATTGCCAGACTTCTAGGATTTTATTGCAACAAGACCTGAATTTAATAGAAAATTTGACATACAAGAGAGAATAAAGTAAAAACCAAAGACTAATTACAAGGGATCCAATAAGGACAGACTGTTTACTTGTATATGAGGAAATTTAAACAGTATGTCTCAGATTCTAATTAGTAATTGAGTAGTCTGAAAGAAAAATTAGGGTAGAGCTGAGTAGGATGTAATTTTAAAAAGTAATATCATCCAGGAAAAGGTAAAAAGAATAAATATCTTCAACAAATGAGGTATGAGAGGAAGAATTGATATAGAGGAATTAGATTGGGGGGGATGTTTGGTAGTTCTGGAACCCTGCTTCCATTGGTAATGAGATAAAGCAGGAAGAATACACATAAAATTCAGAAAGAAAAAAGGCAAGGAAGATAGAGGGGGAAGCAGATAAGAAAGAGATTTTTAGAGGGACCCCTACTCACATCAGATCTGAGTTAAAGAGAGAACAATTTATACACTTGGAAGGTATATATAAAGAAATATATAAAGAATATAAGATATAAGGAAATAAGAGAGTTAAAGAATAGGGTAAGAGGGTATAGAAAGATGTCTAAATTAATGGGAATGGGATAAAGAGGGAATGAAAACATATTTGGAAGGCTATAAAGTCTTCTAAATTCAGAAAGAAATAAGAAGGTAAGGGGAAAGCATAGGGGGGAAAGAAGGGAGGCAACTTTGGAGGATGGTAGGTTAAGTAATAGGAGGGCAAATTAGTGGAGAGAAGTAAAGTAGAGGAATCATAAGGGATTAGAAATAATATTAGAGATACACAAACATAAAATGAAGATCAGGAGTAGAATCTATTAGGGGAAAAAGTGGTGGTAGTAATCATGAGCTTAGACAAAGCTAAAGCAGATTAAAGCTAAAGCAGATTTAATCAAAAGAGAAAAACTGGGATATTACACTAAATGTTAGTCATATTAATCAATATTGTTTTAGACTATTTAAAATAACTTGACAGTATAAGGTTGGAATATTGTTGTGGTGTAGTAAATTATGAGTTGGCAAACTTAGAAAAATGCAGAAAGACTTAGATTTCTCAAGGAAGATGTTATCCATCCACAGAGAAATAGAGGACAAAGAAGTATATTATAGTCTTACATAGATGCATATGAATGTTTATGTCTATATGTAAGCATGATTATAGATATCTAAGTATATGTATGTGTAAGTGTATGTTCGTAGTATATATGTATATGCGTATACATATATATACACACAGATATGTTTGTATGCATCTATACATTTATATGTGTGTGTGTATGCACTTAATTGCAGCCTCCTTGAGGAAAAGGAGAGAGGGGAGAAGAAACAAAGTACAGTATATACAGCAGAGAACGGAAGACAACATATAATAAGCAAAGTAAAGATTAACACAATGTGTAGTATTTGTTATATAGGCTTTCTTGAAATGGAAATTTATTGCAGCATATTTTGAATCCTCTCCTACATTCTGCTGTGCACATGACAATTCTTTTTTTTTCCTTTTTTGTATTTAAGTTCTAGTATTTGAATGTTTCTTTTCCTTTTCTTATTATGTATTTCAGTTTAAAATAAATTAATAAAAAAGACAAAAGCAGCCTTTTTGATTCACATCTATTATAAGTCTGTCACTAGATACTGGGTTTTTTAAATAATAACATGAGGGAACCCTAGAAAGAGCTAGGAGAGGGAAATGTGAATACAGGCACAGACATACACAGACCTGGATACCGGAGAATCAAGAATTATACTACAACTCATGCAGACCATCTAAAGTTTCAAGCAGTCTCTTTTGGGCATGGATGGGATGAAGGGCAACAATGTCTACAAATTCCCCTTCAGTCCACTCCCATTGCTTCATCTTGGTTGCTGTCATTCAGTGGTGCAATGGTCTAGGACACTGAGCTCTGAAAAGGAGTGCTCATAGACCATTAGAACTGGAAGAAATTCTAGAGCTTACTTAGTCCAATTCTTTCATTTTACAAATGGGGTACATGAAGCTCTGAGAGGTTTGACTTGCTGAAAATCACAGAGCTGAAGGTACAACCCAGGGATTCTGACTTCTAATTCATCATTGTTTTCCATAGCTGGCTCTCCCTCATGCCTGGAATGTACTCCCTCTTAGCCTCTGACTCAGAATCCCTGGTTTTCTCTAAGACCTAGTTCAATCGGCTGTTGCTTATAAGTAGCTGACCTTTCCCAGTTTCCCCAGTTCTTATTGCCTTCCATTCTAAAGCCATCTACCCTCTGCACTACAGTTATCATGTATGTTTCAATTTATGTATAGATTGTTGCTTCCATTGGAATGTAATCTTCTGGAGAGCTAGAATTGTTTTTAGCTTTTCTCTAATGTGTAGTATAATGCCTGGGACATAGTAAATGCTTCCTAATTGATTAACTAAAGATACTTTTAAATCTTTCAAATAAAATAGATATTCCAGAAATTACAAAATATCCAGCTCCAATGGCACTGAGCCATCCTTCCGGTAAGTTGAGAATTTCTCATTGCATATCTACTCTACAAAGAAACCTATTAATTTCAATTTGTGTGGTTTCCATCATTAACCAAAGCCCATCCTAAACATATGCATTTTGATGATAAAGATCTCAACATTTCAAAGTGAAAATGTAGCATTATGCTAATTTTTCATTTCAGAAAATGAAAGCAATTTAAGATCCTTATAGCAAATTGTAAAAGTCACAACTCTGCTTCCAAATGACATATTCCAAATTTCATAAGGGAATTCTACAGGGAAGAATTTGTCACTGGCAACCTGTTCTCCTAAATCTCAGTAAGAAGCTTCCCTAAAATCAGATACAGTTTTTTGAAGTGCCTGGATCCCTAAAAGACTAAATGGTTTCCCAAAAGAGCTGACAGCTCTCACTGAGAACAGAAGTTATTTTGTGATGGTCAATAAATCACAGAGATGTAGATCTGGATAGGACCTTAAAGATCGTATAATCCAATCTCATAATTATGTGACTGAAAGGCCAAGTCTCCCCACTCCCTATGCTATGCCCTTTCCATTCTTAATTGGGTAAGCCCATGTTTTCTAGTCAATGATAATTTAACCATCTTTTTTATAGACATCCTCATCCTAGGACTATGTACTTATTTTTCAGGTGTTTTTATTTTTTGACACAGGAAATTTGTAAAGATACTAGGAGGCCCCAGATTGGACTTCTTACTATTTCTCAAACTTAAAATGTTTCTCATTTTGCAGGAAATGACAGTATTTACACATAAAGCTATATTATCTTATAAAACTCAGAATCATTCAAAAATGTCTTCTTTTTCAGGTGCTAAGACTTCCTTTTCAGATGAATGATGGCAATGGACATAGATTAAAAGACATTTCTCTACAACCAAGTTTTTACTTTAAGTTGTTAAATATAAGGGTGCAATCATTTATAAGTTGGTTAAGAAGCTTCTCTAATGATGCCCTCATGTGTCATAAGGATTGGATGGGAATAAATGGCAATGTACTATGCAAGTAGAGTAAGTCTTTATTGATTATTTTCCTTTCTTCAGATCATGCACATGTCTATTTTTCTAATTTGAGCTAAACTACCTTCCTTCAAATTATCCAATGAGTTCAATAAAGCATAATTCTTTAAGGTCAAAAATAGCATCATATTCCTTCTAGAAGGTCAGAGGAATTCTGCAGAGTTTTCCAACATTTCCAGCACTCTTTACTTCAACAAATATTTATCAACCACCTGTCATATTCTAAACATGGTTCTAGCTACTGAGATCAATGTAAAGGTACAATACATGTGCAATTCCAATCAATATCTTAAAAGCTAGAAAGCCAGATCTCTCCTACCTGGGATGTTCAGGAAAACATTTGATGAAAAAAGTCAGATTTAACTGGCCTTGGAAGAAATAAAGGGTTTGAATTAGATGCAATGGATTAATTCTTAGAATGAATTAGATAGTGAGGGAATGATAAGCAAATGAAACAACTGAACCAAGAAGTACAAGTACACAAATGAAAGGTGTTTGGGGAAGATAAAATAAAACAATTTTGCTTAAGTGGAAGATTCCCTTAAAAGGGAGAAATGAAAAATAAACCTGTAAAGGGTTATATTTTTTATGACTATGACAAAAGGCTGTAATAAGGGAAAATAATTCATGCTGATCCCCAAGGTTGCAAAACAGGAAAAGGAAGCAACTGAGTTGTTGATCAATTTCAGTATTGTGTGTACAGGAGACCTCTGGACATTCTGAAAAACAGTGTCTTCAGGATAAGAAAAAGAATTCACACCAACATTGTGTCAACTGGGGAACAATGCTTGGCAAAGAGAAGTCAGAGTTGTTTGATCGAAGGTATAAAAACTGGGGATGATTTAGGGGAATTGTGTAGGTTCTCTAATGAGCTACCTGTGTGCATGTGTTCAGCCAACATATATGAACTCTGGCTACTATATGTGACATCAATGAACTCACTAACTTGAGATAGTTTATGCCTCTTGATTTTTATAACTTAACAGCTGGAAAGAAAAATGAGGCCCAAGGAGCTTGAATGACAGAGCAAAGAGTTACGATTTTATTGCGTAAGCAGTGAGGTATCATTGGAGATTTCTTAAAATGTCAAAATATTATCAAAAGAATAGTTTAGAAACATTAAATTTGACTGTGTGGATGTGAGGTTGAACTAAAAAGACCAGAAGCAAAGAGACAAACAGAGCTATTGCAGTAATCTGAAATATGACATATATGCACGCACATATGCTTATATATACATATAAATATATGCATATATATATGCATGTATGTTTATGGTTACAAACAGCCATTTATACATGACATATATGATACATACATACATAGTACAGCAATATCCTACACAAGTTTCATTTACATGTTATACATATATGGGTATATATGAAATATATTGTACCTACATGTGTATGAATGTGTGTGTATTTGTGTATATGTATGTATGTTTCTTGAAGGAAATGCTTTCATATTATAGCCATTCCTTCCATATGAAACTATCACCAGACCATGCTTTTCACTACCACCACACATACACACACAAGCACCCTTATGAATACTTACAGGCAACATACACATATACACATCCATGGGGAGTTATTTGAATGACCTTTATGTTTCCCATTTTAAGTTGGGGCCTACCCTCTATTCCTAAGTATCCCTATTGTGTGTTTGTGTATTTATATAGGGATACAGCTCATGCCCTATTCTCCCATTGGCTCTACCTCAAGAGACTGAAGTTACTCTCCTTTCTCTGATTGCCACAAGGTTAGGTAGAATACATATTGAGTACTCGTGTCTCTTATTTCCTCTATCACCACTCAGTTGACTCAGCTAAATTGCATTAAGTCTCCCAAAAAGATATTAATTCACATATAAAGAAGCATGGAATTTTGTCCTTCAAATATTCATTCAGTTCTTTCTCTTTCCCTTCTTTTGATTCTTCTAAACAATTTAATTCAAAAATCTTTTGGTTTCTAGGTCTTTTTTGTTAAGTGCACTTTCTTCGTTCTTTCTTTTACTTGCTTGATTTTGGGGGAAAACATGCCAAAAATAAAATAATTGATTTCTTCACTTAACATTCCTCTAGAATTCTACTTCTCTTTCCTTTGTTTGGAGATTACTGCCAGTCAAGTATACTGATTTTCTTTTGATGTTCTCTTACAATTTCACTTATTTATTCAGGTATGGACTAAATGTTGCTCTTTTACTAACAGCCCTTATTTTTCATATTTTAGGCTCTTATATTAAATTCCATCTTGACCTTCTTTGTTTTGTAGAATATACCATTCTTTTCTTTTATCTGATTTTTCTTAACTATGGAGTAATATTGACAATTTTGGATAGAGGTTCCTTTCAAGCTGCAGACTTCTCTCCTAGTTATTTGCATAGTTTTTGTTTAGCACTGAAATTTTGAAATTTAGAGATTACCTTTGCAATTTCAAGGTTAGGGCTTTTCTGTCCAGGTCATTTGTGAACATGAACAATCAGTACTTTATCATCATCTGTATTCAAAAGGTCTGGTCAGTTTTCTCATTATTTACAAGAGCATGGTATTTAGATTTGTAAATTCATCGTGCTCTCCCCATTCCCTGGGAGGCTTATGATTCTGAGTTATTTTTGTACCTGTTGTCTTCAGTTAGTTATTTTGGCCTTTTAAAATTTATGTGTGCTTTAAAATTGTTTGCCTTGTTCCTGTATTCTGCCATTTTTTTCCAAATCTGTATTTTAACATGTCCTATATCTGACATTATCTTTTTCAAAGCCTATTCCCCATCTTTTGTTCTATTGTGCTACTTGAAAGGCTCTGATTCAGACTTACTTCCTATATATTCATATCTTCTTTTAGAAATTGTATTTCTCTTTTGAACTATTCTGGAGCATTTCACTATTGTTTCATAATCTCTGGAGAATGCTGTATATGCTATTCTCTTTTTCACTGGTGGTTTTTACTTCATCATAAAATATCTTTTCAATATATAATATTCTTTGGTTTTTTTTCCTTCTCTCTTGGAATGAGCTAAAGAATTTTCTGCAGACTAGGCCTCATTTAGATGTAAATATTTCCAATGAAATTACCCACCAGAAAAATAATTCATATTTTTAGCATCATATAAGCATTGCTTTTTCTATATTTTATCTATGAAAATGCTGTACCTTATAAAACGTTGAGTAACTCATCCAGTATCATGCAGTTAGCAGATATTGGGGCAATCTTCCTACCTCAAGACCAGTGTTATTTCCTTTATACCATATCTGGTTTTTATGTCAGGTTAGAAAGACAAACCCTTTGTGATGATTGTGCCAAAACTAGCCAGAGTATTCACAGAGACATCCTGTGATCTATCCTGCTCTGTCTTTCTGACTAATTCATGTGTTTGAAGAGTTTCTTCTCTTTAGCCACACCCTTAAAGTCATAGCCACATCTCTTTGCACACTACTTGTTCTCTAATGTGATTCATTTAAATCACACCTCTCATGCATCTATATTTTAGAGTATAAAATCTACTTTATTACTTGTACTTGATATTTCACAATTACTTAATATGCATTTAGTTACTAATAATTATGTAAGTCCATCATCTCTCTCATTGCGATTTCTCTTTCCACCACTGAAAATTGTACCTAATTGTTATTTCTTATTCTTCTCAATCATTGCTATACATCTTTTAATATATGCTCTATAAAGATGTTTCTAGATTAATAACAAATGCAGAATATAGCACATAAGCAAGATAAGCTAGAACTTCTAGTGATGAGAGTCATTTGAAGCCATAAGTATCACTGAGACTTGGTGGCATGAGATCTATGATTTCACTAATATCTAACTTACTTAAAAGAAATAGAGTAGCTAAAAATTACCACAGGAGTGATCTTACATATTAAAAAGATATGCTTGAATAAAGAAATCCAGAAATAAGAAAGGTAAAGCATGGTAGAGAACATTTGGGCAAATGATGTATTTTTACTTTATGTCTTATATATATATATATCATTGTTTGCACACTGTGTTTACCGGTAGAATGTAAGCACTTTGGGGGAAAGAGTTATGTTTTTGTTTGTCTTTTTGTCTCCAGCACTTAGCATATTGTTTGGCATAGAGTTGGCAATTAATAAATGTTTGTTAACTGATTGGCTGAAGACCAATGAATGTAGAAAAAAAATGTTATATTGTCATCATAATATATTTCAGGCTACCTAGACAGAAGGAAGAAATGCATGAGGAGTCTGGAAATCAGATCACAAACCAGGCACAGAGGCATGATTAGTAATGCCTGAGGACTTAAAGTTTTTGGCCGTCTATTAGAGACCTATGCTCAAAGAAGAACAGATAATGACTTTTTTTTAATTGTCTTACTGACAATTGCATTATTTAAAATGTTAAGCAACCAACAAAGGGACATTCTATTTGTTATCTGATTTCCAAGAATGGGGAGGAAATGATTATGTGGTAATGGGTGGGCTCAGTAGGGAAATGAAGAGAACCTCAGGGGTAAGTGGCCATCTTGGATTTTGTGATAAAAAGGAAGGGGAAAACCATGCTAATATGCATCCCCAAATTTAAAGACATCAGAAGGCTTGGGAGTGTAAGAATTAAAATTCTATGTATAGGGAAATTAAACTCAAGAGGGATGTAAAGATTTCCAGAGTGAAAGGCTGAAGATATAAGAAAAATAATGCCAATTACGAGCAAAATGGTAATTTGTATAAGAGACTGATGTGAATGCATGTGGACTTTATTGACCAACTCTTATTTTTAGAAAGACATACGCAAAGTATGGAAGCAAAAATAAAAACAAAGAAAATAATGATACTATAAGAAAAAGTGCTAAGAGCACTAAAAGTTAGGATGATACAAAGCTGGCAAGGAAGCTAAGAACAATACAACACCATTTTTGTAGTTATATTGGGAAAGAGAAGAGATCCAAAGAGTTGTTCTTCAGGAAAGATGGGAAAAAAATGATCATTGATGATGATAAGACTATAGAAAGAACAGGTCATACCAGAATAATCTCATTTCTATTCTTCACAGGTTTGGGAAAGTGGTAGGACAGGGGAATGATGTAGACATAGTTGTTTTTTCAGTCATTTCCATTGTGTCTGACTCTTCATGACCCCATTTGGAGTTTTCTTGGCAAAGATACTGGAGTGGTTTGTCATTTCCTTAACCAGCTCATTTTACGGATGAGGAAATTGAGAAATATACTTTAAACAAGTATTTGATAATGAAATACTACTCTTGTGGAAAATAAAAAGTGATGGAGGTTCAACAATAAAAAGGTCTATTGGATTTGGAACTAGTTGAATGGTTGTCCTTAAAGAACAGTTATTAATAGTTCAATATATTTCAAAGAGGAATGGAGCTACTCAAGAATCTGTAAGCATCTTTTTTCTGTGTAATATTTTAATCAATGACTTAGGTGAATATATATATATATATATATATATATATATATATATATATATATATATATATATGTATGAAGTAAGAAGGAGGAATAATGGATAGAGTTCTGGGCCTGGAATCAGGAAGACCCAAGTTCAAGACCCAAGACCCCAGATACTTGAGTGACCTTGGGCGAGTAACTTAACTTCTGTGTGCCTCAGTTTCCTCAACTGTAAATCAAGTGAGATAATTTGTAAAGCACTTAGGAAAGTACCTGACACATACTATGCACCATATAAATGCTACTTATTATTATCATTATTATTATTAACCAGACTAACCATATTTTCATGTGAAACAGAGTTGTGAGATATAGCTGACACTTGGCATATTCAATATTCAAAAACATCTTGATATTATAGAACACTAGACTAAACCTAATAAAGAGAAATTTAATGAAGATAATGTAAGGTCTTATATTTGGATTTCTTAAACATCTATTTTTCCAGCATAAAAAAGGTAAAAATTCATATAAAAACACTGGTAAAGCACATTTTCAATATGAGGTAGCAATGTGTTATGGAAACTGGAAAGCTAATGCTATATTAATAAAGGTACAATATACAGTATTGAGGGACTGACATTTGAATTTAACTTTGTCCTGCCAATACCAGAACTGGAGTACTATGTATAGTTCTGAGTACCATATTTTAGGATAAATATTAACAAGATGGAAGGAGTTCAGGAGCCATCAGCAAAGAGTACAAATCAGTTTCTTGTAATATAAGAACTGGATGAAAGAACTGGGAATGATTAGCTCAGACACAAGATAACATAGGGGAGAGATGAGAATCATAGTCAGGTATTTGAAGAGTTATCATATGGAATTATTATTAGAGTTGTTCTAGTGGGTACCAGCAAGCAAAAGTAGAAGCCATATAAGGCAATTAAAAATACAAAATTTAGCTTCAGGGAAAACTTTCAAAGTTATAGTTATCTCAAAGTGAATGGGGTTCTTGTATGAGGAATTCTTTTTTCAGGTAAAGATTGGGAGACCACTTATTAAGGTTTTATTAAATCCTAGAACTCTGCTATTCTATTACTGGAAAGCATCATGGGAAAATCTAAAACCAATGAAATCAAAATTAGAAGGAAATTTAGAAATTAAAATATTGTGATGTTTCTCTGATAAAATCTTTGCTTCTTAAATATATAGGGAACTGAGCCAAAACTATTAAAAATAAGAGCCATGGCGGGGGGGGAATAAGAGCCAAGATGGAGGCTTGAAAACAGAGACTCACTTAAGCTCTCCCCTAAACTCCACTAAGCACCTGTAAAAAAAGACTCTAAACAAATTCTAGAGCTGAAGAACCAACAAAATAACAGAGAGAAACAAGTCTCCAGCCCAAGATAGCCTGGATGGTTGCTGGGAAGCATCTATCGCACCACACTGGGAATAGAGTACAGGCCAGCATAGGCAGTGCCAGGACCAACCAGATGAGAAGTCGGGTAGAGTAGGCCTTCAGACCCTGAATCACTGAGCTGTGGCAGTTACCAGACTTTTATCAACCCACAAACACCAATGACAATGCAGCAGGTCAGTGTGAAAACTGCTAGATTTCGGTGAGAGAAGAGCATGGTCAAGTCCCAGCCCCGGAGCAGTGGAGGGGGCACAGCATCAACAGCAGGAAGCTCTGGTGGCTTCTTTCAGAGCTCCAGCTTCAGCTGCTTCTGGCCCCAGGCCCACCTGGTTGGAAGAATCCATCAGCAGATCAGAGCAGGAGTGCAGGGAGAGCTTTGCTGGTACTGAGGCATTCCTTTCATGCTTTGCCCTGCTTGGATCTGGGTTGCAGTCCTGGGTGGCAGTTGTTGGGAGAGGAGGAGTGCTGGTGTGGCAGAGCCTGTGGTGACTGCCGAGAGGTTGTCCTCCTGTTAGTTACATGACAGAAAGGAGTGCTCACACTCACAGACCAGAGCACAGGCCAAGAGAGGAGTATCATACCACCACAGAATAGAGGTAGCCATGAAAACAGCAGCAGAAAACCCCTAAAGCCTGGGACAAAGCACTCTCCGCTCTGAAGGCAGTCATACCCTGACAAAAAGCTCAAACATCAATTAACTAGCTGGGAAGATGAGCAAGTGGTGTAAAAGGACTCAGACTCAGACTCTAGAATCTTTTTTGGTGACAAAGAAGATCACAGCCAGAAGAAGTCAACAAAGTCAAAGATCATACATCAAAATCCTCCAAGAAATATATGAATTGGTCTCAGGCCGTGGAAGAGCTCAAAAAGGATTCGGAAAACTCGAATAAGAGAAGTAGAGGAAAAATTGGGAGGAAAAATGAGAGTGATGGAAGAAAATTAAGAAAAATAAGTCAATGACTTGCTAAAGGAAATCCCCCAAAAATACCAAAGAAAATGACACCTCAAAAAATAGATTAACCCAAATGGCAAAAGAGCTTTAAAAAGCACATGAGGAGAAGAATTCCTTAAAAGTCAGAAACAAACAAATGGAAAGGATGTCCAAAAGACCACTGAATGGAGCAAGTGGAAGCTAGTGACTTTATGAGAAATCAAGATATTATCAAACAAAACCAAATGATTGAAAAAAAATGAAAGACAATATGAAATATCTCATCAGAAAAACCACTGATCTGGAAAATAGACCCAGGAGAGACAATTTAAAAATTATTAGACTGCTTGAAAGCCATGATCAAAAAAAGATCCTAGGGGGCGGAGCCAAGATGGCAGCTGGAAAGCAGGGACTTGTGTGAGCTCCCCACCAAGTCCCTCCAAAACCTATAAAAAATGGCTTTGGACCAATTCTAGAACTGCAGAACCTACAGAGTAGCAGAGGGAAGCAGCGCTCTAGCCCAGGACAGCCTGGATAGTCTCTGAGTAAGGTTTATCCTGCATGGAGCTGGGAGCAGAGGGGAGCGGAGCTGAGTGGAGCAGAGCCCAGCAGGGGCGGCATGGACCAACCAGACCGGGAGCTGGGTAGAGCATGCCCTAGCACCCTGAATCAGTGAGCTGCAGCAGTTTCCAGACTTCTCAACCCACAAACACCAAAGACAACAGAGACGGTTAGTGGGAAAAGCTGCTGGGGACAGGGAGTTTGCAGTTCGACCACTGCCCCAGGGGCAGCAGAGGTGGGGCAGCTACAGAACTACAGCTGCAGTTCCTTCTGGCCCCAGGCCCACCTGGTGGGAGGAATTAAGTGGCAGATCAGAGCATGAGTGAAGAGCCTGCTGAAGATCCAGTCCGTTGGGGGTTCTTGGGGAAGGAGAAATGCTGGTGAGGCAGAGCTGGTGCATCCTCCCAAGTGTGGAACAAAGAACTCTTTAGTCTACAAGCAGTCATACCTCGCTGAAAAACTCAAGGGTCAAGTAAGTCGTCTGGGAACAGGGCCAAGCAGTGAAAACGCACCCAGATTCAGTCTCAGACTTTGGAAACCTTCTTTGCTGACAAAGAAGACCAAAACATACAGCCAGGAGAAGTCAAAAATCTCAAAGAGCCTACATCAAAAGCCTCCAAGAAAAACATGAGCTGGTCTCAGGCCATGGAAGAGTTCAAAAAGGATTTGGAAAAGCAAGTTAGAGAAGTAGAGGAAAAATTGGGAAGAGAAATGAGAAGGATGTGAGAAAACCATGAAAAACAAGACTTTCAAGCATTCT
The DNA here is from genome assembly GCA_028646595.1 of Phalanger gymnotis. Classification (NCBI taxonomy): domain Eukaryota; kingdom Metazoa; phylum Chordata; class Mammalia; order Diprotodontia; family Phalangeridae; genus Phalanger; species Phalanger gymnotis. The sequence goes on along the minus strand of CM053625.1, from coordinate 282,661,395 downwards.
CAATGAGTAGAGCAGAGCTGAATAGAAAATCTGACTTTCAAACACAAGAATCAAGAGAAGTGTGAAAAGGTAAACAGGAAAGCGAAATCATAAAGGCCTTACTAAAGTTGAACTATTTTGGTTACATTTCTACATGGAAAGGTGATATTTGTAACTCTTGAGATCTTTCTCAGTATTAGGATAGTTGAAGGAAATATACATATATATAGACAAAAGGCACAGGGTGAGTTGAATATGAAAGGATGATATCTAAAAATAATAATAAAATTAAGGGGTGAGAGAGGAATATATCGAGAGAAGGAGAAAGGGAGAAATAGGATGGAGTAAATTATCTCACATAAAAGTGGCAAGAAAAAGCAGTTATAATGGAAGGGAAGAGGGAGCAGGTAAAAAGGAATGTGTGAATCTTGCTCTCATTGGATTTCACTTAAGGAGGTAATAACATACACACTCAATTGGCTGTCTTATCCTACAAGAAAGTAGAGGGGAGGGGGATAAAAAAGGGGAATGACAGAAGGGAGGGCAGATTGGGGGAGGAAGTAGTTAAAAGCAAATGCTTTTGAAAAGGGACAAGGTTGAAGGAGAAAAGTGAATAAAGGCGGACAGGATAGGATGGAGGGAAATATAGTTAGTCTTTCACACCATGACTATTATGGAAGTTTTTGGCATAATGATACATGTATGGCCTATCTTGAATTGCTTGCCTTCTCAAGGAGGGTGTGGGGGAGGGAAGAAGGGAGAGAATTTGGAACTCAAAATTATAAAAATGAATGTTCAAAAAAAAGCATTGTTTTTACAAGTACTGGGAAATAAGATATGCAGGCAATGGAGTATAGAAATCTATCTTGCCCTACAAGAAAGTAAGGGGCAAAGTATAAGGTGGGGAGGGGCTGAGGGGACAGAAGGGAGGGCAGACTGGGGAAAGGGACAATAATAATATGTGCCATCTTGGGGTGGGGGAATGATAGAAATGGGGAGAAAATTTGTAACAAAATCTTATGGAAATCAATGTTGAAAACTAAAAATAATAAAAAATAAATTAAAAAAGCCATTCTCCAATTGATTAGTGGTCAAAGGTTATGAATAAACAGCTTTCAGAAGAGGAAATCAAAGCTATTGATAGTCACATGAAAAATGCTCTAAATGACTCCTGATTGAAGAAATGAAGTTAAAAACAACTCTGAGATACCACTTCATGCCTATCAGACTAGCTAACACTACAGAAAATGAAAATTATAAATTTGCACAGGATGTTGAAAAATAGGAACATGCTGTTGGTGGAGTTGTGAACCAATTCAACCATTCTGGAGAACTATTTGGAACTAAATTCAAAGGATTCTAAAATTGTGTCTGCCCTTTGACCCTGTATCCCAAAAAGATCGAAGGAATGGAAAAAGATCTACTTGAAAAAAATATATATAGAAGCTCTTTTGTAAAGAATTAGAGGTCAAGGGGACTCCCATTAATTGTAGAATGGTTGAACAAGTTGTGGTATATGATTATGATAGAATATGATTGGTCTATAAGAAATGATGAACAGGATACTTTCAGAAAAACCTGGAAAGTCATATATGAATTGATGCAAAGTGAAGTGAACAGAACCACAAGATCATTGTATATAGTACAAGCAATCTTGTAATGATGATCAACTGTGAAAGACTTAGCTACTCTGATCAAGACAATGAATGAAGACAATTCCAAAGGACTCATGATGAAAAATGTTATCCAGAGAGTTTTCTGCAAAAAGTACTGATGAACTCTAAGTACAGATTGAAGCATACATTTTTGGCTTTGTTTTTCTTGGGCTTTCTGTAAATTTTTGTTTGCTAAATGACTAATATGGAAATATCTTTGTATGACTTCACATGTAAAATTGATATCTTATTGCTTGCCTCCTCAAAGAGTAGGGTAAAGGTAGGAAGGAGAAGAAGCTGGAATTCTAAATCTTAAAAATTAATTTGTTAAAATTTTAAAGTTATTGGAATGAAATAATTACCAATATATTTTAAAAGAAACATCTAATTGTAGTTATACAACTAGATATATATGACTATATCTGTATTACCCCAGTGTTGAATCCACCTTCACAAAATTCAGTATTGAGAGCTCCTCTTCCAAATTCCTCTTAACATCTTTTCATAATTCTTAAAAAAGTTTTTTAAACCCTTGGTGATATTCTGTACATAATACTAGAAAACTGACCATCCAAACTTTGTTTCCAGAGAGGGAAAGCCCACTACCCTTAAAGGTCATCCAGTCTAGTTTAAGAAAACTCTATTAGGAAAGGTGGAGCCAAGATGGTGGCTGGAAAGCAGGGACTTGCATGAGCTTCCCACCAGGTTTCTCCAAAAACTTATAAAAAATGGCTCTGAAAAATTCTAGAAACTGCAGAACCCACAAAATAGACGAGGGAAGCAGGGCTGCAGCCCAGGACAGCCTGGATGGCCACTGGGTGAGGTCTATCATGCACGGAGCTGAGAGTAGAGCAGAGCAGAGCCCAGTGTGGGAGGCAGCAGGACCAACCAGACCGGGAGCCAGGCAGAACAGTCTGTGTAGCACTGAATCAGTGAGCTGTGGCAGTTACCAGACTTCTCGACCCACAAACACCAAAGACAACAGAGAAGGTTAGTGGGAAAAGCTGCGGGGGACAGAGTAATAGGAGTTCCAGTTAGGCCACCGCCCTGGGGTCAATGGAGGTGGGGCAGCTACAGAACTATAGATGCAGTTGCTTCCGGACCCAGGCTCATCTGGTGGGAGGAATTAAGTGGCAGATGGGAGCAGAACTGCAGAGCCTGCTTTAGATCTGAGTCAGGTACAGGTTGGTGGTTCTGGGGATAGGAGAAGTGCTGGTTTGGCAGAGCTGGCTATATAGAAATAGCTCTGAAAAATGACAGCACATCCCCTGAAGCTTGGAACAAAGTACTGTTTACTCTGCAAGCAGTCATACTCTGCAGAAAAACTCAAGTCAAGTAAGTTGCCTAGGAACATAGCCAGGCAGCGAAAATGGACTCAGATTCAGTCTCAGACTCTGGAATCTGTCTCTGGTGACCAAAAAGACCAAAACATACAACCAGAAGAAGTCAAGAAAGTCAAAGAGCCTACATCAAAAGCCTCCAAGAAAAACATGAACTTGTCTCAGGTCATGGAAGACCTCAAAAAGGATTTGGAAAAGCAAATTAGAGAAGTAGAGGAAAAATTGGGAAGAGAAGTGAGAGTGATGTAAGAAAACCATGAAAAACAAGTCAATGTCTTGCTAAATGAGACCCCCAAAAATACTGAAAAAAATACTGAAGAAAACAACACCTTAAAAAATAGACTAACTCAAATGGCAAAAGAGCTCCAAAAAGCCAATGAGGAGAAGAATGCCTTGAAGGGCAAGATTAGCCAAATGGAAAAGGAGGTCCAAAAGACCACTGAAGAAAATACTACCTTAAAAATTAGATTGGAGCAAGTGGAATCTAGTGACTTTATGAGAAATCAAGATATTTTAAAACAGAACCAAAGGAATGGAAAAGTGGAAGACAATGTGAAATATCTCATTGGAAAAAAAACTGACCCAGAAAATAGATCCAGGAGAGAGAATTTAAAAATTATTGGACTATCTGAAAGCCACGATAAAAAAAAAAAGCCTAGATATTATCTTTCAAAAAATTATCAAGGAGAACTGCCCTGATATTCTACAGCCAGAGGGTAAAATAGAAATTGAAAGAATCCACAGATCAGCTCCTCAAAAAGATCCCAAAAAGAAAACTCCTAGGAATATTGTTGCCAAATTCCAGAGCTCAAAGGTCAAGGAGAAAATACTGCAAGCAGCCAGAAAAAAACAATTTGAGTATTGTGGAAATACAATCAGAATAACCCAAGATCTAGCAGCTTCTATATTAAGAGATCGAAGGGCTTGGAATACAATATTCTGGAGATCAATGGAGCTAGGATTAAAACCAAGAGTCACCTACCCAGCAAAACTGAGCATGAGGCTCCAAGGCAAAATATGGACTTTCAATAAAATAGAGGACATTCAAGCATTCTTGATGAGTAGACCAGAGCTGAATAGAAAATTTGACTTTCAAACACAAGAAGCAAGAGAAGCATGAAAAGGTAAACAAGAAAGAGAAATCATAAGGGACTTACTAAAGTTGAACTGTTTTGTTTCCTACATGGAAAGATGATGTGTATAATTTATGAGACCTTAGTATTAGGGTAGCTGAAGGGAATATATATATATATATATATGTATATATATATATATATATATATATTTGTGTGTGTGTGTATGTATATGTAGACAGAGGGCACAGGGTGAGTTGAATATGAAGGGATGATATCTAAAAAAAAATTAAATTAAGGGATGAGATAGGAATATATTGAGAGAGAGAGAGAGAAAGGGAGAGATAGGATGAGATAAATTATCTCTCATAAAAGTGGCAAGAAGAAGCAGTTCTGTAGGAAAGGAAGAGAGGGCAGGTGAGGGGAAATGAGTGAATCTTGCTCTCATCAGATTTGACCTGAGGAGGAAATACCATGTACACTCAATTGGGTATCTTACCCACAGGAAAGAAGCTAAAAAAGGGGGATGATAGAAGTGAGGGCAGATAGGAGGAGGAGATAATCAAAAACAAACACTTTCAAAAAGGGACAGGGTCAAGGGAGAAAATTCAATAAAGGAGGGTAGGTTAGGAAAGAGGAAAATACAGTTAGTCTTTCACAACATGAGTTTTGCAGAAGGGTTTTACACAATGATATGCATGTGGCCTATGTTGAATTGCTTGCCTTCTTAGGGAGAATGGGTGTGGAGGGAAGAGGGGAGAGAATTTGGAACTCAAAGTTTTAAAAACAGTTGCTCAAAAACAAAAAAAAAAGTTTTTGCATGCAACTAGGAAATAAGATACACAGGCAATGGGGCATAGAAATTTATCTTGCCCTACAAGAGAGGAAGGGAAAGGGGGATGGGAGGGGAGTAGGGTGACAGAAGGGAGGGCAGACTGGGGAACAGGGCAACCAGAATACATGCCATCTTGGAGTGGGGGGAGGGTAGAAATGGGGAGAAAAGTTGTAATTCAAACTCCTGTGAAAATCAATGCCAAAAACTAAATATATTAAATAAATTAAATATCTAAACTAAAAAAATAAAAAAAAAATTAAAAAGAATAAAGTAAAAAAGTATGCTTAAAAAAAGAAAATTAGGAATTTTTCCATTAAATCAAGCCCAATATTTTTCCTCTTTACAACTTTCAGCTTATGCTTGTACTTCATTCCTCTGAGATCTAGGAGAACAAATCTACTCTGCCTTCTACATGACAGAACATCAAATCTTTGAATACAGTTATCATCTCACAGAAGTGTTCTTTCCTCCAAGATAAACATTCTCATTTCCTTCATGTGATTCTTTTCTCACATATTACTATACTTTTAATTCAGCACTAATTTCAATGGGTTGTCTTTTTTTTTCTTTCAAGGCTTCCAAGTTTTTCAAATAAATACAAATTGTTTATCAAAGCACTTTAAGTGAATTTTGGGAGGACGTTTCCAACATTAGTACTGTCATCTGGTGATAATATTACTGTCACTAACTGATGGAAACTTCTGTGATGATGGACTTTCTTTGTAGGGACCAGAATTCCCACAAGGTGAGAACTTCAATCAATTTCAGTGTTCAGTTATGCATATTGGTAGGGAATATATCTCTTGGGTACATTGGTGATGAAGAAAGACACTCTGCCCTGTTACTGACAATCAGATAAAGATACTTTCAGATATGCCTATGTGTAAGAGTCTCTTTTCTCCCATATTCTGAATAATAGCAAGGCTTTTCATGATTTTGGACATTTGGATAGGTTGGGAAATGAGAAACTGGAGCTACATCAATCAAAGCATTGGCAGTAGAAGCCAATATTCTGGATAGTGAAATCATATTTGGAAGGTTAGCTCCCAAAGTTTTTGCATTTGTTTTCCCTTTCTCTAAGCAGAAGTGAAGGTGATTAATGATATGATGTTTTGTAGGAACAAAAGTATATACTCTGCTCAAGGAGTAAGCACACAAATAGGGATAGGTTCATTGTTTGTATTTGTATTCCCAGTGCCTAGCACAGAGCCTGGCACATAGTAGGTTCTTTATAGATGCGTATTGCCCTATAGATTATGTTGAAGCTTTTAATTTACCTGGTCCTACACCAGACATTTATTTTTACAAGACTGAGTTCTAACAGTATCAATTTAGAAACACTGAATAAAATTGTGTATTCACACAATGTTGGATGCCCTTAATGTCAAAGAAGCCCTCAGTTAACATTTTAAATAAGGGGGCATTTACTTAGTGTCTTTCAATTCAGTTTTGCTTCATTTTCCTTGCTCAAAAAATATCTGGCATTCTAAGATTATGGATGATAGAAAGGGAAGGAATCTTAGAAATATGTTATTACACAATATCATTTTAGCAAAGGAACTATGGATCAGAGAAGGGATATAATTTTTTACAGGCATGCAGGAAATACATGGCAAATTAAATTCAAATGAATTTTCTGGCAATGTGCTCCATCTCTCAAGGGGATCTTGGTTTTAACCTTTACCTCCAACTTTTAGAGGATAAAACCATACTTTCTATGTTATTGATATTTTGGGTGTGAAGGAGAAATTTGAGATAGATTTTTAAGAGGTGCATTGGACTACTTTATGTGTAAAATTTGAAATGCCATGATGTAATTAGGCTCCTTTCATGTGACAAAGTACTCAGTGCTTATTCTATTCCAGTTGAGATTTAAAAGGTAGGGGGTCCATTGTTCATACAAAAGCTGATTGATATTTTCCATTTTATATGTCAAGAGGAGGTTATCCCCCAGGAGTTTGAGGATGCCTCCATTGTCCATTTCTATAAAGGTAAAGTAAATAGATTGTCCAGTAACGATCACAGGGAGGTTTCTCTCTTAGTCACTGCTGGCAATATTCTTTCCGGAGTCCTTCTTAATAGGCTGATCCTTCACCTGGAAGATGTTCATTTACCTGAGAGCCAGTGTGGCTTCAGAAAGAGCCAAGGAACATTTGTGATGGTATTTGCTGCCGGACAACTCCAGGAGAAATGCGAGGAGCAGAACAAAGGTCTATAAACAGTGTTTGTTGATCTGACCAAGGCCTTTGATACTGTCACTAGTGAGAGCTTATGGAAAATTATCATTGTCTATGTTATAGATAACTGCTAAGTTTATACATATTTAAAAATAAATATAAAACTATTCTGTGATTTGCTTGTATCCAGGAATGCTGAAAGAATAGCACTATAGAAACATCAGTGGAAATTCATGGTGTCTCACTCAGGAGTATATTGTTCAAAAAGATCAGTTTGGGAAATGAATAGATAAAATAAAAATATTTCCTTCCAAAGGGTAAAGGAACTCCTTTGGGGAAATTCATTTAACTAAATATCAAAAACCAATCTCAAATGTTGTCTTTGTTTTGGTTTCTGCCATATTTAAAAAAAATTATTCCAAACGCTCTAAAACAACTAACCATTTCCATATATTAAACAGATCAGAAAAAGAACACAAAGTCATGAATTTCCACCAAATACATGCAGCTGATTTTCTCTTGTGGTATAAAACAAATTCAGCATCTAACTTTAAAAGATTTCTGGAAATCCAGCCAAGATGGCAGAGTAGAGGTTGGAACTCACTGAACTTTTCCAAAACCTCCTCCAAAACAGCTTTAAAATAATGCCTAAAATTGAATTCTAGAGTAACAATATCAACAAACAAATTGGGTTAAAAAAATTATCCAGTCCAAAACAATTTAGAATGTTGGCAGGAAAAGTCTATCACATTGGAGTAGTAGTTGGGCCTGCAACACAGTGCAGACCAAACCATGCAACAATGCCAGCAGCAGGTTTTGGAAGTGGATCCAACAGGGGCAGCAGCAGCTTCAAGAGTTTTGAGCCCACAGGCAATAAGAGGGTCAGACAAGTGGCCAGAAAAAAATAACAAAGGTCTTTCAAGACCCTGTTGCATTACCCATATAGTTCCATGTTAAAGTTCCAGAGAGAAGAGGAGTGCTAGTCCTTGAAGCCCCAGGGAAACAGGAGACCTGGTCACAAAACCAAACAAGAAGAGCACATATAGCCACTCTCAAAGGAACAGGGGCCTGGTCTCAGTCCAAAGGCAGAAAGGAACACTAATGCTTATGGCTATAGGAAAGTTACAGGAAAACTGCATCACAGTTCCAGGTCCAAAAGGAGCAAGTACATGTAGCTGCAAAGGGCCAGGAGCCCTAGCCACAGTTCTAGGATGGATAAGAGTGCCTCTGGTCAGCTACAAGAGAATAGGGTCCCTGGTCTCAGTCGCAAGACAGAAAGGAGCAATAGTGCTTATGGCTATGGAAAGCATGGGACTTGTTCACAGTTCCAGAGCCAAGAGGAGTACTAGTGCTTGAATCTTTGGGGGAACAAGGTCCTTTCCTGGGTAAAGATCAGAGAATAGGCCAGGAGAGCAGTGTCCACACATCTCCTTACAACATAGTTGAAAGCATCAAAAACTTACAGACTCCAAGAACTACCTCTGGAAATACTGGTATAAAAAAACTTGAAGTTTTTTGAACACTTGAACAGGGTCCCCTTTATCCTGTGAGCAGAGTCCAACTTTAACAAAAAGTTAAAATTCAAGACATAGGCTTTAAAAATGAAAAACAACAAAGAATCTGACCATAAAAAGTTACTATAGTAACAGGGAAGATGAAGACACAAACTCAGAAGAAGAAAACAGTGTCAAAATAGCTACAAGAAAACCTCAAAGAAAATGGGAATTAGACACATGCTCAACAAGAATTCCTGGAAAAAAGCACAAAAGGGGTTTTTTTAACTCAAATAAGAGGCATAGGGGCAAATTGGGTAAAGAAATGAGACTGATACAAGAAATTTAATAAAATAGAGTCACACCTAGGTTTTGGGGGAAAAAGGTGCAAAAATGCTGAAGGAAACAATTTAAAAACAGAATTGAATAAATGATGTGTATGTGCATGAGAGAGAGAGAGAGAGAGAGAGAGAGAGAGAGAGAGAGAGAGAGAGAGAAAGAGAGAGATCCACTGAAGAGAAGTCTTTAAAATGTAGAACTAACCAAATGGAAAAAGGATACAAAAATTCACTGAAGAAAAGAAATCCTTAAAAAATAGAATTGGCCAAAAGGAAAAGGAAGTACAAAAGTTCAATAAAGAAAATTATTTCTAAAGAACTAAATTTGACAAGTGGAAGCTAATGACTCCGTTAGACATTTAGAAACAATTAAAAATTCAAAAGAAATTTTAAAAATAGAAGACAATGTGAAATATCTCATTGGAAAAACAACTGACTTGGAAAATAGAGGACAGATAGTTTAAGAATTTTTGGACTACCTAGGATGATCAAAGAAAGAGCTCAGACATCATATTTCAATAAATTATGAAAGAAGCTCCCCCAATATATTAAATCTAGAAAATAAAATAGAAATAGAAAGAACCCATCAATTATCTTGTGAAAGATGTCCCAAAATGAAAACTCATAGGAACATCATAGCCAAATTCCAGAGCTCTCAGGTCAAGGAGAAAATGTTGCAAGCAGCCAGAAATAATTCAAGTATCATAAAACAACAGTCAGAATCACACAAGATTTAGTAGTTTCTACCTTAAAGAATTGGAGGGCTTGGAAGATGATATTCTGGAAGGCAAAGGAGCTCAGATTACAACTAAGAATAACCTACTCAGCAAAACTGAGTATAATCCTTCAGGGGAAAAAAATAGATTTTTAATTAATAAAAGACTTTCAAGAATTCCTGATGAGAAGACCAGGGCGGAATAGAAATTTTGACTTTCAAATACAAAACTCAAGAGAATCATAAAAAGTAATCATGAAAGACAAATCATAAAAGATTAAATATTATTTCTATTTCTATGTGGGAGTATGATACTTGAAGCTCCAAAGAAGTTTATCATTATTAGTGCAGTTAGAAATTTACATAGACAGAGGGCACAGGTTTGAGTTGACTGTGATGAGATGATTTCACTTAAAAAAACAGGTGAGAAATGAGGATGCACTGGGAATAAGATTAAAGGAGAGGAAGAATGAGGAAAACTATTTCATATAAAAGAGTCACAAAACACATTGATCAGATTTCTTAGATATTCAAAGTTATTTTCCTGTACAATATTATTACCTCACAATATGCATAAAATTAAATAAAATTTTCCTGTTCATTTCCATTTTAATCATCATTTCATAAAATCATCATTTAAGCATCATTTCATAAAAAATAAATTCCCAGATTTCTCCAAATCCAAACCTTTTGTCACATCATACAATGGAGTAATATTCCATTACATTAATTTATTATAATTTCATTAGCCATTTTTTCAATTGATGGCACTCCCTTACTTTTCTGTTCATTGTTAATATTAAAACTGCTATAAATATTTTTGTATATGTGGGTCCTTTTATTCTTTATTTTCTTGGGGGTATAAGACTAAAAGTGGTATCACTGCATCATAGAGTATGCAAAGTTTACTAACTTTGGGGTATAGTTCCAAATTTCTTTCCAGAATGGTTGGATCATTTTATATCTCTACACAAAGTGCAATGAGTACCTGTTAGCCCTCAGTCCTTCCAAAATTTAACTTCTTTGTTTGCCAATACGAAGTGTATGAAATGCAACTTCAGTGTTACTTTAATGTGGATTTCTCTAATTATTGCTCATTTGGACATTTTTTGTATACTTGTTCACACTTTGGATTTCTTCCTTTGAGAACTGTTCATTCAATTTTTAACATTTCACCATTATGATATTACCCTTATTCCCACAGTTTCTACTATAATATAAACTACTAACAAAACAAAGTAAAAGCATGACTTCTTTGGTCTTCAAAGATGTTGTCTTGAAGGGTGGGGAGGTTGTATTTACAGTCATGCAAAGATGAGAACAACTTTCTTTATTCTCTGATGTCTGACCCAATTTGTTCTCTTCATTTCTCCATAGAAGGAAAAATGAGATAAGATGAACTTGGGCTTCTGAATACCATCTGAAGTCTTTAGTTAAACATATCTCTGAGCAACAATAGTCCATTCTTAATTGCCACTTATAGCTTTAGACAAGATTCTATGAAATCCTAGCTGTTGAACCTTACCAAGAGAGACGTTTGAAAAAGTTAGCCTTGGTCAAAGTCCAGAATGAGAAGTTTGAAGTAGTCATCTTCATCTTTGGATCATATCTTGAAGAGTTTCAAGAATGTGATATTGTCCCAACTCTATTATAACTAGGCAAATTACTGCATAGAAATAATGACAATAATAATAAAAGTTAATGTCCATACAACACTTACTATGTGTCAGGCATTGTGCTAAGCACTTCACAATTTTTATCTTATTTAATCCTACTCTTTCTGTAGTGTGCACAATTTGATGAAATGTTAGGGAAACTTTATATTCTTTGAATTGAATCTCCACTCTATCTGTGTTTCTAATATTTTTAATTTCTAAAAAATTTCAGCTAGAGTCATAATTTTGTTGCTTTAAGTAATTTAAATTTCCCTTTTTCTTTCTTTAGGACTGCATTGGTGTTGGGGTAAATTCATAGATTCTAACATAACAGTATATTTGAAACTGTTTCAGATTATCTCACATTACTCCCCACTTCCCTTTATCCAGGGAAGACATGTTGCATATTTTCAGCTTACCTATTTGAGACCCTTCTTACAATGCTGATTTGCCATCTTAATTGCAATTCATTTCCATTCAAGAGCACAGTGAAAGTACAGTTACCTTTCTAAGAGTTTCCTGGGTTTTGGAGATGACTTTTAAAAACAATCTTCAGTGAAAGGATTTCAGAATTCTTCTGTCTTTATCTTTATACTAAATGCAAAATGCTTTAGTCTTGACAAATTATGAAATATTTTTTCTAACCTGAAGCCATTCCTATTATTCTCTCTCTAGCTTTCCTTTCTCTTAATCTAGACTAGAAATTTAGCACCTGTGTTATCATCCAAAACTGATTTATAAGAACATTTGTAAAAAGTCATATTTTGTCTGGATTCAAACTCCCCAGAAGAAAAATAAAAAAGCTACAAATGAAATTGTCCATGAAGGAAGACTCCACATGCAACTTCTGCTTTAATGATTAGGAAATTACAGTGCCAAGGTCCAATAGATTCCAAAAAGCATCTTTTCAATGTATTACATACTGACCTGAGCATTGACCTAATGCCTGTAGGACAGGTAAAATAAAGAACTCTTAATGAATTTTTTGAGTCTCTTCTTTACTTTTCTTCAATGGATGATGAAAGCAGCCAAAATAAGAAAACAGATGTCAGTGATAACAGATTATTTTCTCCCTATTTCATGTTTTTGCAAACATCTGTTTGCAAAGCAAATATTTAATGTCACCAACATTGTGATTGCGATGATGAGCTAGGTTTCCCACAGAGTTGAATCTAATGAATCACTGGTCTGTCAAAATGACAGCTAAAATAGTAGGTAAAAACACATAATTTCAATTTTGAATCAATTTCTGAATGCTTGTTATAATGTTGAGAGTGGTGAACATCTTTGGTGTATATATACATTGCCCCTGAGGATGAGATGAGTGATGAATATTTCATGTGTTATATTGGTATACTTGTAATATTAAGAAACAGAAGTCCGCTAATAAATCGGACAGGCCCTTTGTGGCAAACTAATGAAAAGACACAGGGCAGGAAGGTATAGATTGATTTTAATCTGCCTCACAAGAAGAAATACACAAGACTGTAAGATCATAAATTCCTTACAGTATTTGGATACATTATAACATCATTGCTTTTTTTAATTGTTGGTTTCCTAAGGATATACTCATTAAAAATACTTACTATCTACCAATTTAACAAAAATGTGGTACATTTTCCGTGATAACATTAGGATTCCAAGTTAGTTAATCTTAACGAATCAATTGATCTTAATCAACTCAAGAAATCAATTGTAAGCCAAAAATTTCTCCATCAGTGGCCATTTCTGTTGCAGAAAACAATATGTACTGTAGCTTGTTTTTTGACACCTTCCTCAAGGAAGCCAAGGAAACACAAGACAAGTAGAACACGTAGCAAGAAGGTTTTAAAGTCAGGAACTGTGTGGAAGTCATGCTTCTGGCACACACTACCTGTGCTACTCCAAGCCAAACAAAACCTTTCAGTCCTCTAGCACCTCTCTGACACTAGAAGCTGCAGAGAAAGTGCTGACTTACCCTGGTAGGAGTTCCCTTACTGAGAAGCTTCCTATACCAAAAGGAATCACAGGTCCAGTTCCTACCCCTGTCCATCCCTTATGGAAATCTCCATAAGTCAAGGGCAGATGATATCAGTGGTTACTAGACATTCTCCCTTTTCTATCTGGAGTTACTACAACAAAGAAGGAAGAAAAGAGAAAAGAAGAATTCAAAGCTTTAGTTTTGTACTTTTAGCTCTCTTTTTCCAGGGATTTTTTTTTCAAATTTAGGGAAGTGAAGAATAGATTTCCACTCCAAGAAACATTGGCTTAGTTTAAACCATTAGTTTATTTTCAACAGGATAGCTAGGTTGTACAGAGGATAGAGTGCCAAGCCTAGAGTGAAGAAGATTCATCTTCCTGAGTTCAAATCTGACCCCAGAAACTTACGTGTAGTGTGACTCGGGGAAATTTGCTTAACCCTGTTCACCTCAGTTTCCTCATCTGTAAAATGGGCTGGAGAAGGAAACGGCAAACCACTCCAGTATCTTTACCCAAAAAAAACCCTAAATGGGGTCCTGAAGAGTTTGATACAACTGAAAAAAATGACTTAACAACAAATTACCTTCAACATAATTTAAACATGGATAATTTCATGCATATATGGCTTTATAAGCTATAATTGATTACATGTAGAAGTCTAGAATCATTGGGAACAAAACCAAAAGATAATCCAATCTAACTCAGATTAAATCTCCTCTATAAAATTAAAAAGTCAAACATCCTTTTCTTGAATATTTCATATGACAGAGAACACATGAAACAACTTTTTCTGCTTGAGAACATCTTTCAAAATTTATTTTACTGAGCTAAAATAAGCTTTCCTGTAAGTTTGTTCTCATTGTGGAGTCTGAATCTCATAAATTCAGTTTATCTTCCAGGTATCTTTTTAAATATTTGAAGACAACTGTTATATTCCACTTAAATACTACTTTGTCTCAGTGAAATGACTGGAGTGCCTTAAAACATTTTCAGTGTAATGTGGTTGAGGATGCCCATCCTAAGGTATGCCATTACAGAAGTAGATGGGAGATGGAATGAAGAGGGAAGAAGGAAGCTAGATACAACATATTGGGAATATGAATATGTGTGAAACATCAAAAGTACCAAGGACAAAGTCACTACGTAAATTTAGCTAACGAGTAGATGAAATAAGAGATAGAGACTGATAAAGACAGAAATAAAATCAATACAATTTCAGAGACATCAGAGAAAAATAAATAAGATTTTTATTATGAAGGAGAATAAGCCAGATATTATTGCTTAAAAAGGAGGATTCTGTGGCTTCACTTCATGAGTCTCTAGATCTCTAGATCATGGAATAAGAATAAGACATAACTCACAGTCATTCAATGGAAAAATAAAACATTGGAAAGGAGACAATAGGAATGAAATTAGGTCAGACAGATCTTTCATTACAAAAAATAGAAATTTTAAAAAAGGAAATCAAGAGACTCTATACCAGAAGCGAGGTCTTTAAAATAATGACAGAATTTGAGAAAAAAAATATAGATGTGGAATGAAATTTAGTAGAAGAGAAGCAAAAGGCAACAATATTAATGCCTAAGAATACTTAACAATACACCAAACATCTTCTCTTCAGCTGTTTTGCTTTTCAGACCACAGACCATAACCTGGAAGATTTAATCCTTCCATTTTAGGTCATGATTAGTATCTCACATGGCCTAGGACATCTAATCCAGTTTTACCACACTTAACTTTACTATTATCCAGCAGTAACTTTATTACTTTGTTAACTTTACACCTTTTCTACAACCTTTCCTATGTACATATACCCTCCCACAATCTGTTCTCTACCACTTTCTACTTCTAAATACAAAATCAATACTTCCCTTACTACTGAAAAATATGTTTCATTCTACTTACCTGTTATACCATGTAGGGTCCAAACCAAAATATCACTCCTCATATACTACTCACTTATAAATGTTTTCTCCCCCTATTAGAAGATAAGCTCCTTGAGGCCAAGCAGTGTCTTCACTTTTGTATTTGTATTCTCAGTACTGAGCACAATGGTTGGCATATTTTAAAAAAGTTTAAAGTGATTTTTTTTATTGATTCAATCCTAAATGTCTAACCTGGGAAGCAGAATACACAGAGATAACTTACGGATCATATGATCAGCAACATGTCCTCCCCCCCCCCCACCAGACTGTAATAAAAATCTGCATTTGTTGTTCAGTCATGGATGCCTGGCTCTTTGACCCCTCATGGACCACAGCATGCCAGGAACTTCTATTTTCTATTGTCTCTCAAAGTCTGTTCAAGTTCATGTTCCTTGTTTCAAAGATACTATCTACCCATCTCATCCTTTGCCATCCTCTTTTCCCTTTGCCTTCAATCTTTGCAAACTTCAGGGTCTTTTACAATAAATCCTGCCTTCTCATTACATGGTCAAAATAATTAAGCTTCAGCTTCAGTATTTCACCTTTCAGTGAACAGCTTGAATTAATTTCTTTAATTATGGACAGATTGATCTCCTTGCTCTCCAAGAGACTCTCAAAATTCTTCTTTGCACAACAATTCAAAAGCATAGAATCTGCAGCATTTGGCTTTCCTTAAAGTCCAACTCTCACATCCTTACATTGCCACTGGAAAAACCACAGCTTTGACTACACAGACATTTGTCAGCAAGGTGATGTTTGCTTTATAGTCTGCTGCCCAGATTTGCCATAGCTTTTCTTCCAAGGAGCAAGCATCTTTTAATTTCATGGTTGCAGTCACCATATGCAGTGATCTTTGAGCCAAAGAATATAAAATCTAACACTTTCAGTTTCTTCTTCCTCTATTTGCCAGGAAGTGATGGGACCAGTTTCCGTGATCTTAAGGTTTTTTAAATATATATTAAACTTAAAGCCAGCTTTTACACTCTCCTCCTTCACCCACATTAAAAGGCTTCTTAATTCCTCTTCACTTTCTGAGTGGTATTGCGTGCATATCTGAGATTTTTGATATTCCCTTCCACAACCTTAATTCCAGCTTTCAAATCAACCAGCCTGGCATTTTGCATGATGTACTCTATGTACTCTACATATAAGCTAAATAAATTTGGTGACAATATATAGCCTTGTCATACTCCCTTTCTAATCTTAAACTAATCAATGTTCCGTGATCAGTTTTACTGTTGCTCCTTGGCCTGCATACAGGTTCTTCAGGAGACAAGTAATATGATCTGGTATTCACATCTCTATAAGAACTTGCCAAGTTTTGTTGTGATCCACACAGTGAAAGGCTTTAGTGTAGTCAATGAAACAGAAGTATGTTTTGTTTCTTTGTTTTATCGGTGTTTTTTTTTTCCTGGAATTCCTTCATATTCTACATAAGCTAGCAAATGTTGGCAATTTGGTCTCTAGTTGCCTGAAAATCAGTCTGTTCCTGTGGTAATTCATGATTCATATATTATTAAAGCCTGCCTTGTAGAATCTTAAGCATAACCTTGCTTACATGCGAAATGAATTCAATTGTTCAATAATTTGCAGATTTTTTGTATTAATTTTTTTTATTTTTTGAGATCTTTTATTTTTAGTTTTCAACACTTAGTTCTACATAATTTTGAGTTCCACATTTTCTTCCCCTCCTCCCCCCCTCCCTCCCCAAGATGGAATGGAATTTGATATATCTTCTACAAATAACTTCACATTGAACTTATTTACACACTCGTCATATACACAAGTTGTGAATAAGAATTACAACCAATGGAATGAATCATGAGAAAGAGGAAACAGAACCAAAAAAAACCCAAACACAAAAACAAAAACAAAAGAGAAAAAAAGGTGGTAAAAAAGGCAAGCATAAAGTGTGCCTCAGTCTGCATTCAGACTCCACAGTTCTTTCTCTGGATGTAGATAGTACTCTCCATCATGAGTCCTTTGGAGTTGTCTTTGTACCTTGTGTTGCTGAGAAGAGCAAAGTCTATCAGGGTTAGTCCTCACGGTATCCATATATCTGTGGTTGTGTATAAATCTTCTCCTGGCTCTGCTCTGCTCACTCAGCATTATATTGTGTAGGTTTTTCCAGGCTGTTAAGAAGTCCATATCATCCCCATTTCTTATCACACAGTAGTATTCCATTACCTTCATATACAACTTGTTCAGCCATTCCCCAATTGTTGGGCATCCCGTTGATTTCCAGTTTTTTGCTACTACAAAAAGAGCTGCTACAAATGTTTTTCAACATATGGGTCCTTTTCCCACTTGTGTGATCTCTCTGGAGTACAGCACTAGAAGTGGTATTGCTGGGTCAAAGGGTATGAACATTTTTATAACCCTTTGGGCATAGTTCCAAATTGCTCTCCAGAATGGCTGGATCTGATCACAACTCCACCAGCAATGTAACAATGTTCAAATTTTCCCACATCCTCTCTAGCATTTATCATTTTCCTGTTTTGTCATTTTATCCAATCTAACAGGAGAGATGTGGTACCTAAGAGTTGTTTTCATTTGCATTTCGCTAATCAGTAGTGATTTCGAGCATTTTTTCATATGCTTATAGATATCTTTAATTTCTTCCTCTGAAAATTGCCTGTTCATATCCTTTGGCCATGTTTCAATTGGGAAATGATTTGTATTCCTATAAATTTGGCTCTGTTCCCTGTATATTTTAGAGATGAGGCCTTTATCAGAGATACTGGTTGTAAAGATTTTCTCCCAATTTTCTGCTTCCCTCCTAATCTTTGTTGCATTGGATTTTTTTGTACAAAAACATTTCAATTTAACATAATCAAAATTATCCATTTTGCATTTTGTAATGCTCTCTATCTCTTGTTGTGTCATGAATTCTTTTCTTTTCCATAAATCTGATAGGTAAACTATTCCTTGGTCTTCCAAACTGCTTATAATATCAGCCTTTATTCCTAAATCATCAACACATTTTTACTTTATTTTGGTATATGGTGTAAGATATTGGTCTATATCTACTTCTGCCCTACTATTTTCTAATTTTCCCAGCAGTTTTTGTGAAATCGTGTGAAATTAGCCCAGAAGGTGGATTCTTTGGGTTTATCAAAGAGTAGGTTGCTATAATTGTTGACTTCTCCACTTTGTATACTTATCCTATTCCACTGACCCAAACTCTGTTTCTTAGCCAGTACCAGGTAGTTTTGATGACTGCTACTTTATAGTACAGTTTAACATCTGGTATGGCTAGGCCACTTTCCCTAGCATTTCTTTTCATTAAGACCCTAGATATTCTAGACCTCTTGTTCTTCCAGACGTATTTTGTTATTATTTTATCTAGCTCTTTAAAATAATTTTTTGGTAGTTCAATTGGTATGGAACTGAATAGATAGATTAATTTAGGTAACATTGTCATTTTATTACGTTACCTCGGCCTACCATGAATAACTGATATTTTTTCATTTATTTAGATCTGACTTTATCCACATGAAAAGTGTTTCATAATTATGTTCATATAGGCCCTGGGTTTGTCTTGGCAGATAAGCTCCCAAATATTTTATAGTATCTACAGTAACTTTAAATGGAATTTCTCTTTCTATCTCTTGCTGTTGGACTTCATTAGTAATGTATAGAAATGCTGAGGCTTTATGTGGGTTAATTTTATATCCTGCAACTTTGCTAAAGTTGTTCATTACTTCAAGTAGTTTTTTATTTGATTCTCTAAGTAAATCATCATATCAACTGCAAAAAGTAATAATTTAGTTTCTTCTTTGCCTATTCTAATTCCTTCAATTTCTTTTTCTTCTCTTATTGCTACAGCTAATGTTTCTTGTACTAAATTGAATAGTAAGAGTGATAATGGACATCCTTGTTTCACCCCTGATCATTTTGGGAATGCATCTAGCTTATCCCCGTTACAAATAATGCTCATTGATGGTTTTAGGTAGATGCTATTTATAATTTTAAGGAAGGCTCCATTCATTCCTATGCTTTCTAGTGTTTTTAATAGGAATGGGTGTTTTATTTTGTCAAAGGCTTTTCCCGCATCTATTGAGATGATCATATGGTTTTTACTAGTTCTGTTGTTGATATGATCAATTATGCTAATAGTATTCCTAATATTGAACCAACCTTGCATTCCTGGAATAAATTCAACCTGGTCATAGTGTATTATTCTGGTGATAAGTTGCTGCAATCTTTTTGCTAATATTTTATTTAAAATTTCTGCATCAATATTCATTAGGGAAATTGGTTTATAATTTTCTTTCTCTGTTTTCACTCTACCTGGTTTAGGTATTAGTATTATGTTTGTGTCATAAAAAGAATGTGGTAGGACTCCTTCTTCACCTATTTTCCCAAATAGTCTACAAAGGATAGGAATTAATTGTTCTTTAAATGTTTGATAAAATTCACATGTAAAACCATTTGGCCCTGAACATTTCCTAGGGAGTTAATTGATGGCTTGCTCAATTTCTTTTTCGGAGAAGGTGTTATTTAGAAATTTTACTTCCTCTTCTGTTAACCTGGGAAATTTATGTTTTTGTAGATATTCACTCATATCCCTAGGGTTTTCAAATTTATGGGCATACAATTGGGCAAAATGATTCCTAATTATTGTTTTGATTTCCTCTTAATTAGGGGTGAATTTTCCCTTTTCATTTTTGATACTGGTAATTTCATTTTCTTCTTTCTTTTTTTAATCAAATTGACCAAAGGTTTATCAATTTTATTGTTTTTTTTTCATAAAACCAGCTCTGTTTTATTTATTAATTTAATAGTTTTCTTGGCTTTCATTTTATTAATCTGTCCTTTGATTTTTAGTATTTCTAATTTGGTATTTAATTGGAGATTTTCAATATGTTCTTTTTCTAGCTTTTATCAGTTGCATACCCAATTCATTGATCTCCTTTTTCTCTGTTTTATTCATGCAAGCATTTAGAGATATAAAACTTCCCCTAAGAACTGCTTTTGCTGCATCCCATAAGTTTTGGTATGTTTTGTCATTATTGTCATTCTCTTGAATGAAGTTATTAATTGTTTCTCTGATTTGTTCTTTGGCCCACTCATTCTTTAGAATTAGATTATTTAGTTTCCAATTATTTTTTACCTTATTTTTCCATGGTTCTTTATTACAAATAATTTTTATTGCATAATGATCTGAAAAGTATGCTTTGACTACTTCTGCCTTTCTGCACCGGAGTGTGAGGTTTTTGTGCCCTAGTACATGGTCAATTTTTTAGTATGTGCCATGTGCCACTGAGAAAAAAGTATATTCCCTTTTATCCCCATTCAGTTTTCTCCTATCTATCTGCCTGTCTATCATATCTGCCATTTCTAAAATTCTGTTCACCTCCTTAAATTCTTACTTGTTTATTTTGAGGTTAGATTTATCAAGTTCAGATTGGGGGAGGTTGAGGTCTCCCATTATCATAGTTTTGCTGTCTATTTCTTCCTGTAACTCACTTAACCTATCCTCCAAGAATTTGCATGCCAAGCCACTTGGTGCATATATGTTAAACAATGATATTGCTTCATTGTTTATGGTGCCCTCTAGCAGGATGTAGTGTCCTTCCTTATCTCTTTAAATTAAATCTACTTTTACTTTTGCTTTGTCTGAGATTAGGATGCTACACCTGGTTTTTTTTTTTTGTACTTTAGCTGAAGCACAATATATTTTAGTCCAACCTTTTACCTTTGCCCTGTGTGTATCCCCCTGTTTCAGATGTGTTTCTTCTAAACAGAATATTGTAGGATTATGGTTTTTAATCCATTCTGCTATCTGCTTCTGTTTTATGGGAGAGTTCATCCCATTCACATTCACACTTATAATTTCTATCTGTGTCTTTTTCTCCATCGTATTCTCCCCACCCCCATTTATGCTTTTATTTCTCCCTTTCCCCTCTTTCCCCAGCTTTTGACTGCTGCCTTCCTCAGTTTACCCTCCCTCTTGATTCCCCTCCATTATCTTACCATTTTCCACTTGCTACTTCATCCCTCCCTTCTAATCACCCCCCTCCATTTTTCCCCCTTTCCCCTCTTACTGCTAGCAAGACGAGTTAGATTTCTGTGCTTATCAGGGCATGTTTATTTCCTTCTTGAATCATATCTGATGACAGTAAAGCTCAAATACTGCTCTTCTCCCTCCCTTCCTTCCCTCTACTATAATGTCTTTTTGTGCCTCTTCGTTTGGTGTAATTTACCCTTTTCTACTACCTCCTTATGTCCTCTCCCATAACCCTCCCTTTACATTTCTTAATTATGTTTTCTATCCTTATATCAGTTATTTTCTACAGACATCCACAGTCTATGTGTATCCTTTTCAATTGTCATAATAGCTGTACTATTCTCAAGATTGACATATATATGTATGTATATATATACATATATATCATGCATAAGATGATATAATCCTATATAAAGATGTAAATAATGTGCCCTTATTGATTAATAAGGTTTGTGGGGTTTTCCCCCATTTAAATTTTTGTGTCTCTCTTGAGTTTTGTATTTGTAGATCAAATTTTCCATTGAATTCTGGCCTTTCCATCAGGAAAGTCTAGAATTCCCTTGTTTTGTTGAATATCCATCTCCTTGCCTGATAAATTATGCTTAATTTTGCTGGTAGTTGATCCTTGGCTGTAGTCCCAGCTCCTTTGCCCTTTGGAACATCATGTTCCAATTTCTCCTGTCATTTAATGCAGAAGTTGAAAGATCTTGGGTGATCCTTACTATAGTTCCACAATATTTGAGTTGTTTCTTTTTAGCTGCTTGCAGTATTTTCTCTTTGACTTTGTAATTCTGAAATTTGACTATAATATTTCTTGGTGTTTTCTATTTGGTATCTCTTTCAGGGGATGATTGGTGGATTATTTCAATGACTATTTTACCCTCTGGTTCTGGGACCTCTGGGCAGTTATCTTTGATAATTTCTTTGAAGATACTGTCAAAGTTCTTTTTTCATTGTGGATTTCCAGTAGATCAATAATTCTTAAATTGTCTTTCCTGGATCTATTTTCCAGGTCAATTGTTTTTTTTTCTAATCAGACATTTCACATTTTTTTCTATTTTTTTCATTCTTTACATTTTGTTTGACTACTTCTTGATGCCTCATAGAGTCATTAGCTTCCACTTGGCTCAATTCTAATTTTTAATGAGTTGCTGTATTCATTTTGCTGTTGAGTATCCTTTTCCAATTGGTTGATTTTACCTCTCGGGCTGTCATTTTCTCAGTTTAGATTCTGAATCTACACCGCCATTTTGCCAATCTTATTTTTTTAAGGACTTGATTTCATCAGTCCTTTTTTTTTTCTGTTTTTTTTTATTTTTTTTTCTTTTGTCTGCTTAATTTGGTTTTTAAAATCCTCCTTTAGCACTTCCAGTAATGCTTTTTGGGCTTGAGACCAGTTCACATTCCCTTTTGAGCTATCAGATGTGGGTATAGCATCATTGCTATCCTCTTCCAAATTGGTATTTTGATCATGCTTGTCTCCATAAAAAAAAAATTTTTAAAAATCAATGGTCCTCGGTTTTTTTGTGTTCTTCTGCATGTTGGTTAGCTGTTTCCTGGCTTTACAGTGAATTTCTGCTTTTGGGGCTCATGGCTCTCTGTCCCAGGTTTCTTGTTCTGGGGATTGTGAGTCTCCTTGTTGGCTTTGTGAATTATAGCCTCTAGTTTCCTAAGGTGTGGGGGAGGGGTGTAGCTACCCAAAGTCTCCTCTTCCCCTGGGACTGCTCTCCAGCACTGTTGCTCTTCAGCAATGGTCTCAGCTGTTTGTCGTTTCTGGTGGTATCTGCCACTTCCCCAGGGTGCAAGGGTTTGTCTGGGCTCCTGGTGTTGACACCTGCTGGCTCTGCCCCTCTGGGACTCAGGAACTCCCACTGCTTGTCCACTGAAGCCCCACTTCTGTCTCCTCTATTCCAGCATTTTTTCCTGAGGAATTCTGGGAGGGGGGGAGGGATTAGAGTTGTTTACCTGGCCATTGTGTTTCCTTGAAGTTCAAAAAGATGCATTTCACACCTTTGGGCTGCAAGCCTCAGGAGCTGATGTCTCACAGCTGGTGGCTTTGCACTGCTGCCTCTCATCACTTCCACAGACTCCTGTCCTGTGTTGGGAAGCCTGGGGATCTCTGCCGTTTTGGGCACCCAGCTTTCTCCCAATCTGTCTTGCTGGTTGGTTTCCACAGCTGCTTCTGCTTTGGTGTTGTCTGGAGCAGCTCCGCACACTAAGCGCTCTCCCAGCCTACACGTTGGCCTTTCAGACTCTCCAGGCTTGGAAATTGGCCACACTCAGACTGCTAGCAGTTTCTAACTCTCTCAAATCTGCTCAGATTCACTTTTTTATAGGTATCTGACAGAACTTGTGAAAGAGTTCCAAGAGGACACTGTTTTCACATGCCCAACTTGGCTCCGCCCCCCCCGCACCCCCCCCCCATTAAATTATTAATTTATTTTTATTTTTAAAATTCTAATAGTATTTCATTTTTCCAGTTACATGTCAAGGCAATTTTTTACATTCATTTTTTATAAAATTTTTAGTCCCAAATTTTCTCTTTCCCTCCCTCTCCCCCTCCATAAACCCGCAAGCAATTTGATATAGATTGTATATGTATAATCATGTTAAATACATTTCCATATTAGCCATGTTGTGAAAGACAAAACAGAACAATAGGGGAAAAAATTCACTCAAGAATTTTAACCTTTCTTGGAATTGCCTTTCTTTAGAATAGGGATATAAACTGATCTTTTCCGATCCAATGGCCACTGATGTGCTTTCCAAATTTGTTGGCATATTGAATGCAACACTTAAACAGCATAATCTTTCAGGATTTTAAATAGCTCAGATGGAATTTCATCACCTCCATTAGAGTTATTGTTAGCAATGCCAACCTAAGGCCCACTTGACTTTACTCTCCAGGATATTCGGCTCTAGACCAGTAATCACACCATCTTGGTTTTTGGTAATGTTAAGATCTTTCTTATATGTGTTTCTTTTGTGTTTGCTTGCCACCTCATCTTAATTTCTTCTGCTTCTGTTGAATCCTTACCATTTTTTTCTTTTATCTTGTCCATTTTTGCATGAAACTTTCCCTTGGTATCTCTCCTTTTTCGAAGAGATCTCTTGTCTTTCCACTTCTAATGTTTTAATTTCTTTGCATTATCATTTTAAAAAAAAAAACCTCCTTATCTTTCTTTGCTATTCTCTGGAATTCTTTATTCAGCTCAGTATATATTTCTTTTTCTGCTTTGGCTTTCCTTTTTTCCTTGGCTGTTTGTAAAACCTCATCAGACACCATTTTGTTTTCTTCTTTTTCTTTGGAATGTTTTGTTGTTGTTGTTGCTGCTGCTGCTCCCTCTTGTACAATATTGTGAACTTCTGTTCATAGTTCTTTAGGCTCTCTATCTGCCAGATCTAATCCTCTAAATCTATTCACCACCTCTATTCATATTCATAATTGATGTCATTTAGGTGATACCTATATGGTCTGATGGTTCCCCCTACTTTTTTTCAATTTGTCTGAATTTTGCAATAAGAAGTTCATGATATGATTCATAGTCAGCTCCAGGTCTTGTTTTAACTGACTGTATAGAGCTTCTCCATCTTTGGGTACAAATTATATAATCAATCTGATTTCTATATTGGTGATGTCCATATATAGAGTCAGCTGTTGGGTTGTTACAAAAAAGCATTTAAATTCACTAACACCCAAGATGTGGATGTTTATTCTTTTCATCACCTATTTGCCTACATCCAGCTAACCTCGTACACAGTTTTCGTATTCCTCTTTCCAATATAATATTGATCTTTTCAGCACTGGACTTTCATTTCATCACCAGAAGTATCCACAGCTCAGCTTCCTTTCATCTTTGGCACAACTACTTCATTAGTGCTGGAGTTACTTATAGCTTTCCTCCATTCTTCCCCAGTAGTTTATTGGACATCGAGCTGAGGAGCTCCTCTTCCAATACCTTCCCTTTTATCGCTTCAGTACTATCCATGGGGTTTCCTTGGCAAAGACATGAGAGTGGTTTACCATTTTCTTCTCCAGTGGATCACCTTTTGTCAGAGCTCTCCTCTATCACCTTTCTTGGGTAACCCTGCATGGCATAGCACAGGCCTCTCTACCACAACAAGGCAGCGATCCAGGGGGTAAAAACCTAGATGCCATGTTGTAATAAATAACATAAGAAAACTGTTCATAATTTTTAACTCAGATAAAATAGTACAAGGTGTTCAACTCCATGGATAATTTTCAGAGGAAAACCCAGTGTTTCCAATCCCAAGGCATCTAGTGTTTAAATTTACTGATTTCATTAAGAGACAACAAATTTTGCAAGAGGAAGAAAGACACTTATGTATGAAGAAAATCCTTTAGAATAACCTAAGATTATTTTGTCCTCACTAAAAGTTGAGTAATGGAGAATGGAATAGAATGTTCCAACAAGGAAAAAGAGCTCCCAGCAGTCAAAATTAACATATTGTGTGAAGTTGAACTTAATCATCAATAAAAAAAAAAAAATTGAACTTTCACTGAAAGAAAAGTATTTGGGGCATTCCTGCACAGCCACACTCAAAAGTGGGGAAATATTGGACTTGCAAATATCCCAAAGAAAAAGAACTAAGACAAAGAAATAAGCACAATTAGGAAGAAAAAATAAACTTACAATCAATTTTCCTATAAAGAAAAATATGTAACAGTTGGAAGAAAGAACAAAAAAATATTGCCCTGGGAGAATCTTAGATAGTTAAAGATTTAGGGGGAGTCTAATGAATCAGAAAAAGGAAAAGACAAATTAATACTTTATAGAATAAACTTTATGATGCCTCATCACTAAATCCACATTTACTGTGAAAGACATAATAGGGAAGTTGAACAATAAGAAGTAAAAAGAAAAATAAAGATGAGGCGTACTCTTACTCTGCACCAAAATAAAGGGAAAGGGAATAGAAACCTCTACTGTAATTTAATGAATTTAAGGATTATAGCAAAACAAAATAAGAGTACGAAAAGGCATGGCCTGGTACCCATGGAGTAGAAGAGGAGTCTTGCTCTCAAAGTGAAAGGGTCTCAACTTTTTGAAAAAAAATTCTCATTAAATGGGCATTGGGACTAAATACAGGTATGTATGCATATAATTTATTTTACAAAATATTTCCCAATTGCATATAAAAATTGTTAGCAATAATTTTTTTTAATTTTGAGCTCCAAATTCTCTCCCTCCCTCATGCCACACACACTCCTCTCTTTGAGAAGGAAAGCAATTTGATATTAATTATGCACACAAAGTCATTCAAAACATATTTCCACATTAGCCACATCGCAAAAGAAAACACAAAAGGAAAACAACAAAAAAAGAGTTTGTTTGTTTGTTTGTTTAAAGCATGCTTCATTCTATATTTAGAGTCCACTGATTCTCTCTCTGGAGGTGGATAGCATTTTTTTTTCATTAGTCCTTTGAAATTGTTTTGGATCATTGTCTTGATCAGAGTAGCTAAGGGTGGACGACTGGCAGCCTTGAGACCACATGTGGCCCTCTACATCCTCAAGTGTGGCCCTTTGACTGAAGCCAAACTTCACAGAAAAATCTCCTTAATAAAAGGATCTGTTCTGTAAAACTTGGACTCAGTCTAAAGGCAGCACCCAAGGACCTAGAGGGCCACATGTGGCCCCTCAAGGCCATAGGTTTCCCACCCCTTATTACGTACAATGTTCTTCTGGTTGTGCTCACTCATTCTGCATAAGTTCATAGAAGTTTTTCCAGGATTTTTTTTTTTCTGAGAACATCCTGTTTGCCATGTCTTACATGACAATAGTATTTCATCACAATTATGTTATAATTCTTTGCTACCACTAAAAAAATGCTGTTATAAGTATTTTTGCACACATAAGTCATTTTTGTTGGTTTCTTTGTTTTTTATCCATTTGGGATAGAGACCTACTGGTGGCATTGCTTGGTCAACTTTGAGCATGGTTCCAAATTCTACTACAGAAAGTTTGAATCAGTAGATAATTTAACCAAAAGTTCATATTTTCCCGCATACCCTCCAACATTTTTCAATTAACTTATTGTCATATTAACCAATCTGATAAATGTGTAATGGTAGCTCAAAGTTATTTTAATTTGCATTTCTCTTAGCAGTAATGATTTAGAGCTTTTTTCACATGAGTATAATTTTGACTGCTTCATTAAAAAACTGCTCTCCATATACTCTGACCATGTATCAGGTGAGGAATGACTTTTATTTCTATAAATTTGACTCAGTTCTCTATATATTTGAGAAATGAGATATTAATCAGAGAATCTTGCTGTACATTTTTTAACAGTTATGACTGCTATTTCCTTTAATTCTGTTTTCCTCCTGTTTATCCTATTCACTCTCTCTCTCTCCTTTCACTCTGTTGATTTTCAAAAGCATTTTGCTTCTGACTTTTAACTCCCCCCATCCACTCTGCCTTCTGTTAGGCACTCCCCCTTTTCTTAACTCCTCCAGACTCCCATACCTTCCTGTATTATAAAATAGATTTCTATGCCAGAGTATGTATGAGTATTTGAGTCAATTGAACCAGAGTATTTGAGCCAATTCTGATGGGAGTAAGGTAAACTCACTTCCTTCCCCCCATCTTCCCTTTCACTGTAAAAGTTTTTTGTACATCTTTTTCCTACCCTTTATCACATTTTATCGCTTCCTTTCCCTTTATCCTACTGCACTCCTTTTTCTCACTCTTTGATTTTATTTTTAAAAAACAATCATCCCATCAACATCCCATGCCTTCAACTCACACTTATGCCTTCTCACTGTGTATACTCCTTCTAATTGTTCTTATAATGATAAACATTTTAGGAATTACAAGTATCATTTTCCCATGTTGGAATGTAAACAATTTAACATTATTGAATCCCCTATGATTTCTCTTTCCTATTTAACTTTTTATGCTTCTCTTGAGTCTTGTATTTAAAGTCAAATTTTCTATTCAACTCTGGTCTTTTTATCAGGAATATTTGAAAGTCATCTATTTAATTAAATGTCTATTTTTCCCCTGAAAGAAGTTGATCAGTGGACTCTTTCAAATTCTATTTTCCCCTCTGGTTCTTGAATATGAGGGCAATTTTCCTTGATAGTTACTTGAAAAGTGATGTGTAAATTATTTTTTTGATCATGCCTTTCTGTTAGTCCAATAACTCTTAAATGATCTCTTCTAGATCTATTTTCCAGGTCAGTTATTTTTCCAATGAGATATTTCACATTGTCTTCTATTTTTCATTGTTTTGATTTTGTTTCATTATTTCTTGATTTCTTATGAAGTCCTTAGTTTCATTTGTTTCATTCCAATTCTTAAGTAATTATTTTCTTCAGTGAGTTTTTGTACCTCTTTTTCCATGAGGCCAATTCTGCTTTTCAGGACATTCTTCTCTTCATTAGATTTTTGTGCCTCTTTTATCATTTGACCTATTCAGCTTTAACGATGTTAGTTTCTTCAGCATTTTTTTCTCCCTTTACCAAGTTGTTAAATCTTTTTTCATGATTTTCTCCCATCACTCTCATTTCTCTTCCCAATTTTTCCTCTCTTTCTTAAGTTTAAAAAAAGTAAAGTTCTTCATCCCCTGAGAATAATTCATATTTTTGAGGCTTTGGATGTAGCAATTTTTACTTTATTCTTTTCTTCTGAGTTTGTATTTTGATATTTTCTGTCACCATAATAACTTTCTAAAGTCAGGACATTTTTCTGCTGTTTGCTCATTTTTTCCAGCCTATTTCTTGACTTTTTTCTATGCTTAAGTGGGGCTCTTCTTCCAGAGTAGAGGTGGCATTGTCCCAAGTTTCAGGTTTTCGTGCAGCTATTTTCAGAGATAATTTTGGGAGAATGTAAGTTTTTGGTTCTTTCAAGATTATCTAGGCAGAGGTGTGTTTACTAGTCTTCTAGACTGTGCTCTGACCATAAGCACTCTTTTCCACCCTGGAACTGTGACCAAGGTCTCAGCTCTCTTCTGGCCATGAGATTTGATGTGCTGGTGCCCTTCCCCATGCTGGGAATGAGTCCCTGCCTTTTCAACACCATCATGACTCCACTTTCAGTAATTTTTGTGTTTCTTTTGCCAAACTCCTAATTAACTTTTCATTATTTTCTTCATTTGCTTTCATTTCTTTCCTTATTTTTTTTCTTTTTTTCTTTAATTTTTTTTTTACTTTTTCCAGGAATTCTTATTTTGCTTATGTTCAATTCACATATTTTTCCTTTAAGATTTTCTTGTAGCTTGTAGGTATTTTAGCTTCATTGTAGTCTTCTGTTTTTTTTTTTCTTTCCTATCACCATAGTAGCTTTTTATGCTCAGATTCTTTTTTTTCTTAATTTGCTCATTTTTCCATCCTACCTCTTGATTTGGAACTTATGTTAGTGTTGGGCTCTGATTCTGGCATGCTAGGTTGGGGAAGCACACTGTCTGAAGCTTCAGACTTTCTCACTCTTCTATTTTCAGATCTACTTTTAGGGAGTTGAATTTTCAGAGCTTCCAAGGTACTGTGATCTGGGGAGAGATGTGGTCACTGCTCTCCTAGGTTATACCCTTGAAATGGCCCCTGATCTCCTGGGATTGCAATTGATACTGCTCGTTAGGACCCCTGCTCCCCGGGATTGGACATGATCAAATGGGGTCATGAAGAAACAAACATGACTGAAAAAAATGAATGAACAACAATATTCCTGTTGTTTGGAACATAGTAGGCACTTAATAAATGTTTATTGACTGACTGACTGCATTCTGCTCTATGAAAGGGGATAGCCAAGGATAGCCAAAACGAGAGTGATACCAGTTTAGATTAAGTTGGAATAGTGACTGATGAGGAGTACTTTTATGTCTCATAACTCAAGACACAAGAAATTCCACCATATAACATTGATTCCTTCATGAACTGTTATCATTAAAAGAAGACCTTAGAAAAAAGAGAGAGATTGAGAATAGAGCAAAATTTGCAAATTCAGTAAAAACGGGATAGAAGAGAGAATTCCAATTTAGTACTCCATAATCCCTGTCCTCATGATAGAGACAGAAAACCAAATGAAACTATTAAGTGTATTGTCTATAAATTTAAGAGTAAAATTCAGAAAAATATTAGAAGTGGGGAAGAATGAGGACAATATAAACTAAAGCTTGTTGGTTAAAGAGAACATAAAAGATTCTGGTTTTTTAATGAAAAGTTTGAATGGGTAAAAAAGTTTTTGTATCATTTTCTTAAATGGTCAGAGAAAGAGAAGAATCAAAGAGTGAAATGGAAATAAACAAAAATAAATGTGAGTTTACAATTTAAATAAATTAAAGGAATTTAGAGTAGAATGCTCAAAGGGATAAAGATAGCACAGTAGATAAGAAAAGATAAGCATCAAAGTAATATAAACAAATCAGAGAGACAAAGTACTGATATGTAAGAACAAAAATTACATAACAAATAGAAGAAAATAAGGCTAGATGTGGATGAATTAATTAATTTGAATAAAGGACAGTGACAGAAAAGACAAGAAAAAACCAACATCATGATGAATTCAGAAAATATTTCAAAATAAAGGAAAAAGTAAGAGTGAAAATGAGAGGATATAATAAATTTTTAAACTTTCAGATAATTCCAAAATATAGGAGTTGAAATCATGCTATTCAAAAAATAAAAATTTTAATGTTCAGAAATAGTAAAGTATATTATTCTAAAAGTCACCAGTAACAATGATACAATATTAGTAGTAAATGAGTAACAAATAAGAGATGATCTACATTCACAAGGTGAAAATGTAAATGGAATTGCAATAAAGCAAAGATTACACATTAATTTTGAAGACTCTAATGCTCTTTTCTCAGAGGTGAGTACATCTAGCAGAAAATAAATTAAAGGAATATGCATATATATGAAAAAACTTTTTGGTAATTTAGATCTGAATCATGTATGGCCTTTTTTGGAATATGAATACTAAAAATATTGATATTTCTCAGAACCAAATGGTAGCATTACCAAAAGAAAATAGACCATGTGCTAGGACCCTGAGAGATCATAAAACATTACAAAAGCAGAAATACTAAACACATTGTCTGTAGATTATGTCACAAAAAAACAGTAAAGAGTATAGAGAATACATGCAAAAGTTATGGCCTTAAATAGAGGTTGAATAAAGACTACTTGAAAGACTTGAATAATGTATCCAAAAACTATTCACTACAAACAAGTAGCTTCCATTTAAATTAAGCCAGGATTATTCAATGTAAGAAGGAAAATAGATTAAAAACAAAAGCATCTAGAAGTGTATAGTTATATGAATATATGAAAAAAAGTCTTTGACAGCATATACTTTGTACTAAAACCCGACAAATGAATGTCTGCATTTTAATATAAAATGTATATTTTTTAAAAGTTTTCATTATTTTCAGTGGGAAAATAATATAAACCTTTCTAGAAAATACAGGAGAAATTCAAGAAAGCCACTTTTGCCACATAGTCCTAGAAGTACCAGCATCTTCATTATGATAAGACAAAGAAACTAAAGTCATAAAAACTGGTAAAAAGATGACAAAGTTACGACCCTATAATAAAAAGGCTGGGGAAGATAGGCACACTAACAGGTTATAGAGCAATAAAATGGTCCAAATATTCTGGAAATTAATTTGGAATGTGGTAAAAATTAATGACTATAGTGTCTGAATTTTTTGACTGGGATATCTCACTACTAGAAAAATAACAAAGGATATCAGAGGCAGAAAGAATTGTCCCATGCATGTGAAAGTATTCATTTCATTATGTTTTATTCTACCAAAGAACTAGACACATGGAATAAGAAGAATTTATGTATACAAATATTCCTGACCTTCAGCCTATTGTAGGCTTAAAATTTCCTCTGTCCATAACACTCACATGAGATGCTCAATCCAATTTTGAGTAGTCCTAGATGAAAGTATTCAATATCAATGATGAGGGAGAATTATAGAATTATGTCTGCATCCATATTCATATCTAAATAAGCAGTCAACATTTATTAAATATCTATTATTTGCAGAGTACTGTACTAAATGTGGGAGATACAGGAAAGGCAAAAGACAGTCCCTTCTTGCACAATCTAATGAGTGAATCAATATGCAAACAATTATGCACAAACAAGATATACATGGGATAAATGGGAGATAATCAAAAGAGAAGAGGCACTAAGATTAAGAGACAAAAGAAAATGTTTTGAGCTTGATAGTTAGCAAAGGCATGGCAATCCTGTGGCTGAGTCCCTGAGACTTGCCCTAGAAGGTGCTGTCCAAAGAGAGTCATCAAAGTCTTGTGGAAGAGAGAAGTCAAGACAATTGACAATGGCCTAGGTAGGATGCAGTGAATGAAATTGGTATCTTCAATGTTTGACCAAGCTCTAGTGCTTGACAGAGACTGCTTCAGCCACCTCCGTAGCTGTTGGAACAAATTATACTCAGCATGTGCTTGGGGTGAACAACCCCCTAAATCACCTATAGGTTTGAAGCCTGTTGGTTACCCTCAACCTGGATTAGCCTGCCTGCCAAGACAATTTGCCAAGTTTGGCCATTGTACATGCTAGAGTTTCTTGAAGCCATAGGTGAGGGTTGAGTAACAGGTGGAACACAAAGATGGATGATCAGCCCTAAAAATGGGCTTGGCAAGCCCTCATACTAAAGATGCTAGTTCTTCCTGAATACCACATATAAGAAGTATTTGCTAAAAGACTATCACAAACATAATTTTAGTTTATAAACCAACATCCCTGGCAAAGGATAAGTTGGTAGAGGAAATTCTGTGAAGAACTCAGTATGATCATCCAAATTAAATCAATATTTACCTTATTTAAAAAGGAAAATACATCCTGCTAAAGTAGTACTTTAGCTAGGACTTAAAGGAAGCCAGAGAAATCCAGAAGCAGAGATGAAGGAAAAATTCCAGGCATGAGGGACAACCAATGTAAATGCAGAGTTGGGGGAAGGAGTTTTTTATTTGAACTACAGCAAGGAAGCTAGTATCACTGGATGGGCAGAGAAATATGTAAGATTGGAGAGGTGGGAGGACAGGCAAGTTATGAAGAGCTTTAAATGCCAAATTGAGAGGTAGAGCCAAGACAGCGCCATGAAAACAGCATCTTACCAGAGCTCTCTCACAAATTCTGTCAGGTACCTCTGAAAAAGTGAATCTGTGCAGATTTGAGAGAGTTAGAAGCCACTAATAGACTGAATGGGGCCAATTTCCAAGCCAGGCGAGTCCGAAAGGTTGATGGGGCAGATCTGTAGGCTAGGAGAACGCTCAGCATGCAGAGCTGCTCCAGACAGCACCAAAGCAGAAGCAGCTGTGGAAACCAAACAGCAAGACAGGCTAGGAGAAAGCTGGGCACCTGAAACCAGCGGGGATCCCCAGGCCTCCCAACATGAGATGAGAGTGGTGGATCAGTGGAATAGGGTAGGTACACAAGACACAATAGTCAACCACTATAGCAGTCTAGTCTTTGATAAACCCAAAGAATCCAGCGTCTGGGTTAAGAATTCACTATTTCACAAAAACTGCTAGGAAAAATGGAAGATAGAAGGGCAGAAACTGAGCATATACCAATATCTTACATTGTTTACAAAAATAAAGTCAAAATGGGTTCGTTATGTAGGAATAAAGCCTGATACTATAAGCAATTTGGGAGAGCAAGGAATAGTTTACCTGTCAGATTTATAGAAAAGGGAAGAATTAATGACCCAAGAAGAGATAGAGAGTATTATAAAATGCAAAATGGATAATTATGACTATGTCAAATTGAAAAATTTTTGTATAAATAATGTCATTGTAAACAAAGACTAGGAGGGAAACAGAAAATTGGGAAAAAAATCTTTACAACCAGTGTCTCTGATAAAGGCCTCATATATAAAATATACAGAGAACTGAACCAAATTTGTAGGAATGCAAGTCATTCCCCAATTGAGAAATGGTCAAAGGATATGAACAGGCAGTTTTCAGAAGAAGAAATTAAAGACATCTATAGGCATATGATAAAATACTCAAAATCACCAATGATTAGAGAAATGCAATTCAAAACAACTCTTAGATACCACATTTCTCCTGTCAGATTGACTAACATGACAAAACAGGAAAATGATAAATGTTGGAGAGGAGGTGGGAAAATTGGAACATTGCTACATTGTTGGTGGAATTGTGAACCAATCCAGCCATTCTGGAGAGCAATTTGGAACTATGCCCAAAGGGCATAATGTGCATACCCTTTCACAAGAGATTACACAAGCAGGAAAGGAACCCATATGTACAAAAATATTTATCACAGCTCTTTTTGTGGTGGCAAAGAATTGGAAATCAAGGGCATGCCCATCAATTGGGGAATGGCTAAACAAATTGTGGTATATCAATGTAATGGAATACTATTGTGCTATAAGGAATGAGGAGTAGACGGACTTCATCACAACCTGGAATGACATATATGAACTGATGCTGAGTAAGGGGAGCAGAACCAGGAGATCAATATATACGATTATAGATATATGATATCTGTAAGGACTAACTGTGATAGACTTGACTCCTCTCATCAATGCAAGGTTCAAAGACAGTACCAAAAGACTCATGATGGAAAAAACCTATGCACATCCAGAGAAAGTATTTTGGAGTCTGAATGCAGATGGAGGCCAACTATTTGATCTTGTTTTTTTCCTTCTTCTTTGGTTTCGTTTCTCCGTTCTCATGATTCATTCCATTGGTTATAATTCTTCTCTACAACTGGACTATTACATAAATAAGTTCAATGTGAAGGTAAATATAGAACCTACATTAGATTACATGCCATCTTGGGGGGGGCAGGGGGGAAGAGAGGGAGGGAGAGAAATTTTGGAACCCAAAAACCTATGGAACTGAAAGTTGTAAACTAAAACTAAAAATAAAAATAATTAAAAAAGAAAAATGCCAAATTGAGGATTTCATATTTGTTCTTGGAGGAAATTAGAAGCCTTTGGAGTGTATTGGGGGTGGGAGGGTAGCATAGCCAGATTTAAGCTTTAAGAAGATCAGTTTGACAGCTCAGTTGAAGATAAACTGCAGTAGGGAAAGACTTTTGGTGAAGTTTAATGAAATATATATCCATCAGATTATTAGGTAAAATTTCATTTTCCATTAAAGTATTCCTTTGATTCCTATCTGAAGGTGACCCTGGATCCTCAAAGGCAAGGAAAGCAAACTCTACTAGGTCCTATCAAACTTGAAAGGCTGAGTAGTTTCAGCCACAGACCAGCTTAGCTAAGCTCAATAAGGGTTCAATACAGAATGCTCTTTATCAGGCAAAGATTATGAGCTATATTAACTCACAAAAAAGCTGTAGGTGGTAAAATTAGCTTGTAGAAAAATTGTGTGAGACAACTAAGCCAGGATATTTCAAATGTATTTATAGATGACATGACAACAAATAGACACAAAATAGAACAGATTTTCTACCATTCCTAAAAACAAGTCTCAGTATCCAATATGTTAATATGAAGAAGTAGAAGTGGAACTTAAGATTAACTTGCAAAGAATAGCTAGACTTGACCTGACCAAATACACACACACATGCACATAAACACACACACACACACACATACACACACACACACACAATCTGTGCCAGAAACAATTCTGAAGGCATTCATAGATTCATTATCAGACTGTCTAATAGAAGGAAGAAGGTAGATATAGACAACTAGATAGAGATAAATATAGAGATAGTGATAGAGAAGGAAAAGAAATGAGACAGTGATAAATAGATAATATAGATATATTCCTATATTATTCTATGTATCCTATGTATCATTTCTATATATTCTATGTATCCTATTTATCCTTTCCCTTCATTACTTAGTATCATTGTCCTTGGGAATCCAATATTCATGAAACTTCTCCATTGTACAGAAAAGAAAACAAATGGAAAGGAAGAAGCAAATATACCTGTTCTTCCTTATTGGTTTTAGTTCTTTAACCAAGTCACTAAATGAAACTGTTGTGCCTAGCATCAGGGAAACATGAGAAAAAGTAGAATTGCGTGCCAGGGAAGAGGAATTAATAAAAATACCTAAAACTAAAGAACTCTTCCCTAAGGCTGAAGCACTTAGTCCTACAAAAGGATGAAAGCAATTACGATTTAATTATGTTCAGGAATAAGAAGAACACACCTCATAGGAGGGACTGATATATGAACCAATATAGAACAAAATAAACATAACCAGGGAAACAGTATATATATATATATATATATATATATATATATATATATATATATATATATATATATATATATATATATATATATATATATATATATATATATATATAT
>CM053625.1:282571605-282624419 GCA_028646595.1 Phalanger gymnotis | reverse complement strand
TGGGTATCTTACCCCACAGGAAAGAAGGAGGAAGAAGATAATAAAGGGGGGATGACAGAGGAGAGAGCAGATGAAGGTAATCAAAAGCAAACACTTTTGAAAAGGGACAGGGTCAAGGGAGAAAATCCAATAAAGGGGGATAGGTTAGGAAGAAGCAAAATATAGTTAGTCTTTCACAACATGAGTTTTGTGGAAGGGTTATACATGTTGAATTGCTTGACTTCTTAGGGAGGGTCGGTGGGAAAGGAAGAGGGGAGAGAATTTGGAACTCAAAGTTTTTAAAAAAAATTAGATCTTCAAAAACAAAAACAAAAATAAGAATGCTTGGAAGTTCTCTATTTGGTCAAATATCTTTTTTTCCCTGAAGAACTATACTCAGTTTTCCTGGGTAGGTGATTCTTGGTTGTAATCCTAGCTCCTTTGCCCTCTGTAAAAGCTGCTAAATCTTGTGTTATCCTGGCTATGGCTCCATGATATGTGAATTGTTTCTTTCTGGCTAATTGTAATAGCTTCTCCTTTACCTGGGAGCTATAAGATTTGGCTGTAATATTCCTGGGAGTTTTCATTTTGCCATGTCTTTCAGGTGGTGATCAGGGGATTCTTTCAATTTATATTTTAATCTCTGGTTTTGAATATCAGGGCAGTTTTTCATGACAATTTCTTAAAATACAAATTCTCAATTCTTTTTTTGATCATGACTTTCCAGTAGCTCAGTAATTCTTAAACTATTTCTTCTGCATCGATTTTCCAGGTCAGTTGTTTTTTTCCAGTGAGATATTTCACATTATCTTCTATTTTTTCATTCTTTTAATTTTATTTTATTGTTTCTTGATTTGTCATGAAGTCTTTAGCTTTAATTTGCTCCATTATAATTTTTAAGGAGTTATTTTCTTCAGTGTGCTTTTGTACCTCCTTTTTGATTTGACTAATTTTAATTTTTAAAGAGTTTAATTTTTTCTTTCAGTGAATTTTTCTCTTTTGCCATTTGGCCAATTATGCCTTTCAGGGCATTCTTCTCCTCATTGGCTTTTTGTACCACTTTTATCATTTGGCCTAGTCTATTTTTAAGGTTTTATTTTCTTCAGTATTTTTTGTGCTTCCTTTACCAAGATGTTAACTTGTTTTTCATGATTTTTCTTGCATCACTCTCATTTCTCTTCTCAATTTTTCCTCTACCTTTCTTACTTGATTTTCAAAATCCTTTTTTAATTCTTCCATGGCCCAAGAACAATGCATATTTTTCTTGAAGGCTTTGGATGCTGGAATTTTGACTTCTTTATCTTGTGAGTATTTGTTTTGATTTTCCTTATCGTCATAGTAACTTTCTATGATCAGAAATTCTTTCTGTTTGCTCATATTCCAAGACTGTTACTTGACTTTTAGCTCTTTGTTAAAGTGGGGCTGGTTCTGCTTCCAGGTTGAGGGTACATTGTCCCAAGCTTCAGGGATTTTACACGACTATTTGCAGAGATACTGTTCCTGTACCTGTAGGTACCTGTAAGCTTGCAGTTTTTCCAAGGTGGTATGATCTAAGGAGAGGTGTGTTTACTACTATCCTGGCCTGTGCTCTGGTCTGTGAGTGACCACAAGCACTCTTTTCTGCCTGGAACTGTGATGAGGGTCCCTGCTCCACTGTGGCCACAAGCTTTGGTGTGCTACTGCTCCTCCTCACCCTGGGACTACCACCCAGGACTATGACTCAAATCTGAGTATGGGCAAAGCAACAGAGTCCTACTCCCAGTGCCATCATAGAGACCCTTATAATCTCCTTCTGATCAGTTTTTCAACTCCCTTTTCATCCGTGGGCTAGGAGCTCCAGAAGCAGCTGCTGCCACTGCTGACTCAGTGGTTCTCAAAGCCTGCTCCATGTTTGCTGGGGCCTAGTCTATAAAGGTTGGACCCACACAGGACTGGCCTCCACCCTCACCCAAGTCAGCACCAAAAGACCTATTTTGGCAACCTTGTAAGATGTCTTTGGCTAAAAAGTTATTTTGCCCCATCCTTTTGTGGGTTCTGCCACTCCAGGAATTTTTATGGAATTATTTAAAGATGTTCAGAGGGATTTGGGGGAGAGCTCAGGTGATTCACTGCCTTTTCTCTGCCATCTTGGCTCTGCCCTCTGGGATTCAGTTTCAAGAGGAACTACAAGGCCAAGCAATCCAGAAGATGCTGCACTATTATAACGTTATATCAAGGCAGTGTACAGGGCAACAGAAGGAAGTATGATGAGGCCCTGGAAATGAAAGTAATCAACCTCGATTCTGTAGAAAAATTAAGAAAAGATGCCCCTTCTTCTTCATAGCAGATAGGGGAAACTATAAGTATATAATATTACATATGTCCCCAGATTAATTCATTTATTCTAAGTCCTGATGAACCATTTTTAAAATTTTTTTGTTACAAAATAAGTGTTACTTTGAGTAGAGGAGCAAGGGAGGGATATATCTGAACATGGTATGATATAAAAAACAATATACATAGCATAACAAAATCTTATAAAAAGATAATATTCTACTTTAAAAGTAGATACCAGATGCATATTTAATTTTATTTCATTTGGGTTAATTACTAGTATCACAGTACGGGACTGCATTTCTATTTTTGGGTCTCTATCTTCTATACACAATAACAATTTTTGGAAGAGTAAGCTTTTCTGCTCAGAGTTCTGTGACTTAACATAATTATTGGTGTTTCTACTTCTCTCTAGGTTTGATGCTTGTTTTCCCCGTTTATGAATTGCTGAATTGCACATAGAATTATACTCCACATAGGACACTTCTGAGTTTTCATTGATTGCACGTTATTTTTCCTGAATCTACATTAATATACTACATACCTGTCATTAGTTGTCATTATATTGACTAAGTTTAAAGACTGCTAATGTGTCTAATTTGAACTCAACAACCTTAATTAGATGTGCCAAACATTGGTCAGAACTTAAAAGTTCAGATCATAGGAACTCAGATTCTCAGGATCAGATGATTAGAAATTTAAATCAATTGGAACTGGGTTTATTCTTTCCTTGATGTCATTTTTCTCTACAAACCTCTCCAAGAGGAGCATTTTGTTATAGACCAAGTAAAAATCCATAACAAAAATCAAAAATGAAAAAGGGGACTTTATTCATAAGAGTCAGAGTTCTTCTTTGAAATGGAGATTAGATCTCAGATGATGTTCTTGATAGTTCAAGGAAGGGTAAAGACTTCTGTTGACAAATATCTCTCTCAATGCCCTTTGGGCTCATTTTAGATTTCTTTGTCCCTAACATCGGCAAAGAATCTTTATGACAAATTTGGGGACAAATTTGGATGAAAATATCGATATGAACAGCTGAGAACTAACACATTTAATATATCTTCCCTTCATTTGAATGGCATCATTCAAATATGGCATCTTTGGCCATCAGATAAGAGCACATCAAAATGGAATAAATACTGGCTCCAGAAACAGAATCCCAAAATAATTTTTTTTTTGTTTATGCCTGGGACTTTTTTTACATTTTAAAAACAACTACTTATTTTTACATGGATATAATGTGTTTCTCCTACTGCTCAACTATCAAACAACAACAGCCATAGCAATAAATGAAAAGCAAAAACATCATAAATAGGCACAATACAGCAAAACAAATTCCCACATTGATCAGGCTGGAAAATGTTTGTCTCTTTCTCTGCATTTGATGTTCATCACAGATTTCACCATCAGTCTTCTATAGCCACTGTTTCTCATTGCATTGATGAGAGTTTTAAAGTTTTCCAAAGTTTTTGCTCTGTGATGTTGTCATTGTAGGAATTGCTCTCTTGGTTCTGCTTCATTTCCTCTATCTCAATTCAAAGAAGTCTTTCCAGTTTCCTCTGAAACTGCCCACTTTGTCATTTTTGACACAATAATATTACATTATATTTACATGCCATAAATTGTTCAGTCATTCACCAATAGGAAGACAGCATATTAGTTTCCAATTTGAGACATGAAAACAGCTACTATGAATATTTTCATATATTAAGATCCTTTGCCTATTTCTTTGATCCTTTCAGAGTATAGCTGGGTCAAAGATTATACATAGTTTGATAACTTTGGGCGCATTGTTCCAAATTGCTTTCAGAATAGAAGGCTTGAATTTAAATGTTGTCTCTAGTACTACCCTGGGGATAAGCATAGGGATTAGACACATGATTTCATTTACATATGGAATTTCCAAGTATCTAAACTCCCTTTCTCTGCAAATTATAGTTTTATAGAGTTGCCTAGAGCAGAGGTGTCAAATAGGCAGGCCGTGTCTACATCTGGCCCACAACACTACCAGTGAGGCTCTAACAAGTTTAAAATATAATTTGAAAATACTGGGGAAAATAATTAAAAATATACTAGAATGTAGATAATGTTAATATGTGGTTTTCTAACTCAATGTGTGGCCCACAGAGATCTTTACATATGGTTTAATGACACTGATTTCTATTTGAGTTTGACTCCATTTGCCTAGAGTACTAAGTGCTTAAGTGACTAGTCCAATGGCACATAATCAATACATTTTAGAAGTGGGACTTGAACCCACATTTCCCTGGCTGGGTAGGTCAGCTCTCCTTCCATTACACTATGTAGCCACTCATCAACTGTGCAACTTTGGGCAAATCACTGAATCCTCCTCAGCCTCAGATTCTTCATCCATAATAATAATAATACCTGATATTTCTATTACACCTGAAGGTCCTGAAAATTTCTTTACATATGTTATCTCATTTGGTCCTCACAACAATCTTGTAAAGTAGGCATTGTTTTACCAATGAGGAAACTGAGGCTGAGACAGGTGAAGTGACTTGCCTGAGGCAACACAGCCAGTATGTATCAGAATAGTATGTATCAGAATCAAGACTTGAGCTGTTTTGCTTTGTTTGGTTTTGTTTTTTATTTTGTTTTTTTCCTGTCTTGGAGGCCAGTCGTCTTTCCAGTAAGCCAAGGTGCCTGGAGATTGTCTTCCCAACTTGGTACAAATCACTTAATCCTCTTTTGCCTCCATTTCTTCATCTGTAAATAAAGTATTGGACCAGATGCTGTTGAGGGTCCCCTTTAACTCTAGTTCTCCAATCTCATGAGTCTCCTCTGTGGCCATCTTTTTTTTAATTCATTTCTGAACATTATTGGTCTTTAATTGCCCTTGTCAGTTTGTGGGACTAAGCACTCCAGCAACTGGCAAATGACTTTTTAAGGTTTTTAAAATCCTTCTTCCTTGCTAGATAATTGTATTCTTTTTCATGTTTCCCTGGTGTAAAGACCAACATTTTCATTTGGTGAATTAGTTAAACAACAAAAACCAACCAAGAAGAAAATGTATATTTGCTACTTTCCTCTCCTCCATTGCTTTTTTCTGCACCTTGGAGAAAATTTAATGGGTTTTAGAGGTGGGGGGGGAGTTGTAAAGATCTCAGTGAAGTTCAGGAACACAATCAATTGAACAGGTAGTGATTGTGCTTTTAAACTGAGTTTATGGCTGAATCTTAATGTGATTTTCTTTCATACTCATTAAAGTGTCCTTTATATTTAGTGTACCTTCAAAGTCACACAGAAGGGACAGAGATATTGGCAACAGTGGTGCATCTCCCCTAAATGGGCATCATGTGTACCTTCATTCAACAACCTTCCATCATTCCATAGATCTACACTGCCTCCAAAAAATTTGCCTTTTCTTCTTTTAAATCCTACTCAAATTGCCCTTTCCCTCAGATAATATTTATAAAACACTTGGTACGGAACCTGGCACAGAGTATGTATACAATATGTGCTCATTCTCTTGTCTTTCTCTTCCCTTCTTTTCCCATGCCATTCTTACAGTCATCACAATATTCTCAATCCATACCATGTCACGTCTGCACCAGGCTTCTGGAAAGTCATCCCGTGTTTAGCCTCTGCCATTGAATGTAGCCCTTTATCCACTGCCAGATTATTCTAAAGCATTCACTGAGAACACCCTCAACTGGCATAGCATGGTATAATAAGACAGAATGCAGGAAGACCTGGATGTGGATCCCACCTCAAACACTTCTTAATTGGGTGACCAGGAACAAATCATATATTTTTCTGGCCTCAAATATATTCTTCAAATAGGGAAAATAATACTTATAATACCTATCTCATTCTGTTGTTGTGAGGATGAAATGAAATTTCTATAAAGCCCTTTGAAAACATTGAAACATTGTGTAAATGTCCACTACACTAATAGAACTGCCCCTTTGCTGTTGCCCAGGCCCATGGCATGCTACCTCCTCTTTGCCTATACAAAGCCCCATCCTCAAAAATTCACATTAAGCTTCACTTTTCTAGGAAGCTGACTTTGATTCTGTTTCATCAACATTTACTGAACTTCTATTGTGCTTGTAGTGAATAACATACAGTTCAGTGTACAGAGTCATACACTGGCACAGTGGATAGAGTAAATGACCCAGAGTCAGGAGACCTGGATTCAATTCTTGTCTCAGACACTTAATAACTGTGTGACTCCGAGCAAGTCACTTACCCTCTTTCTGCCTCAGATTTTTCATCTGCAAAATAGGGATAAGTAGTACTACCTCCCAGGTTGTTATGATAATTAAGCAAACAAATATTTGTAAAGTATTTTGCAAACCTTAAGTACTATGTAAATGTTAGGTGGTGATGGTGGTGGTAGGTAGTAGTTGTAGTAGTAATAGTAGTAGTAGCAGTAGGAGGAGGAGAAGGAAGAAGAGAGGAGGGAATAGTGGTAGTAGTAGTAGTAGTAGTAGAAGTACTAGTACTAATACTAGTACTAGTATTACTAGTAGTACTAGTAGTTGTTGTTAATGGAGAACTCACATGAGGCAAGCACTCATGTGGTGGTCAGAAGAAGCAATACAAGGACACTCTCAAAGTTTTCCTTAAGAACTTTGGAATTGATTGTGTGACATGGGAGACACTGGCATAAGACCATCCAGAATGGTGTTCCCTCATAAGAGAAGGTAGTGTGCTATATGAGCAAAGCAGAATTGAAGTAGTTCAAAAGAAATACAAGATGCACACAAATGTTCACATGGACTATTTGTGCCTGACCTATGGTAGAGCATTATGAGCTCATATTGGTCTGATCAGCTACAGTCAGACTATAACTTTACTCTAACATAATTATGTCAATTTGATCCTCTTTGAGAATGAAAGACAACCACCAAACAAACAAGTAGTGGTAGTAGTACTAGTGATAGTAATAGTAGTAGTAGTAGTAGTAGTGGTAATGGTAGTGGTAGTGGTAGTAGTAGTAGTAGTAGTAGTAGTAGTAGTAGTAGTTTGTTGTTGGCATTTGTGGGCTTAATCCATTTATTATTTAACATACATTAGTTCAATCTCACTAACTAGAAGGTTACCTTCTTAGAGTCAGTCTTATGATGTTCATATGTTTTAGAGCACTTAATACAATGATAAATTTTGTCATCTCCAATAGATATCTCTTAGTTTATTCATTTCTAACAATCTCTGGAAAGGGTTAGTTGGCCACAAAAACCCTGGGATTTATGGCTCTTTTTGGGAAGAGAGGAAATTAATGGGGAGTTCAGTCTTCAGAATGCACAAAGGAGGTTTTTCACTACTAAGTAAGTTAGTAATTT
The DNA here is from genome assembly GCA_028646595.1 of Phalanger gymnotis. Taxonomy (NCBI): domain Eukaryota; kingdom Metazoa; phylum Chordata; class Mammalia; order Diprotodontia; family Phalangeridae; genus Phalanger; species Phalanger gymnotis. Next base: position 282,616,812 of record CM053625.1, on the reverse strand, counting down.
GGGCAGCACACAAAGAAAACAAAATGTGGAGGAGGGAGAGATGGTGGTTGTGCAATGTCAGCAAGCAAGACTTAGACCACATCTGTAATTTCCTTCTTCAACATCACAGGAGCCATGGGTCTCCTAAACGGACAAGTAAAGAGATGTGTATGGCTGTTTTAATGAGGGCACACTAGTAGCAGGAACTGCTGAGATAAAGCTGCTGAGCGAGGAATGGACATTTCTCACCCTGCTTCTGCCTTATATTTGTTTATTTGTGTGCGCATACTTATCCTGTTAAAGGCCACATTTGCCATATTTAATTTTATTTGCCATGAATATCTTATGGATGCCTGGCGTCCCTTTGTTTTTGGACTGAAGGTGAAATGGTAAAAGCACAAGAGAGGCTGATCTTTCTTAACACAAGGCTGGGAGCTCATATTCTAGTCCATTATTAGAGAGTTGCGCTCTCTAACTGGGAGCATAAACACAAGCCATTTTTGGATTTCCATGTGTAGAATTACTACAAACATAGGCAGTGTTTTATAAATCTGCCCATAGATATGAGCCTAAGAATATTTAAAAGTTATGCATTTATTCATGCATCCATTTCCTCATTCATTTTTGTATTCATTCAACAAATACTTCCCAGGCTAAGCTTACTTATTTAGAGTTTATTTATTTGCAAATGCTTTTTAGTGATTGGGTGTGTTTATTTTTAAATTAACTGAAAGCAAATTGTCCAATCTTTATGTCTGATGGCTCATTTTTGCACTTAGTCACAATTATGCCTGTCTCCATTTTGTACCAGGCAGCTCTGTCAAGCCTTAGGAAATAGCTCCCCCAAAACCTCACAACACTCAGACATTATTTTTGATAAAAGTAGAACTTTTTAATGGCATCTTTGATATCTTTTCAAAATGCCAATGATTTTGAAATGCATACTTTTTGGCTTTGGAATTCGCAGCTATGCAATTTCTCATACAGATAAGGAAAAACACTTGCCTGGGTAAAACACATGTGAAAAGAACTTTGGCAAGGTGTGAACACACTTTCTACAGACCATTTGACAGTTTTTGAAATGCTGAAAGCAGCTGTGCATAACTGTTAACTTGGCATTCACACCTATGATTCAATAGCTGGGTACATCAAGTATCCACCTGTGACCACAGGAGCATGAAAGCAAATTGAAACAACAGTACCACCTGCCTACTCCCCTCAACTCAATTTCCAACTCAAGCAAAAAAAAAAAAAGAAAAAAAAAAGGGGAAAAAAAAGACCAATCCCATCCCCAAAAACCATTCCTATTACATCTCATTTCATTGCACTGGTTACTGTGGAAACATTGCTATTATATTTGCAAATTTGTCTACTCAGTATTTGTTCAAGATTATTTATTTGCAAATACATGTTTATTAGTGATTATCTCTGTTTATTTTTAAATCAATTGAAAGCCAATTGTTGTAGCTACTTGGCAAAAGGTGCAATCTTTATATCTATTGGTGCATCTTTGCACTTAGGCAAAAATTTTTCCTACCTCAGTTTTGTATCAGGCAACTCTGTCAATCCAGAGGAAGCCTAGGAGAGAAATTCCTAGGAGAGAAAAGATGTTTCTAACTGTTCTTTAGAAAAGTGCATCCACGGCAAAGAATTGGAAATTGAAAGGATGCACATCAATTGGGGGATGACTGAACAAGTTGTGGTACGTAGACATAATGGAATACTATTATGCCATAAGAAATGATGAACAGGCAGATTTCAGAAAAACTTGGAAAGGCTTACATGAACTGATGCCAAGTGTACATATTAATTTTCTAAATTAGAAATAGGAGTAAATATTAATGGATGAAAGCAAAAGAGCAACAAATGTTCATTTTTACCTCAATATAGAAAGTACTAGATTCACTTGGGTATCCTATCTACAATTCACTTTTCAAAAGAGGAAAAAAATATGGAAATTCATTTTCTTGCAAGTGCAGAAATGCCCTAACTTCCCTGCTGAACTCAAGTCTGGCAATATTCAATTGATTTTCAGACATCTTGAACTGGATTCCAGTAGACGTCTTAAACTTTACATGTCCAAAAGTAAATTCATTGTCTTTATCCTGAAACCTTTCCTCTAAACCATTATCTTCCCTAACACTATAGAGGGTAAAACTATCTTCCCAGTCCTTCAAGCTTAAAACAATAGGTAATATCATTGGCTCCTCATTATCTCTAACTCCCCATATGCAATCTGATGCCAACACTTTTCAATTTCACTTTTATAGTCCCTTTTCTCCTCTAACACTGTCACCAATCTTCTACAAACCCTCATCACCTCATGACTGGATAGCACCCTGAAAGGTCTACTTGCCTCAAGTTTTTTCCCAATGCAATTCATCCTCTATTCAGTAGTCAAAGTTATTGTCCTAAAGCATATGTCCAACTACATCACATCTCTACTCAATAAATCCCAATAGTTCCTCAACACTTCTAGGATCAAATACAAAATCCTGTTTGGCATTCAAAATGTTTCATAATGTAGACCCCTCCTACCTTTCCAGTATTCTTATACTTTTTCATGTTCTTCTCAATTCAGTGACATTGGCCTCCTGGGTGTTGTGTGAACAAGATGCTCTATCTCTTGTTTCTGGGCATTTTCTCCTGCTGACCTGCATGCCTAGAATTGTCTTCTTCATCTCCTGCTGCCTTTCCTGATTTTCTCGGTGTCCCCAGTGCTTAGCATAGTAACTGGAACATAGAAAGTGGTTAATTAATACTTGTTACCTTTTTGCCTGTTTATCTCATACAACCACCCTCCAACCACACTATAAGCTGCAGCCAAAGTGGACTCTTCTGTCCACATCTGAAGATACATTCACTTTACCAGTTGCATTCCATTATTCAGAATGTCCACTATCCCTGGAATGCCCCTTTTCTTCCTTTTTAATTTATTGAATATTAATCTGTCCTTATAATCACAACTCAAATGCTACTTCCTCCAAAAAAAACTTCCCTTGTTACCCATAGTCAGTAATGCCTTTTTTCTTTAAACATAATATGGTATTTTTATAGCTCTCTAATGTGCATAGTATATTATGTCACGTATTGTAGCTATGCTTGTATATTATCTTCCTAGAATATGAGGTCATTACAACCAGTTAAATTTTCCATCTCCATCAGTGAATAGCTTAATATCTTCACAGAGGAACTTAATAATAAAAAATTATTACATGAATGTAATATTTGTTGTATTTTATCTAACCAAGAAATAAGATGAAAAAAACGTAGCTCCCCTAGCTCTGTATTTTAATCCTTTGCGTTTTGTAAATTATCCTAGACCCACAGTTTTATATTGTTCTACATCTCACCAAAAATAGAAGTCTTTTTTTAAATCAAATTAAGAAAAGAGAGAAAAATCATATGTAACTGATACAGACATTTAAAAATAACCCAAGGGTAATTGGGTTAAAAGAAAGGGTGGGAGAACAATTAATAAAGATAGAAAAGGAAAGGAAGAAGAAAACAAAGGGGGAAACAACATTGATTTCAGAGTCCCACAGGAACTCAAATTATATTTGTGCTGCACCTATAATGAAACATACTACTATATTTATGATCAGCTATGACATATCTTGTAAACTTTTATATTATTACTTCTTTACATTATTTTTATATAGCACTTATTAACTGTGCATTTACTGAATTAGTAAAGAGGAAAGATGCAATGATTGACTGCATGTTTAGTTATCATGTGACGAATATTAATAAATAATGGAAATCATGTCACACAAGTTTTCTTAATCATTTTATCCATAATAAATTCATAATTTATGAATAAAGATAGGTTGTTTTGGCCAAATCTTTTTTTTACAAAATATCTTTTGGAAGAAGATCAAAGGCAGGCTTGATCCTAAGTAAAATTGGGAATTAGGTAAAGTTTATCTTGGGATCCTCAGTTTCTTTTTTCTAGAATCTATTCCCCACTCCCTATTCCCGCTCCCATTTTCTTAAATGGTTTTGTCAGGTTTTCCTTTTATCCTAAAGTATAAATATTTATTAACCTCTTAAAGTGTTACTTCATTCAGGAGGGATTTGCTTTTAAATTAAAGTTATTCATCTCAAAGAGTAAATTTCAGCAAGTAAAGGGGAGGGGAGGGACTGAGGAAATTCAGAGGGCATCATCATGAAGTCATTTAATGATACTATCGCTACTATTACTATCAGATAAGGCAGAAAACAGGAAGCTTTAAGCTTACCAAGGATTTCTCCTCTATCATATCCAAGCCGAAAATGGATTCCCTATAGATGGTGAAGTCTGTTCTGTGTGTAACACTGTGCTGCTTGAATTAATTATCAGCATATTGCAGGGACTCCTGCATGAAATCTATAAACATTCAAAAGAGTTTGATATAATTATCAAAACAGGAAAAAAAACTACAAGTGGATGAAGAATGTCTATTGTGTAGAAAATATGCAGTTGAAAGGACAGAGCTTACAATCTGGACTCATATTTTGGGTACAATGTGAATGAATAATGAATTTGGCCCAGAATTCCACAGGAAAACAGTTCAGTCGCTGTTCAACAAGAAAAGGATGAAATAGTGTGTTGATCACCTTAGAGAAGATGAAAAATTCTTTTAATGACCCAAAGCTTCTTCTAGAAACAAACACCTAAGATCAAATGTAAAATCTTATGTCTGCCTTTTAAATCCATCCATAATCTGACCTCCTCATCAGACTCCAAGTATTTTCACTGGCTGCTGCATGACTGGAACTCCCTACCTCCTGATCTCCACCTTCTAGATTTGTTGGTTTCCTTTGAATATTGGCTAAAATCCAACCTTCCCAGTCCTCCTGAATCATACTGCCTTTCCTCTGACTCTACCCTAGTGTCAATTTATCCACAGTATAATTTATTTGTACATAGTTTTGTTGTTTGTGTGTGTGTGTGTGTGTGTGTGTGTGTGTGTGTGTGTGTGTGTTGTCTCTCTTATTAGTCTTTGAGTTACTTGAAAGCAGAGTCTATCTCTATTTTGTTTGGTTGTTGGGGGGAGGGGTTGGTAGTGGGGGTTTTCTTTGTACCACAGAACATAGAACCTGGCACATTGTAAGTGAAATAGAAAGTTGTACACAGTAGATTTGCAGTTTCGTGTACACTTGTTGTGCCATGTTATGGAAATGCTTGTTTATTCCATAAATTAAAAATAAAATTTAATAATAAAAAAAAAAGTTAAAGACTTCAGAAAAAAAAAATGTTCAACTGATTCATTAATGCCAAAATCTTCCACTTTGACTGCACAGATTTGAGTCATGGAATGCTATAAACCTCGGTAAGGCCAATCAGAAAGCGAAAGATCTTTCCTCGTTGGTTGAATAGGCCTCAGGTGCGGCCAACAAAGGGAGGCCTGATTAGAGACAGGCCCACACCTTTTCACTAACTAGATATGAAGCCCCAGGCCTTTTGCTAGTTAAGCCATGAGGGTGTAAAGTCCTCAGGGCCCTAAAGAGAGTTGATAAGACCAGAGCCAATGGTATGTGCACTGAGTTCTAGTCAATCAGATGCTGGCTAGGACTGTATAAAAAGAGAGCCCAGAACTGAAAGCAATGGAACTGAGAGAGGCAGAATTCAGAAGCAGACATCAAGAAGACCTTGAGGAAGCAGACACTGAGAGACACCCAGCGTCAAGAGAGACTGCAGATCGAGAGTGCAGAACAAGAGTTTTGGAGAACAAAGAGCTGAGAATCTGCAGAGAGCTACAGGAATGGGAATTCAACCCAAGGAAAAGGAGCAGGAACTTTGCAGAAGAGAGTACTGAGTGAGAGTTAGGATTTGTGAGTGATTGTTTACAGGAAGGCCCCAGCAGGGGGCTAGGTTACAGGATGACTTTTCTCCTTTCCATGATATTGTGTTATAATTTCCTTGTTGCTACATTGAGGTGGGCTTACTGGCTTTAGAATATTATTGCTACTATATGGAATTGGAATTACTGGTCCTGGGATTGGGTTCTCTTGTGTCTAAATAAATGCTATACTTTCTCTGCCTTCTACCTAGAGAATTTTTTATACTTCATGATTCTGAACCATTCAGGCATGTTCATGGCCATCCTCGAGGTCATGAATCTTGCCTTACTAATTAATAATAAACTCCAAAGCACTGAAATAGAAAATCAACAAAGGGCAATGGAGGGACACATAGTATGAGGGGACTATAGCAAAACCATCTGTGAATTAAGTTGTAGAAGCCAAGTAATGACTTCCATTGTAAAAAGATATGAGCAAAAAAGATGAGCTTGTCCTATGGCAAAAGCAAGAGGGGTCTAAAAATCAGTCAGTCTGTTCTCTACTAGTATACTTGTGGCTTCTAAAGAACATAAAAAAGATAACCAGTGTATCAGTTGGAAGCCTATGATGAACTTATGGGCGTGCAAGAACTAGAATTACACACATAAAGGTTTCAATGGATTTTGAGCCATTGTAAGTAATACCCAAGTCATTGAGATCACGCATCCATGGGACTATTTAAGGAGATCTTACTGATTCTGAATCATTGTCTACTTGGTTTATCGAAAGTCAATAAGCCTTTATTTAAGTACTTACCTTTTGCAAGGCATTGTGCTAGATGCTAGAGATTCAGAAATATCAGTGAAATTGTCCCTGCCTTTAAGGAATTTATGTTCTACCAGAAAAGACAGCATGTATACCAATAAGTTAATGCAAAATATATATAAAGTAGGTTCAGTGGGAAAGTCTTACAATTTGAAGAAATCATCAAAGGACTTTTATATAGCAAGTAGTCCTCCAGCTGAGCTTTAAAGGAGCTAAGGTTTCCAAAAAGTGGAGGTGACAAAGGGAACACTCTAAACAGAAGGGGGATAGCCTGTGCAAAGACATAGAAACAGAAAATGGAATATTGTCTCCTGGAAAAAGATGTTAAGCCTATTTGGCTGGAATCTAGAATGCATGATAAGGAATGTGAAGGACAGGCCAGAGCAAAACTAGGAAGGGCTGTAAATGCAAAATAGGAGTTTCAGTTTTATATCACAAGCAATAGAGAGTCAATAAAGCTTTCTGAGTAGAGATGTGACTGTTTATGATGCTTTCTTTCACCAAAGGGGGAGGGGAACAAACATTTATTAACAGCCAATCACTACACCACACACTTTATAAGTATTTCACTATTCATACATAAAACAACCCTGAGACATTGGAGCCATTATTATCTTAACTGTTTAGTTGAGGAAATTGAAGTAAATATATGTTAAGTGACTTGCCCAAGGCCATTGAGCCTTAAACCCAACTCACTCTGGAGCTCTTAGTTTGGACAATAGGTCCCTGCCCTCCTAGCACAGAGTGCATGTAAATACTAAATAGTAACTGTTTCTCTTTTGCCCAGGAACCCTGAGGGTCTTCCCCTCCAGTTTGATTTTTTTTGTTTGTTTGTTTGTTTTTAAAGGGGTCCTCCCTTGATTAACATCTTAAAGGGGCCTATTCACTGAATGGACTTTACCTCAGTCAAAGTGAGAACCTGAAAAGACCTTAGCCTGAAAGGGCCAGGGTCTCCCAATGCATCCTGGGCCATCTCCAGTCCTCCTGGTGATTGTCAGGCCACTGGACCCAGATGGCTTTGGAGGAGAAAGTGAGGCTGGTGACCTTGCACAGCCCTCCCTTATTCAAATCAAAATCAACTGCAAGTCATGTCATTTCTCCGATGTCATGGTCCTCTCCAAGAAAGAAGGACAAACACAACAGCAACAACCACATATCTAGACTATTATTTCAATAATAATAACTGAAATGTATACAGTCCTCCAAAATTTGCAAATTATTATATGCAATTGTATATGTATATATATGTGTGTGTATGTATGCATGTATGTATGTATATGTGTATGTAGGTGTTATTATTGTCCCCATTTTATAGATGAAGAAACTGAGTTACACAGCTAGTAAGTGTCTAAAGCAGAACCTAAATTCATGTTTTACTGATGTGATGACAAATTCAGCACTTCAGTCACAAACCATACCCTGTTGCCTAACAGCCTTCACCATTTTCAGGCTTGTGGGATACTAGTGAGAGTCAGAGAGGCAGGAGGGACCTGTACACCTCCTTATTTTACAAATGAGAAAACTAAGACACATGAATGTGAAGGGACTTTCCTAAGGCAACATAGATAGGAGATAGCAAATGAGAAGCAAGCTTTTTTTTTCTTTTGACCCTAAATCTAGTGCTTTTTCCACTCACCTGCTGTAAAGGCAGTGAGGTGGTTCCATAGATAGAACACTGGTTGTGTAGTCAGGAAGACCTGAGTTAAAATGTGACCTCAGACACTCATTATAGCTTACAAGTTGCTGTTGTATTTGTCCTTCATTCTCAAAGAGGACCATGACATTGGAGAAATGATCACATGACTTGCAGTTGGTTTTGATTTGAATGAGGGAGGGCTGTGCAAGGTCACCAGCCTCATTTTCTCCTCCAGAGCATCTGGGTCCAGTGACCAGATATTCATCAGGACCAGTGGAAATGGCCCAGCATGCATTAGGGGACCCTGGCCCTTTCAAGCTAAGGTCTTTTTTAGGTTCTCACTTTGAGTGAGGTGATGCCCATTTGATGAACAGGCCTCTTTAAGAAGTTAATCAAGGGATGGCCCCCTTTGACCAAAACTCAGAAAAAAAAAATAAACTGGGAAGGGAAGACCTTCGGGGTTCCTGATGAAAAGAGAAACAGTTACTATTTAGTATTTCCATTCACTCTGTGCTAGGAGGAAAGGGATCAAGTTGGAGTAGTTTAAAAAAAAAGGACGTCTTGGAAATAGATTGGATATAAGAGGTAACTACAAGTGAGGAACTGAAAATGACACCAAGGTTTTGAGCACTGGTGACTGGGAGGATGGCAGTGCCCTAAACAGTAACAGTGAAGTTGAAAAGAGGTAATGGTTTCAGGGAAAATTAATGAGTTCTCTATTGGACATTCTCAGTTTAAGATGCTAACAGGACATCCAGTTTGAGACATTTAAAAGGGAGTTAGTGACGCAACATTGATTATAAATCAAGAGAGAGCTTAGAGCTGGATAAATAGGTCATAATCCTCTGCATAGAGATAGTGATCAAATCCATTGGAGATGAGGGGGTCTCTATGCAAGGTGGTGTAGGGGGAGAAGACAAGAGTTCCTAGGACAGTACCTTAGAGGGTACCTGTGGTTAGCGAATATGGCTTGAATGAGGAATCAATAAAGACGACTGAGAAGAAGCTGTCAGACAGTAGGAGGACAAGTTGGAGTAAGCAGTCTCATGAAAACCTAGAGAGGAGAAGACATCTAGAAGAAGAGGTGAATAGCAATGTTACTTACAGCTTACAGATAAGGGACAGTGTGATGGAGGAAAAAAATCATTAGATTCGAACATTTCAAGAAATCATTGGTAATTTTGAAGAGAGTTTTGATTGAATGACATCAGATGCCAGCCTGCAGAAAGTAGAGAGTGAGAGGACAGAAAGTAGAGGCATCAATTTTTTATAGCCTTCTTAAGGAGGTTATCTATGAAAAGCAGAGATTAGGATGATAGCTAGAGGAGACAGAAGATCAAGTGAAGATTTTTTCAAGGATGGAAGTAGAGTGAGAGTTCATTGGTGAAAAGAGGGAGCAAAGAATATTCTCAATCTATCACCACAACCAATGAATTAAGAATTGGGGAGGGGAGTAAGTGAAAGTGTGACCAGTACTAGAAGGGGGTGGAGCAGGAATGTGATTTATTAGAAGGAAAACATGTCTCTGTGAAAGCCAGAAGATGAAGGGAGTCAGAAAGAAGTCAAAGGAAACAACTGAAGTAATACAGCAGATTTGTTCAAAAGATTTGAGCTTCAACCCTCCGTATGCTCAGCGTGACTGAGCCCAAATTAAGAAAAGAGGGGGGCAAATTATGTCCTTTTTGTGTATATATGTGTTTAGTATATTATCTAACATTTTCCATAGGTAACTCCCAACAAGTCACTTAATTTCTCAGGGCCCCAGGCACCTATTAAGACTAAATTACAGAGCAGTTCCCAATATCCAAATGTATAAAATGAGGGAGTTTCCTCTCTGGGAGTCCTTTCTACCAATAAAAATCACAGGTTTAAAAAAAAACACCAAACATACAAAATACAAAATTATCTAAAGTTTTAAGCTTTTTGAAATACTTTCACACCCAGGATCTCATGTGAAACTCACAGGAACACTATGAGATAGGTAAATAGTATCTTCATTCCCCACCTGGCTGCAGTCTTCTGGACTCCATCAAATGTCAGGAACCTCTAAATAATGTAGGATCATTTCAATTCTGTCATGAACACATCTAAGCATTTTGGTAAATGATTTGAAACTATGCCCAAAAGGCAATAAAACTGTGCATACCCTTTTATTCAGCAAAATTATTTAGGTCTGTATTCCAAAGTGATTTTAAAAAGGGAGGAAGACCTTTTTGTGCAAAAATATTAACAACACCCTTTTTTGTGGTAGCTGAGAATTGGAAATAGAGGAGATGTCCATCAATTGGGGAATTGCTGAACAATTTGTGGCACCTGGTTATAATTGAATATTATTGTGCTATAATAAATGACAAGCAGGATAGTTTCAGAAAAACTTGGAGAGCCACACATGAACTGATACAAAGTGAAGTAAGCAAAACCAGGAAAACATTATATACAGTAACAACAATATTGTATGATGAAGAACTGCAAATGACTTCGCTATTCTCAGAAATACAGTGATCCAAGACAATTCCAAAAGACTCTCAAGGAAAAGGCTATCCACCTCCAGAGAAAGCAATGATGTTGTCTGAATACAGACTGAAGTATACTATTTTACACTTTCTTTTTTTTATTCTTTCTTTCTTTTTTCTTTTCTCCCTTCTTGCTTTCCTTCTTTCCTTCCTTCCTTCCTTCCTTCTTTTCTTTTTTCTTAGAGTCCTCTTGCACAAAATGACTAATATGGAAATGTTTTACTTGATTGCACATGTACAATATCAGATTGCTTACCATCTCAGGGAAAGGGGATGGAAGGGAGGAGGGATAGAATTTGGAACTCAAAAGTTAAAAAAAAATCTAAATGTTAAAAATCATGTTTACACATAATCAAGGAAAATAAAATATTATTTTTAAAAAGATCATTTCAACTCTGGAACTCACACCTCGTCAATATCCTTCACCACTGAAGCATTCACTTCCCTCTGAATGGAAGGTGAAGAGCTAATAATAGAACTTCCATATAAGGATGTTAACTATACCAGCCATGTCTTTATTTCCCTTACACTTCTCTGACCTTCTCTATCATGCCCCTGTGTCATGTACCTTGCTTCCTCCCTCCCCTTCCCCCTTTCACTCTTTTTTTGTGTGTGTTCTCTTTTGTTAAATTATAATATCCTTGAGAGCAAAAACTGTTTTTTTCTTTGCACTCCTAACGCTTAGCAGAGTGCCTGTTAACATGGTAGGTACTGAATAAATGATTTTCAATTGACTGTGTATTTCATAGGTGAGGAAAGTGAGGCAGAGAAAGACAAGTGATTTAACTAAGGTCATATAGTCAGCAATAAAACCAACACTAAAACCCTGGGGACTTTCTAATAATCATACCACAACCCTCTCATTAAATAAATGAAATATTTTCTAGCTTGATAATTCAAACTTCTCTTTATTTCAATTTATACTTGACTATAGGCAATATCTAGAAGGTGCAGTGATTAGAGTATCAGGCTTAGAGTCAGAAAGACTCATCTTCCTGAGTTCAAATCTGACCTCAGAAACTTAGTAGTTTGTGTGACCCTGGGCAAGTCACTTAATCCTATTTGCCTCAGTTCTCTATGTGCATAATGAGCTGGAGAAGGAAATGGCAAACCACTCTAGTATCTTTGCCAAGAGAATCCCAAATGCGATCATGAGAGTCAGTCAACTGAAATGACTCAACAACAATAAAATAGCCTGCATCACATAAAAGTATAGAAAAATTGGGAAAAGAAAGTGTAATGTTATCCTAAACACCTCACCAGAAATCTGTTATATAGATAATAGAAATCCTGAGGTACTTGGAAAGCATTTTGTGTCATAAGATCATATATGCAATGCTGAGAGCGACCTCAGAGGCTATGTATCCAATTCCTTTTTCCTAAAAACTAAGACACAGAACAGTAAAATAAGGAGTCCAAAGTCACACGTGACATTATTAGACTTTGAGCCAAGATCTTCTAATTGCAAATCCAGCTGTTTCCACTATAATAGCCCTTCTCTACTTGGAAAGATCAACCATAAGAGGCAGTACAAGAATTGCCCAATGGTATTCCCCTGTGACTATGGGGTCACCATTCCACAGATTAGTTGTGAGGTCTGACAGTTAAAAGAATTTAGCTTTGCTCAAATATAAATTTATTAATAATTGTGTGTCAATTTCTTTTCTTAGTGAGATGGGTGAAAATTCCGAGAGAGTTTTGGGCAAATAATAATCAATTTTTTAATTAGGTTAGCTGGCAGCCAGTACATTGATGATCAGTGGTTTTGCTTGGTAACCAAAGATACCAAGGGAGACCTTGACATGTCTTAAATCCCTTCTGAAAGGGAACTCCCTTGACAAGTGAAACTCAACCCTGATTAGTGGATGTTTAATGAGGAGGTGGGCTAAAAATCTTCAGGTCCTCCTAAGAACTTGGCTTCATGAGACTCCCTTAAGATACCTGGGCAAGAGGAAACTATCTAAAACCAGACCTCTCTAGCTAGTTTTCTCCTTCGTAGACTGAGTTAGTTGCCTTAAGTGCTAATGGAGGGGACCAAGGATAAGGGGTTTCTACTCCAGGCAAAGCCTTGCCTAGTCTATATTCTGGTTATACTGTAAATAGAAATTAGGTGTCCCAGTTGAGTCTCACCCAACTAACACATATGACTTCAGAACCAGGAGTGATTCTCATCACTCAGCTATGCCCTTCAGAGGCTGACTGATCTTTTCAAGAAATGTGTTTTAACAGAAATAAGAGGAAAAAGGGTGGATAACAAAGTAATAATTAGTTATTAAGATAAAATCATAATCTTAATTTTTCTCATGGTTGTCTTTTAGCAGAGGCGAGATGACTACTTTGTTTTTTATTAAGCATCATATATAACAGAAAAGAAGCATATTAACATGAATTCCAAACTCAAGAATATTTAAATCTCTATGAGTAAGCATGCCACATATACGTATATGTGTATGTATGTATATACATATATAATCAGGAAATAAGATACATTAAAGTATTATTGAATTCAGATTTTTTTTTTTAATTTAGGTTCAAAGACAGCTCCAAAAGACTCATGGTTGAACAAGCTATGCACATCCAGAGAAACCATTATAGCGTCTGAATGAGGATTGAAGCAAACTATTTACTCTCTTTTTTTTCCCCTTCTTTTTTTGGTTTCATTTTTTCTTTCTCATGATTCATTCCGTTGGTTATAATTCTTCTTTACAACATGACTATTATGTAAATAAGTTTAATATAAAGGTATATGTAGAACCTATACCGGACTACATGCCATCTTGGGGGGAGGGGAAGGAGAGAAAATTTGGAACTCAAACATTTGTGGAATTGAGAATTGAGATTGTTTTGACTTGTCTCTCAACACATTGAAATATAAACTGTTGGAAATAAACATTAATAGATACCTTGTTATTCCAGATATCTATATATAGCTATCATTCTATGAGCATTATGAGAACAGGGATCATGTTGTATCTAAAATTTGTACTTCCCTTAGTGCTTAGAATAGTGTTCTGCATGTAGTAGGTGCCTAAGAAATATTTGTTGAATTGGCCTAAATGACAATCTAGTAGAAGCTATAAAACTAGATTGGTTACTTAGGGGAAGGAGTGATATTATTCAGTGCCATCCCCCGGCCCCCATTCTAGATCCACAAAAAAAGGTTATTGAGTTTCTAATAGCTACAGTCCCTAAGTCAGCAGAAACATTTACTGCTGCAGAGCTCAGCTGGTTGGTGGGCAGTAGAATAAAGAAGCAAGAGTCATAACTCATAACTATTTGTTGTGAGCACCATTTCCTCTGAAGCCAGCACCAGATGATCAGCAAAGTTCCAGCAGGTTGAAGTTTTCAGATCCCTAGGTTTGTCATTCCTCTTTGAATAAATATAGCTGTTTTGTACTATTTGCTGTTTGTACTAATTTCATGTGTTTTATTTTCACATTTTCACACTCCTCTACACTGTAGGTATTGTTATATATACATAAATATATGTGCATATATGTGTATGTGCACACATATATGTCTGTATAACATACATACATATATACATACGCACACCTCAAATGCACTCTGAATTTATCAATCATTTCTCTATATGGAGGTAGATCGCATATTCCATCATGAGTCCCCTGGAATTCTGTGTATCAAAGTTCCTAAGTCTTTCAAAGTTGTTTGTCTTTACAACTTTGTGACATTGTTGTCATTGTACAAATTATTCTCTTGGTTCTCTCACTCATGTTTGCTCTGAAACTGTCTCCATCATTTCTTACAGCACACTAGTATTCTATCATATTTATATAACACTTTGTTGAGTTATTCTCTAATCCATGAGTACCCCCTCAATTTCCAATTCTTTGCTATACTGAAAAAGAGATGTTATACATATTTTTTGCACATATAAGTCACTTTCCTATTTCTTTGATCTCATTTTCAGTATGAGATCTAGTATTGGTATCACTGGACCAAAGTAAATATACGGTTTAATAGCTTTCTGGCCATAGTTCCAAATTGCTTTCCACAGTGGAATGAAGGCAGGTACTCACCTGTGCTTTCCCCTAAATTGCTCCAAATACCTTTAAATAATGACTCTAAACAAATTCTAGAATGGCAAAACATGCAAAAAGATGGAGCATTTTCCAGCCCAAGACAACTTAGAATGTCCACAGGAAAGGTCTTTTAGACCAAGGTAAGCCTGCACCAGTGCAGATAAGGCACAGTAAACCTGGAGCAGGCCTGAGACAACTGCAAAAGTGGTATCAGTGACGGTTTCCAGAACTCTCAACCCACAGATGGTAAGAGGATCAGAGAACGGGTGAGGAGAATTACAGAAGTCCCCGTGCTAGCACTGGGGGCAAGAGTCTGTTGCATTGCCTACACTTGGATCTGAGTTGCAGTCTTGCAGTCTTGGGTCTTACTTCCAGTGCCAGGGGGAGCACATATCCTGGTCACAGTTCCAGGTTTGAAAAGAGTGCTTGTGGTCCCTCACAAAGTAGAGCACAAGCCCGAAGAGTAGTAAACACACCTCTCCCTAGACCATACCACCTTGGAAGAACTAAAAACTTACAGTTCTCTGGAAGTATCTCTGAAAACAGCTGCGCAAAACCCCTAAAGCTTGAGACAGTGTGCCCTACACCCTGGAAACCAAGCCCCAGTTTAGCATAGAATTAAAAGTCAATAAATAGGCTAGAAAATGAGCAAACAACAGAAAAAAATTCTGACTATAGAAAGTTTCTATTGTGACAAGGAAAACCAAAACATACACTCAAAAGACAGTAAAGTCAAAGTTTCAGCATTCAAAATCTCAGAAAAATGTGAATTGGTCTCAGGACATGAAAGAGCTCAAAAAGGATTTTGAAAATCAAGCAAGACAGGTAGAGGAAAAATTGGGAAGATAAATCAGAATGATACAAGAAAACCATGAAAAAAAAGAGTCAACAGCTTGGTAAAGGAAGCACAAAAATACTGAAGAAAATAATACGCTTAAAACACAGAATAGGCCAAATGGTAAAAGAGGCACAAAAATCCAATGAAGAAAAGAATGCCTTGAAAAGCAGAATTTGGACAAATGGAAAAAGACATACAAAAATTCACTGAAGAGAAGATCTTCTTAAAAAGTAGAATTGGCCAAATGGAAAAGGAAGTACAAAGCTCACTGAAGAAAACAATTTCTTAAAAGTTAGAACTGGGCAATTGGAAGCTAATGACTTTATAAAACAGAAAGAAATATTCAAACAAAATCAAAAGAATGAAAAATAGAAGTAAAGGTAAAGTTAAATTTATAGAAATAAGAGCCATTCTCCAATTGATGAATGGACAAACATATGAAGAGGCAGTTTTCAGATAAAGTAATCAAAGCTATCAGACAAAAAAATGCTACAAATCACTATTGATGAGAGAAATGCAAATTACAACAACTCTGAGTTACTACCTCACACCTGTCAGATTGGCTAATATGACGAAAATGGAAAATGACTAATGCTGGAGGGAATGTGGGAAAATTAAAACACCAATGTACTATTAGTGAAGTTGCATACTGATTAAATCATTCTAGAGAGCACATTAGAACTCTGCCCAAAGGGCTATAAAACTACACATACCCTTCGACCAAGCAACAGCACAACTATGTCTGTCTTCTAAAGAAATTAAAAAAGGAAAAGGACCTATGAATGCAGAAATAATTATAGCAGCTATTAGTGGTGGCAAAGAATTGGAAATTGAGGAGATGTCTTTCAATTGGGGAATGGCTGAAAATGTTATGGTATATGATTGTGACGGAATATCATTGTGCTTTAAGAAATGACGAGCAAGATGCTCTCAGAAAAACATGGAAAGACTTATACAAACTGCAAAGTGAAGTGAGCAGAACCAGGATAACATTGCACAAAGTGACAGCAATACTGCCTGAGGATCTACCATGAATAACTTAGCTATTCTTAGCAATGCAATGATCCAAGATAATTCTGGAGGACTTATGATGAAAGGTGCTGTCCATCTCTGGAGAAAGAACTGGTAGAGCCTGAATGCAGATCAAAGATAATTTTTATTTATTTTATTTTTCTTGGGCTTTTTTTGATCTGTGTTTTCTTTCACACAATGACTTATGTGGAAATGTGTTTTTCATAACTATACGTGTATAACCTACATCAAATTGCTTGTCTTCTCAATGTATAGTAGGGAGGCCAGGAAGGTAGAGAATTTGGAACTCAAACTTTGAAAAAAAAAAGAATGATAAAATTGTTCTTAGATGTAATTGGGAAAAAATAAAAAATAAAGTTAAAAAAAATTGTTTTCCACAATGGTTAGTTGATTGTTGTCCTTCGTTCTCAAAGAGGACCAAAATGACATCACTATGCTAGAGTCAAGCTTCACTGTGTCTGACTGTGGCTGATCAGACCAATATGAGCTCAGAAGGCTCTACCACAAGTCGGGCACAAATAATCCACATCAACATTTGGGGTGGATATACTAAATTTGTGTATCCCGCGTTTCCTTTGAACTGTTTCAATTCTGCTTTGCTCATAGAGCACAGCACCTTCTCTGATGCAGGAACACCATGCTGAGTGGGCCAGTGTCTCCCATGTCACACAATAGAAGAATGCATTGGGATAAAAAAAAAAGGAGAGGTATAATGGCATAAATTTCCTGACATAAAAGAGGCCTAAAAGAGATTTTACAGTGGAGGGGGAAACGGGGAAAGCAGGGAGGGGAACATATGAACCTTACTCTCACAGGTACTTTCAAAGTTCTTGAGAGAGACCTTGAGAGTGTCCTTCTTGCTTCTTCTAACCAACATGTGAATGCTTGCCCTGTGTGAGTTTTCCATAAAATAGTCCTTTTGGCAAGCATGCATTTTGCATTCAAACAACAGGGCCAGTCCATCAGAGTTTCACTCTCTGGAGCAGAGTTTGAATGCTTGGCAGTTTAGTTTGAGTAAGGACCTGAGTGTCTGGTACCTTATCCTACAGAATCTTCCTAAGACAATTCAAATGGAAGTGATTCAGTTTCCTGGCATGGGGCTGAACATTTCACAGCTTTACCAACAGTGTCTTAATGTACCTGTTTTCCCATTGCCCCAGAGCACTTGTCATTTTCCTTATTCATCAGCTTTGCAAATCTGACAGGTGGTAGGTACTTCAGTGGCTGCATGTAACACCCTAAATGTTGTCTTACTAATCTCACTCCTTGTTTTACACAGTTTTTACACTGTTTTACCTGCTCCTTTTCCTTGAATCTTTCTCCCCCAACTTCTCTACATCCTTCTCTTTGAGTCCTTGTCCTTCTCCTTCACTTCTTGCTTCCCTTCCCCTTTACCCATACCTCCTTCCCCAAGGATGCCTCCTTCACCTCTATCTATGCCTCATTCTTCTCCTCAGGCCTTTCTCATGAATCCTCCTCTTCCTAAAATTTTGGTTCTAATTCAGCTCAAATATTTCACTTTCTTCTCTTTTAAGTTCTCCTCATGTCCAACCGACCCCATATTAATTCTTTCACAATCCCAAAGTACCTTCAGAATTCCTGCTTTTCTTTGTTCTTTTCTTTGCCTTATTCTCCAAGTTTTTCTCTCACATGAGCTTCACAAACTGAAAAACAGAAATAGATTAGACAAAAAATAAGCAATATGATATTACCGTCTCCATCAAAATTAAAAAGCATGTACTTAATTGAGGCCTAAAACATGCAGTTATTTAGTGTAGTGCTTCCTCAGGTCTTAACGCACATGGAATTTCTTCTCTTCAAGCTGTGTCCTTAAGAGCAGATGCATCTGATCCTGACTGAATTCCAGAGACTTCATCTTCCAGTCCAGGCTAATATTATGTTGGTGTTTAATAATGGAAGAAAAACAAAACAAAACACTGGATTAAAATTCAGAGATCCTGAGCTCAAGTCCCAACTCACATTTACTAGTTTTGTAACCAAGGAAACCATTATTTAATCTCTCTGAGACTTGGTTTCCTCACCTGAACCTTGGTTTACCTAACTGCTGTCTCCATTCTAACCACTCTCTGTTGCCCATGGCAACCTTGTACTCTGCCCCTGGGTCTTGATAAGTGGTCTTTGGCCTTATCTTGCCCAGAAGCACAAACTCATGACACTTTCTGGTCATATCCATGTAACTGCTTACCTCTACTTTATATGTTGTCTTTTGCTATTAAATTGTAAGCTTCTCAAGTGCAGGGATTACTTTTTTTGCTTGTATTTTTAATCTTCCAGTGTTTAGCATAGTGCCTGGAATGGAGTAAGTGCATAATAAATTCTCTCTATAAATCTATATTTACAGTTTGTCATAAAGAATGTACTTTATAAATCACGATATAAATGTGAGCTTTTTACTGGGTAGCTCCTCAGATAAATTAGCTGGATATCATTTGTAATCACATTATATTACATATGTAAATTATTTATACATATTATAATATAATATATTACATATAAAATATGTATTATGTTTTGTATAATATATCATATATGTATATATGTCTATAAAACTATATAAATCATCTATGTGCATGTACACATGAATATGCAATATGAATATCCACAAATACACACATATGTTTGTCTATGCATACATATTATTTCCTAAATGTTTAAATCTACCATTTATACCTGCCCATCCCAGAACTATCTTCATAGAGATCTAACTTAGACTCTAGTGATGATTTTCATTAGATTTAGTCAGTTTTCTAAAGAATCTGACAATTGCCTTTTACAGAGGAAAAAAATAGGAAAAATATTCTTAAGATGATTTTCATCATTTTCTTTGGGGAATTTATTATTTTTTAAAAGAAAAGCTTGAGGACGGGGAGGGGCGAGGGGAAGGGGGAAGCACTTTTTTTCCCATGTAAAACTGACAGGCCTGGTGTTTCTCCTGCCAGTTCTGAACATACTGTATCATCTCCTTTGGAGTCTTTCCAGCCTTTGGGCTAAATATACACTTAAAAGGTATTTTCAGGCTTGTGTTCCTTGTCTCCAAAGGCTGTACCATTTCAGGTTTGCCTGCTGGGTGAGCTCTCCTAATGTAAAAACACACTGATGTTCTTATTTTTAAAAAGTGGAAACAAGTTGCCAGCAAGAATAGTTTCCATGTTAGAATCAAGCATAGCTCATGATAATTTGCTTAGCTTGGCTCTTTAAACAGAGAATCCATTTTAATGGCTTGATTGTGTAGACTATGAGACTAAAGTACTCTATTTCCCCCAAAATGAGACTTTGCTGAAATAAAACAGCTTTCTCTACCCCCGCACCCCCAATGAGAAAGTGCATAGAGCAGGAAAATGAATGTAGATTGTTTTCCAGCTTATAATTTGGAAGTTTTCAAAGACCTCGCATACAAATGGATGCTGCCATACCCATTTTATTTCTCAGTAAGGGTAATCCATATTTTTCCTGCTTTTGAAAGATGAAAAAAAAAGCAGCTTCACACATATTCTGGGGAAATTCCTTTTACCCTGTTATAGGGGAACTCACCAAATTGTCTATTTGTTCTTTTTCTATTGGTTCTTAAATCATCCTTTAGGTATCTAAAGCAGGGCCATGTCAACCTGTTTGCCACTTCTCCCCATGGACCCTCTCAGAGGCAGCCTGGGTAAGAAGTCAATTGAAATCACACCTCTGAGGATGTCTTCTCTCAATAATAATAATAATAAAAACAATAACAATGATAATGTGGAGGTGATGAATATTATAACTTATTAGAATTGTTGCCACATTCAGGAGTTGCTGTTCAAGACCTGTCCTGGGAAACTCACTAAAATGCTATGTGCATAATCCTATGACCCCTTCTGAGAACTGTTGATCAGCTGCTCCAGATTCTTTCCAGCTGTGGGACATGATAGGGTCCCTACATCAGAACCAAAATACTAAGCTAAACTGTGAAAGAGGCCTGGTCAGCATCACACATACAAATGTACATGGCATCTAGCCTCCAAAAAGCCTCACTCACTGACTGGTTTGCAGTTTTCTAGTTTTCTTTTTAAACCAAGTTTACCTTGCTTAGGTAGGAATTATAGCAGCCACTCAAGCGTTCAGTTCCATAACTGATTGGCACAGACATGTGACCTTCTCTGTCTATGAGATGTGCTGGTTTAAGCCTTCTTAAGGAATCTGGTACTCTCCCCTATCCAACACCAGCTAAGGGTAAATCACTTTTCTCCATAGCCACATACAGTTATCCCTTCCACACTATAGGGGTTAGGGGTGCTGTGCCCCCACAATCTAGAAAATCTACATAAAATTGTTTGCCCTTCCCTTCATACCAGAGAAGAAATCGGATTTTTTTTTTATTTTTCTTTTAGGGAATGTTTACAGTACCTTATCGTATACTTTGGGTTAAATATTTGATCACAGACTCTGTGTCATCTGTTGACCTTCACATGTCATCTGTGGCTTCCACAAAAATCCCCAAAAATTCATATTTAATTTCTTATGCTAACCTGTGATATAGAGAAACTGTGGAAGGGATAATTGTAAACATAATTTTACAAAATAACTAGAAATACACTATTTAAGAGGTAAGAGGAGAGACCACTAATCAAACCTCACATTTCCTAGTCAAGTACTAAGATTTGAGCCTGAAGATCTTCCAAGAAGGTAGAAGAGTCAGAGCAATCCAGTGGTAGTAGCAATTGGGAGTTTGGGCGTTATAGGTGTGGGTTTTCTCAAAGGTAATTCAGTACATCTCAGGGTGAAAAAAAATTGACAAAATCTGGAGATTATAATAGGAGCTTTTGGTTCAAATAAGGTTTTGTGTTTCTCTTTCCCTCAAAGTTATGATAAAAGAATCTAGAAGGTGAAGACATTATTAGAGCTGGTATTAAGAAACACACACACACATATATATGTGTGTGTATATATATATATATGTATGTATATATATACACACACATAGAGAGAGAACGATAGATATATCGCGCCATGTATATACGTGTCTGTGTGTGTGCGCGTGTGTGTGTGTGTGTGTGTGTGTGTGTGTGTGTGTGTGTGTATACCCTTTGCTCTGGAATAATAACTAAAACTCTTAATTCTCCATAAAGAGTCTAGTCCACTTAAAACTAGTCCTAGTTTTCAGACAATGTTCTATTTCCCTTAGATCTCTCTCTCTCTCTCTCTCTCTCTCTCTCTCTCTCTCTCTCTCTCTCTCTCTCTCTCTCTCTCTCTCCCTCCCTCCCTCCCTCTCCCTCCCTCCCTCCCTCCCTCCCTCTTCTGCTACCCTCCTTTTCCCCTTGAAGATAGAGATGGTAAGATGGTTGTACCACTTTTGTCTGCGATATCATATTATTTTCAAGTCATGAAAAAATACCAAAAAATATGATAGCCTCCCAAAGTCTGAAAACCAATGAGATCTGGCTGGCCTACTCTTGGACTTGACCTTGATCTGAAGCTCCCTTGAGCCAAGCTTTCCCTAAGAATTTTTTTAAGTTCCCTATCAAGTTGTAACATGAATCCACATTTGTTATTCTGAAGAATAAATAAGGAAGAATAAAAGATATTGGCCTTGAGGTTCACCATTCTTATAAAAGTTCCTAACCTGTGACAGTATCAAGGACACTAATAATCATGAATATGGTGAATGTTCATATGTGTGTGTGTGTATACACACTCACACATACACACAGATTTTCAATATAATCATGTGTGTATGGCCGATGCAAATATTTTGTAATCCACAAAATGACCTGCTGAAATTAGATTGTGTTTCCTGAAAATACTCAGCCCTGCTCCCAGTTTACTTGTTTTGTCCTGTTTTTATGTTTGTTGTTTTTGTTCAGTTGTTTCACTCATGTCTGACTCTTCATAACTCTAATTGGAGTTTTCTTGGCAAAGATACTGGAATAGTTTGCCATTTCCAGATAAGGCAATTCATTTTACAGATGAGGAACTCAGGCAACAGGGGTTAAGTGACTTACCCAGGGTCTCACAGCTAATAAGTGTCTAAGGCCAGATTTGAACTCTGGAAAATAAGTCCCCATGACTCCAGGTCCAGCCCTCTATCCACTGTGCTACCTATCTGCCCTTTTATGCTGTGTATATGTGTATTATCATTGTCCCCCATAAACAGGAAAGAATGGCACATGATAATTAACATTCACATAATTCCTTAAATTTGATGAAGTAACGTATATGTCATTTCATTTGAACCTCAGGATCCTACAAAAGCAGGTTATATGGGTTTTTTAATAGATTAGAAAACTGAGGTTCAGAGAAGTGTTAAGTGATTTGCATATGATTGTACAGTTAATGAATCAGAGGCAGCTCTTTCTGCATCCAAAGCAAGCCCTGTAACCATTACACTACACATTTTCTCTTCATGATAGATGTTAGTCCCATATATAAATATGGAAAGAGTACTCTGAGATCAGCATTCCTTTCAACACAGAAGGCTTTTTAAACCTTTGGCAATTATACAAATATATTTTCCCCCTCTGGATGACTTTGTATCCACTGCCACTTACCCTTCAATGATGAATTAGCCTAAATTCGAAGAAGCTCCATGCAGCTTCCCATTTCAGTAGTACATAGTTCTTATAGCTATCAAATTTCACCCCACTCCTTCCTATGTTTTCTTTTGAAAATCAATAAAAGCAGATTTTTTTTTTTACTGTATTTTTTTACCTTGGAAATTTCTAGAAATGTGACACTATAGTTGGCCCAGAAACTAACTGCTCCGAAATTGTATGCTCTTCTCCTTTAAAATATCTTACCCATACACTTACCCATGTATATTATATTACTGAGAAGATGGTAATTGGTGAGGGAGGTTGGAATGGAACTGGCCCAAGTGTCCTTCCTAAGGCATGGTAAATCTAAGTTTAAATTGCAGGATCCCAAGTAATGTTTTCTAAATGGACACTAATCTAGGTGCAATTAATAACTGTGTGACTGGTCAAGTCACCTAACCTTTTTTTGCCTTAATTTCCTCATCTGTAAAATGAAGATAAAAATAGTATCTGCCTCCTATGGCTGTTGTGAGGAACAAATCAGACCACATTTTTAAAGCATTTAGCTCAGTGCTTGGCACATCAGAGGCACTATATAAATGGTAGCTAGTATTATTACTGTTACTATTATTGTTGGTGGTAGGCATAAGAAGCAGAGTAGATAGACATGGGAAAACAGAAGTGAGGAAGAATTAAGTTCAAATTTATCCTCAGACACTGGATGAATCACTTAACTTCTGTTCACTTCAGTGTCTCAAATGGCAAATGAACATAATGGCAACACCCTCCCAAGCTCTTTTTTTTTTTTAAATAGGATCAGATGAGATGATATTTATAAAGCATTCAGCGTAGTGGCTGGCACATAGTCGGTGCTTAAGAAATCCTTCTTTCTAGGTAGAAGGGTAGATTTTATCTATACAGAGAGATAAGATGATAGATATAGATAGATAGATATGGATAGATAGATAGATAGATAGATAGATAGATAGATAGATAGATAGATAGAGATAAATAGATGATAGATAGGTGGATAGATGGAAAAGAAAGGACAGAGAAAAAGAAAATGAAGTACAGATAGCTGTTCCATTCATAAAAAGAACTTCCTCAAACACTACAGAGGGATAGCTATAATGACATTGGTCGAACTAAATTCGTGTTGACATTCTGAGAAACTTGGCTTCTAACTGCTGGAGCCATAGCTGCAGCAGCAACATGTAGTCCAATATTTCCAGAAAAGAGCAGATGGGCATCCCAGGCTCCCCGGATTGTTTCCTAATTCTGCTGGAGTGAAAGGAGAAATCAAAAGTAAATGACATGGCTGTTTTTTGCATGCTGTGATGACTTGTGAACATGTTCAAATCCATAAGAGACCTTATTCTAATATGGAAGGAGGAAAAACTTTAAATCAGCTTCAATGAAAAGCTATATTTACTGAGGAACAACTTAAAACCTAAGAGGAATGAATATAAAAAGTAGGTGCCTTGAAAGGAAAAGCATCTTAACCATTCTACTTGCTAGCCTCAGTTTCCTCATCTATTAAATGAAGGGGTTAAACTAAAATACCTCCCAGTTCCATTCTGTCTCTAAAGTTAAGATAATATGATCCCCCTTTAGTATCATTTTCATGGGAATCTTAATCTATCGTAAAATATATGTTATCCTGTAGTATAGGTGACTGTGGATTGTTGATGGCCATCCCATCAGAACACAAACTCTGACAACTCTTACCAAGCTGATGGGGGTGTATGGGATGTTCAGAAAGAACTAGCACTACTGACGTAAGGGCCTGCTGAGCCCTTTTCAGGCCTTTTCATCTACCTTTGATGTCCCCCCATCACCTAATTCTCACCTGTGGCTCTAAGAAGTTGTAGCATGCACAGCAGCCACACTTGGTTAAACTATTTCAGCAGATAGAATAAACGAGGTTGAGGGTAATTGACAGGTCTCAAACTCATAAGTGATTTAGGGGGATATCTACCACAAGCATGTGAAGACTTCTTCCAGCAAAATGGGCAGATGAGAACAATTTGGTCCAATACTCACGAAGCTCACTGAAGTAGGTGTTGTGGAGCACTAAGAGTTTGATCACAAATCAAAGATGCCAAGGTCATCCCCTGCAATCTGTGCCATCACCAGTAATCTGGAATTTTGTCTTACCACTGGACTTTGATGATTCTGGAAGAGGAAGTAAGGCCGATACTTTCTGTGACTCTGCCTCATTTAAATATAACTCAGGCACAAGTCAAGATGTCACACCATGATGTCATTGGTCTTCTTTGAAAATTAAGGATGAAACCTGGAAAATAGTATGGCAGAAACTAGACATAGACCAATATCTTACACTGTATACCAAAACAAAATCAAAATGGGTTCATGATTTAGATATAAAGGCTGATACTATAAAAAATTTGGGAAAGCAAGGAATAGTTTACCTGTAAGATTTATTGAGAAGGGAAGAATTTATGACCAAACAAGAGGTAGAGAACATTACAAAATGCAAATGGGTAATTTTGATTACATTAAATTTAAAAGTTTTTGTACAAACAAAGACAATGCAGCCAAGATTAGGAGGGAAGCAGAAAATTGGAAAAGAATTTTTACAACCAGTGTCTCTGATAAAGGCCTCATCTCTAAAATACACAGGGAACTGAGTCAGATTTATAAGAATACAAGTCATTTCCCAATTGAGAAGTGGTCAATGGATATGAACAGGCAGTTTTCAGAGAAAGAAATTAAAGATACCTATAGGCATATGAAAAAATGCTCTAAATCACTATTGACTAGAGAAATGCAAATCAAAACAACTCTTAGGTAGCACATCTTAGGTACCAGATTGGCTAACATGACAAAACAGGAAAATTATGAATGCTGGAGAGGATGTGGGAAAATTGGAAGACTGTTACATTGTCGGTAGAGTTGTGAACTGATCCAAGCATTCTCTAGAGCAATTTATAACTATGCCCAAAGGGCTATAAAAGTGTGCACACCCTTTGAACCAGAAATATCACTTCTAGCGTTGTACCCCAAAGAGATCATACAAAGAGGAAAAGGACTTGTATGCACAAAAATATTTATAGCAGCTCTTTTTGTGGTGACAAAGAATCAGAAATCAAGGGGATGCCCATCAGTTGGGGAATGACTAAACAAATTGTGGTATATGAATGCAATGGAATACTATTGTGCTATAAGAGATGAGGAGCAGTGGGAATTCATAAGAACCTGGAGTGTCTTATATCATCTGGTGATGAGTGAAGGGAACAGAACCAGGAGAACATTGTACACAACTACAGACACATTGTTTCTGTGATGACTAACTTTGATAGACTTGGCTCTTCTCAACAATACAAGGTTCTAGCACAGTTCCAAAAGACTCATGACAAAAAAGGTTATCCACATCCAGAGAAAAAATTACGGAATCTGAATGCAGATTGAAGCAACTATTTGCTCTCTCTTTTTTTTCTTTGTTATTTTATTTTATTTTATCTTTGGTTTTGTTACATCTTTCTCATGGTTCATTTCATTGGTTGTAATTCTTCTTTACAACTTGATTATTGGGAAAATAAGTTTAATGTGAAGGTATATGTAAAACATATATCAGATTACATGCCATCTTGGTTGGGGGGAGGAGAGGGAAGGGGAGAAAATTTGGAACTCAAAAACTTGTGGAACTGAGTTATTAATTAACTACTTGATCAATAAAAAGAGTTTGCAAAGCAAAAATATGATATATGAATGTAATGGAATACTGTTGTGTTATAAGAAATGAGGAGCAGACAGACTTCATGATAGCCTGGAAAGACTTACATGATCTGATGCTGAGTGAGGGGAGAAGAACCAGGAGAACATTATACATTATACATGCTATCTCTGATGACTAATTTTGATATACTTGGTTTTTCTAAGCAATGCAAGGTTATAAGACAGCTCCAAAAGTCTCAGGATGGACAAAGCTATCCACACCTGAGAAAGAACTATGGAGTCTGAATGCAGATTGAGACAAACTATTTGTTCTTTCTCTTTTTTCGTTTTGTTTCTTCTTTCTAATGGTTCATTCCACTGGTAATTCTTCTTTACAACTTGACTATTGTGAAAATAAGTTTAATGTGAAGGTATATGTAAAACCTAATATAATCCAATATGGATTACATGCCATCTTGAGTGGGGAGGGGGAAGGACAGAAAGGGGGATAAAATCTGAAATTCAAAAACTTGTGAAACTGAGGGTTGTAAACTAAAAATAAAAAATAAATTTAAAAAAGAAAAAGAAAATGAAGGATGAACAATAACAACCAACCTGGAAATGTTTTAGTACTATTGTGTATCTGTTGTTTAAAGAGTAATCGATCTAAGATTTGAGAGCCTAACAGTAACTATTTTAAGTATTGCTTATAATGTACTAATTTGATTCTTAACCTTGCAAAGAGTTACTATTATCTCCATGTTATGTGTAAGGTAAGGTAGAGTGACCTGCCTATTATCTCAAAGATCTTAATGCCAGTGACATAATGTTAATTTGGAGTTTGGAGTTTTGTTTTGTTTTTTGCTCTAGTTCCAATACTCTATCCATTATACCACAGAAACGAGTTGTATAACTTGTTGTATGACTGATTGTGGAAGGATTGTTAAGACTAGCACATATGGGGGCAGCTAGGTGGTGCAGTGAGTAGAGCACCGGCCCTAGAATCAGGAGGATCTGATTTCAAATCTGGCCTCAGACACTTGACACACTTACTAGCTGTGTGACCTTGAGCAAGTCACTTAACCCCAATTGCCTTGCCTTCCCCCTCCATAAAAAAAAAGATTAATACATATGGAGATGGCCTACTTGGTAGATAGGGAAACAGGGTTATGACATAACAAGTAGAGTCTCAAAATAGTGGTGTACAAACCTGGTTAGGTGCAAACCCAATCCCTACTGGGTAAAGGTCAGCACCTTGCCTGACCATATCATTGATGTCCAGGAGCAGCAGATGATCTGCTTCACCAGATTGGATACAGGGAGATGAGATTTTTTTTTCACTTTCTCAACTTCTTAAGACCAGCTATGATGTCATAGATCAGTTGTGATACACACTAGTGGAAAGATTATCCAATAATCAGAAGACAAAAAATGTGAAAACAAATTTTTTTAAAAAGCCTCAAATAAAAAGGATAATTAGTCCCAAACCAGACAAGAATTCCTTGAAGAGTTAAAGAAAATGATCAGTGGTAGAGAAAAGATTGGGGAAAGAAATGAGAGAGGTACAAGAAAATTGTGAAACGGTAATTAATAGATTGAAAAAATAGATGCAAAATTGCTAAAGAAAATAAAAGAATTGTCCAGTTGGTAAAATAGGCACAAAAATCCACTGAAGAGAACTCCTTTTTTTAAAAAGCATAATTGATCAAATAGAAAAAGGAGGTACAAATTCCCACTGAAGAAAATTCCTTAACAATTAGTCCAGTTTTAAAGATTCAGCTTGTTCCCAGTTATGCAGCCAATCAAAGGAGGCTACTCCTTTCCACATGGTATTAGAACTTAGAGTAGCAGGGTGCCTCCATGTTAGGCAACCAGAGTGTGCTCAGGTTGAGTCTCTTTAAAGTAAATATCACATAAACGTTCAAGCTGAATAAAAAATTAAGGCCGATGGTGTGGTGAGTCAATATAACAGAGATAATAAAATAGTTTAGCTTGAGTTTGAAATAGGAAACTGTATTCATATTCTGTTTTAGACATTCATTAGGTATGGACAATCAGAGACAAGTCACCTTGGTTCTCCAAGCCTGGAGCACCTGCCAAGAACAATAGAATAGAGAGGGGTCATATTCTGCCTTGTGGCTATGTGTCTTCTTAGAGAACATTCTCCCACCAGAGAAATCAATGGGCCTTGACTTCAGTGATTATTCACATTACATTCATATTTTTGTAGCAGAAGCAGCTAGGAGGGACAGTAGATTGAGCACTGGACCTGGAGTCCTGGAGGACCTGGAAGATATGAGTTCAAATCTGGCCCCAAACACATACTAGCTGCATGACTCTAGATAAGTCACTTAACCTTTTTTGCCTCAGTTCCTCATGTATAAAATGAGCAGGAGAAGGAAATGGCAAACCCCTCCATATCTTTGCCAAGACAATCCCAAATGGAGTCACCAAGAGTCAGACATGACTGAAAATGACTGAACTACAACTTATTTTCACTTTACAAAAGGTTTCGCCAAATGTTTACATTGAACTCAATAAAATTCAGATAAAATATTTAATACATTATTTATTTGAAACGATATAGCTCTTGTTTCTAAGCTAGCTCTCTCATAACTGCTCTCTACAAAGATGCAGCCCTCTATACGGAACTCTCCATCATTCCCTCCTTCCACAGGAAAGTCACCATTGGGAAATCGCAAATCTCATTATGCTGCAAGATTATATCTACCTCATACTCACATCTGCTCAGTACTCTCTGCCACTCTGATTAAACATTATAACTGGAAAGCAGGACCATGGACTCCAGGGCCTCTACTTAAAGAAGGGCTTGGAACTTTTTCTCCCCATTCACAACCAACTATATTCTTTTTTGGACACCTCTGGAACTCTCCAATATGCCCCCCGTTTTTAAGTTATTTGAGGGTAGAGACTGTCTGTTTTTATTTGTTTTTTGTATCCACAGCACCTGACACAATATCTGGCATGTAGTAGGTTCTTAATAAATGTTTATTAACTGATTGATTCACCCTTTGATAATATACTATACCATTCCCTCTGCCCTGCCCATCAGTGGAACTCTGTTGAAACTTGTTGTCTAGGTTTTATTGTACTGACCAAAGCCTTCTGGCACTGGTGGAACATAAAAGATCTTCTGGCTGTTTACCTTGGGGCAAGGCTAAGGACTGATTGGCAGTATGAGTAGAACTTTAGAATTAGGAACACAAGTTTGGGGATTCATAGGGCCAAATAGTGACAAAATCTAAAGCAGATGCCAAGGTCAGAATCCAAACTGCCAATAGCAGAGGCAATAGCAGTATCTGAAAAATAACCCAGGTCAAAACAGAGCTCTATTCCAAATCAGACCCTGGGTACAAGCAAGAGGTAACATCTTGGGTTTGCAATGAAACATTGGGGGTTGGGTGGATAATTAGTCATGAGCTAAACAAAGAAAATTCTAATTCTCCGTGCACACTGTGATCCTCCAGCTTCCCCAGGGTCCTGCTCAACTGGAGCGTTCCTACTACCATTACAAGTAAGCAGTGTTGGGAATGATGACTTCATCCCTGGACCCTCTGTTCCACTTGTGGAAATATTTGAAAACATCGGAAACCATTGGGAAATAAGAAAAGATCGCATTTATATGAGTTTTAAACTTACAGTCCACTGTTTTAAAAAACAGCCTTTTCCATGCATACTAGAGCAGGGGAATATTTTCACTGACACTGGTGAGGACAAAGTCTACTGGTATGATCATTTAGGAAAAACTTGACTTCTAGCTGACTAGAGCCATTACAGTTTGGAAAAAGTCAAGATAATGATTAGTAAAGTTTCAAAAGTGATGAAAGAATTGGGACCTGAGTTGTGCCTGATGGATTTGTAAGATTCAAATGAATGCAGGAGGAAAAGGAAAAAAATTCACACAAAAGGAGAAATATAAGTAAACTGATGAAACATGGAACAAATGTGGAGAGGAGCAATAAGCATTTATTAAGTGCTAGGCATTGTGCTTTGCAAATATTATTTCATTTCATTTCATGTGCAATGGACACTGCAAAGATGGGCCTAATTTGAAGAGAGGATCCGGATGATGAAAATGTTATTTAAGGAAGATTAGTCTAACAATGATATGAAGTATAGAATGGAATAGTGGGAGACTGGATTGGATAAAGGATTTTTAGGATGCTATTATAGTAGTCTAGGCGATATATGATCATATATTTGATTTAATAAGGGATAATGTGAATAAAAAATAAGTACGGAAGGGAATTTTAAGGGAAAAAATCTTCAGGATATGATGACAAAATGAATACAGGGGAAGGAGGAAGGAAAAAAATTGACAGATAAGTCCAAGGTTTGAAACCCAGGTGATTGACATAATGATAGTATATTTGATTGTGACAGATATGGGAAAGAAAAGTTTTTTGGGTAGGGGGAGATAGAAAAATTAGTTGAGTTTAGTCCATGTAGATTTAAAGGTAACGATAGTAGAAATGTTGAGTAAACAGTTTAAGTTCCTTAAACAAGAATGGTTCTCAGAGATGATGGATAATTATTCATTTTTATATATTATTTTCATAGGAATAGTAATTTTAAGAAAGAAGAACACTACCACTAAGTCCTTACTCTCATACCCAGATACAGAGCTAGGTTAGTCATTTGACGTTCAAAGGCATGATGGTAGAAAGGACAGAATGTTAGACCAGGGCTCTAGAAGATCTGGATTCAAATCTCTTTAAATAGCTGAGTAACTAAAAATAAAAAAAAAATCCCCTCTGAGTCTCATTAATAGGAGAAAATTAATAATGCTCAGAGTGCCTACCTTACAAGAATGTTCGAGTCTCAGATGAAATAATAATATATGTTAAATTTACCAGAAGGGTTAAAATAGTATAGCCATTGTTATCACATCAGGGAAGTGAATCTTTTAGTAAGTTGAACCAGTCAGTGAAAGCTTCTAGTCCAAATATGGCTTGCAGTCAGAGTCCAAGTAACATCCTAGCCAAGTTCAAGAAGTCTCACTACCAGGCAGGGCTGCTCTGTGACAGAATTTTTAGCCACAGTAACTCTTAAAAACTAGGCCATAGAGGGACTGGAATCTACTCTGGTATAGAAAGTGTCCAAAGTGAGGAAAATGCAAATCCTTGAAGTATGAGAAGGATGTATAAGTATCCTTGGAAAAGAATGTATAAAGAAAAAAGGCATTTTGCCTGGTCCCCAGACTTGAACAAAATCTTCCTACTAAAATTTGTTAGAGCACTTCATATTTCTTCTTTGTTTCTATGATATTTAGTCTTGTATAATGCTTTTCTTTGTATACCATATCCCTTGATTAGATGATAAACCCTGTGAAAGCAGGAAGTCAAGGGTTTGGTTTGTTTTGCTTGTTTTCATCTGTTTCCCTAGTACCAAGCACAGTGTCTTCCATATAATAGATGCATAACATGTATTCGTTGAAATAAATTAATGAAAAAATGGAGGTCTTTTCTTTCTTTTCTTAAAGAATGTCCCCAGGCTGAACTGAGTGTTAGTGATAATGAATTTTGGAGCAGAGAATGATCTGAGAGGTCATCTAGTCCAAACCCTTGTGGAGAAAACAATAGTTATTTTATGCTTTATTAATATTGTTGAACCAGCTTTATGTGGCTAAACATTGTCTAACTTGAGGTTATAAGGAATGCTTACTCACCCATGTTTGTTTTGGGTCCACCCAAGTCTTATTTTGGGTCCACACAAAGCTTGTTTTTGGTTCCCCAAATCAGAATTATCTGCAGATATACATCTCAAACAGCCCTTCTCTTGGAGACTAACTACTGTCTACTGGAAGCCAATCAGGCAAATATCCTTATGGTCTACTGTATGTAATGTAACCTTACAAAGACTCATGGAGAGATCCTCAACTTTTTTTCTGGTTCTCTGCCTACCAAATGACCTAATAAATTTCTTTTTCAAACTATTCCATATTATAGAAAACGCATTCTGGTTATCATGATTCCTCTCAGTATGTTACTTGGAGCATTCCTAGTTCCCTATCTTCATGCTTTAATATATGAAACTTTATAATGAGAGGTTGTGTCAACAACTTGCTTTGTAGACTCAAAGAAAAGCATTGAATGTCCTTAAATATAACAATAGGTGCATTTCATTAAATGTAACTATCAGATATTCTCCTTCCCCTTAAAGAAAAACAAAAACTTGACAAGACTTATTTCAAGGTCTTTAAATATCACATATCTGCAATTCAAAGTTACTCATTATTCAATATTATTCAAATTAAATTCAATAAACAAGTATCATGTGCTTAATAATAGCTCCCATATTTATCATGTCAGGAGGGTTACAGAGTGCTTTCCTTCCAACCACCTGGTGAAATAGCGAAAATGTGGCTATCCTGGTTAAGAGGAAATAAGTGAATTGCCTCTGGCTAGACAACTAGGAAGTACTCAAAATGGGACCTCCTGACTCCAAGTCTGGCATTCTTTCAACTACATCACACTGTTCTCATCCTCAAGGTATATGCATAGTGCCTCCCTTTCTAGAGGACTTGGAATTTTCCAGCTGTCTTTTCATTTACCACCAGCTGCTTTACTTGGTTTTCATTCCATGAATACCATGTCCCCCTCGATGTGTACCCTCTGGGGCTCCTCCCCTTTTTGGCTTCCTTCTATGTATTGTCTTCACCTATTCCTTTGTAAGCTCCTTTCTTATTCTTATTTGTGCATACGCAATAAAAGCTGCCTGGGACCATAGAAGGCATTTAATAATATCTATTGACTTATTGAATAAATACATGTCTGTTTGGAAGTATGAGTGCCCTGTTTTGTTTTTGTTTTGAGTGATAATGTCATATACCAACAAGGACATTTTTGCTAACAATGTTTAATAATCAGCTCTCAAAATAAATGTATACACACTTATAAGTTTAACCAGCATTATCAGCATTCTATCCTTCACTCTCTTAAGTCCAATCTATCAACAAATCAATAAATCAAGTCCTGATTTATATCATTTCTCTGATTTGCAAGGCATAAATGTTCACAATGAAAAATTTTAAATCCTCTCTTTGGCAATTAGAGCTAGCTTCGGCATACCCCTATGGAGTACTACTAACTATCTGTTTCTCTTCCAGAATTCTCCGGGTAGATGATTATCAATGACTCAGTAACTCCACCTCTTCTGAACTCTACACCAGAATTCTGTAAGTTCTACAAGCTGTCTAGGGGTGCATCTGTGTCCACCAGTGAAATCTATAAGATGACTGAAATCAGATCTGGCTCCCACCTCCTTCACCACTTCCTTTCTTTCCCATCCCTTTCGTGTGTAGCACTAAATCACTTAAGCAAGTTGACTAGTAGAAAATGTTTCAACAGTGGTAATAGAAAGCACTAGCATAGTAATGTTAATGTATCCACTGTTCACCTGTCAGATTATACCTTTTATTCATAGATTCATAGATCTAGAATTGGAAAGCATATTAGAGTTTATAGAATTCAGCCCACTAATTTTATAAAGACCTGGAAAGCCAAGAAAGATTAAATGACTTGTCCAAGGTCATATAAGTAGTAAGTATTGGAGGCAGAATTAAGATATCTTAAGCTCAATGTGTTCAAAGTTGAACTCATTATCTTTTTTCCTTAAATCCTTCTCCCTTCAAAAATTCCCTTTTGCTGTCCACTATACCATCCCCCCAGTTGCTCAGATTCACTTAAGGTTTCATCCTCAGCTTCTCACTATTTCTTACCCCCCCATATGTAATCTATTGCAAAGAACTGTTAAGATCACATTTATAACATCTTTTAAATTTTTCCCCTTTTCTCCTCTGATATTGCTACCACCTTGGTGGAAGCTATCATCACCTCATTCCTGGACTATTGAAATAGCCTATTGTTTGTCCTATCTGCCACAAATTTCTTTCAACCCCAGTCATCCTCCGTTTAGTCACCAAGGTAATTTCCCTAAAACACCAGTCCAGCCATGTCACCCCCATACTCAAACCCTAGTTGGTCCTGAACTATTCATATCCCTATCCCTATCTCCAGGATTAATTACAAAATCCTCTGTTTGGTGTTCAAAGTCCCTCAAAATCTACCTCCCCCCACACATATTCACACCTTTCCAGTCTTCTTATACCTTATATCTTCCCACACATCCTTCAATCCAGTGACACTGGCTACCTTAATATTCTACAAATTAGACATTCCATCTCTCAGCTGCAGGCATTTTCTCTATTTGTCCCTCAGGCCTAGAATTCCCATTGTCTTCATTTCCATCTTCCGGCTTCCCTGGCTTATTTCAAGACCTAGTTAAAATTCTATCTTCCATAGGCAGCCTTTTTTTAATCTCTTTCAATTGTAGTGTCTTCCCTGTGATAATTATTTCCTATTTATCCAGTATATTGTTTGTTCATAGATCATTGTTTGCATTATGGGGAGACATGTTGTCTCTTCCATTAAATTATGAGCTCCTTGCAGGCAGGGACTATCTTTGTTATCTTTCTTATCCCCAGTTTAGCGCAGGGTTTGTCACATAGTAGGTATCTAATAAATGCTTATTGACTGACATACATACATATGTATATGTATGCCTGTATATGTGTATATATGTATGTGTGTATGTATAGATAGAGATATGGAGACAGAGATAGAGAGAATAGACAAAGAAAGAGAGACAGGGACATAGAGAGAGAATGAAGTATACAGAAGCAGAAGAGTTTGACCATTATGTACTTTAGCTGTCTAGAACAGTCCAACATGGTTATGATTATAGTTGTTGTGAGCTTATGTGAGCTTAGATCAACTAAAGCTAAAGATATTTCAGCAAGATATGAATTTTGGTTGAAACTTTTTTGGGAAACCAACACATTGGCTCTGGCACAAGCAGAAAGTAATTTGATCTTCTCCTGCACCTTGCCAAAAAGGAAACACCTTATAATGTAAACCCAAAGTTCTCCAGGTTTTACATTAGCGATGCTTTTTCATTTCGATCACCACCCCAAATAAAAAAAGGTCATGTGTTATATGAGTAGAAGGATGACCTGTCCTCAAGTAATCTTCCATTGTTTCACTTAATGATCTTCCCTCCATTGCCTTCTGATGCTAATCTGCCACATAATGTATCAATTTTCATTATTATTGTACTTACATGCTAATGTTAGGAGTAATTTTTTATTTCCCCAACTATTCTGAAAGACATAGCTTTATGTTGAAGAAAAGTCATTTAACAGCTTTGACCTAGCACACGATGATCCACAGAGAATATCCCCTGGGCTTTAAACACAGTGAAACATCTTTGTAATTTAGACAAAAGAAGACAAAGAATGTTATAAATTTAAAAATAAGTAATGCTGGCTAGGCTTTATTTTATGGTGATGTAGTATGTCATAGTGGAAAGAGAACTGGCTTGGGAACCGGAGACCTGGGTTCCTATCCCCCATCTGACAGCTTCCTGTCATAGTGACCTTGGAAAATCATTGATGCTCCCTGAGCTTCACTTGGCTCATTTATAAAATGAGGATAGTGAACACAGCCTTCCTGGAACACATCCTTTCCAGGTCTAGGCACCATAGTCCTTTTGCAATCTGAAAAGTGCTTCACATAGTTCAATTTACTTCAACAAACATTCACCATAAAATAAAAGAAGAAAAACATGAAGGAATGAAGTCCTAATTATTATGCATGCATATCTTTTAGACACTATGGGGAAAACTCTTTTTTCCGGTATTAAAACCAAAGGAAATACAAATAAACAATATTGTATGAGAAACAAAAAAAATTGTGGCATCTTCACTTTTCTGTCATCATTTGCTAAGCTCATATTTTACTTGACCATCATCATCATCTACTTCTTTGATCATTTCGTTAATCTTCTGTTAACTTCTACCTAAAGTTGGTCATCACAAAAGAAAGTTCTGCTCATTAACAGAACCATTGTCATCCATATCAAACACAAGATTTCACTGTCTTCACACAGCGAAATCATGCAGAATTCACAGCACCTCGCTGCCTAGAAAATCTAGCTTTGCCATCAGCATTTCCTTTGTTATTCATATCCCATAATTCATTTTCTGTGGGATGCTACCACATTATAGTCCTCAGGTACTTGGTTGTTATTGTACCATCTCCATCCCTGTCAAACAGTAAAAAATCATCATTGAATTCTGTAATATGTTCTTCTGTTAATTGACCAGCCATGCTGCCATCACTACTAGTGCCCAAGTTCCTTTCAAAACACTTCCATGTCAGTGGCTACACTCATGGATCATCCCTCTAAATACCTGTACATGGTTTCATGTCCCTGCTAAATCTTTTTGACCCATCATTTTTGGCACGGTACCTGTGATTCCATTGTTGTACAGAACTTTCAGTCAAGATACATCCACTATCAGCATGTATAGGCAATGTCTATGCAACTTTATAGCCTTCAAGAGTCACTTGTGGCCCACGGAGGTTGTGACTTGCGTAGTGTCACACAAACAGGATGTGTCAGAGACAAGAACTGAACTGAAATCTTTTTGACATTGAGGTCAGTTCTCCATTTCTTGCCACACACTTTCTCCTACACATTAAACAATCCCATCTTTATATATTTCCAACTGTTTTTTGATCCTGTTTGCCATCTGGTAAGTACTCTACAATTTCTTAATGTTCTTCTTTAAACATAGTGCCAGAATAAAACATGATATTCCAGATATACCTAACCAGGGACAGAATACAGAAAGACTAATTCCCTATGATATTATGCATCTCAGTATAGCCTAAGACAGTGCTAGCTTTTTTGGTTGACATATCATTTGAAGGACTACTAATTATGTTGCAATTCACTGAAAAGCAGATCTTTTTCACATAAACTTTTGTATAAACCTTTCTCTTCATATTGGCATTTTTCATTTAAATATAGGCTTTTATATTTCTTGAATTATTTTCATATCATTAGATAGTGCTGATCATTCTAACCTTTTCAGATATTTTGGGATCCCTAATTTGTCATCCAACATATTAGTTGTCACTCCCAGTTTTGCATAATCAAATTTTATAATCATGCCACCTGTACCTTAATCTAAGTCATTGATAGAAATAGTTAACAACAAGTCATTGATAGAAATACTTAACAATTACAAATACTTAACAAAGACAGATCCTCAGAGTATTCCACTAAAATCTTCCCTCAAAGCTGACACCAATAACAAACCAATATGCATTGTGTCTAACCATTCCACCAGTCTGAATCACTGAACTGTACAATCATCTAGGTTACATCTGTCAATGCTGCCCAAAAATAGTGTGAGAGGATTGCTTAAATGCCTTGCTAAAATCTAGGCTACCATCCTTATGAGATTTCTTTGATCTTCCAATCCAGTACTCTTTGTCAATTTCATTACCCTCAGAGAAGCTTCATCCTGTAATATAAACAAGATAGGTAGAATTTCATGGAATAGAATTCTTTAAGAGAAACTAATCAAGGAGGGAGGGTAAGCTCTCAAGGAAAAAAAATCTAGCCACACAGAGAAATACTTGGTCTAAGGAGAAAATGAGGGACTTATTTAAAGATCAATACGAAGGCATAGGAAACTGACCAACCAACAGAAATGTTAAAGAATACATATTTCTAGAAGATGGAAACAGAGCTAGATAATAGAGGATGAATACAAAATTAGGTACAGTCTAGCAAAAAAAAAGAATGAACTGAGGTTGGCGAAGAAATCTAAGGACAACAAAAATGATGTTTTAAGACTGTATTGAGGGAAAAAAAGAATAAAGAAGGTATAAGATCATAGATCCAGAGTTGGCAAGGATCTTATAATTCTTCTAGTTTAAACTTTCCTTTTACGGATAAGGAAGCTGAGACCTAGAGATTTTAAGTGACTGGCCTAAACTGACGTAGGTAGTTAGTGAAAGAGTTGGAGTTTGGATTAAGGGCAAGAGTTAAAGTGAAAAAATATTTTGATGGACTGAATCAGGTAGGAGGGAACTTAATGGGAATCAATGTAAAATTTTAACTTAGGTTCAAAGAATCAATTCCCTAAGTACAAGAACGGGAAAATTTAGTTTAAAAGCAGTTCATCTGAAAGAAGACTGAGGATTTTGGAGAGCCACAAGTTGAATATAAGATGAATGTAAGATGGAAGCAAAAAAGTAAATGGCATCTTAGACCACATATAACATCCAGGAGTAGGGAGAGAATAGGGAGAAAACTGTTGTACTCATCCTTATTCAGAACACATCTGGAATATTTTGTACAGTTATGAGTACCCACTGTAGGGAGGGTACTGCTAAGCTAGAAATAATTCAAAGGTGGTAAGAATAATGGTACAGAGACTCAAAATCATACTATTTAAAGACTGAGTCAAGGAATTAAAGATGTTAATCTGGAAAAGAGAAGCATTAGAGGAAAGAATTAAATTTGAAAGAAGCAGCAGAATATGTACTTGGCACACTTGTTTTTCAGTTGTTTCAGTCACTTCCAACTCTACTTAGCCCTGTTTGAGGTTTTCTTGACAAAGATACAGGGGTGGTTTGCTATTTCCTTCTCAAGTTCATTTTACAGATAAGGAAACCAAGGCAAACATGACTAAGTGATTTGCTGGGGGTCACAGGGCTAGTAAGTGTCTATGGTCAGATCTGAACTCAGGAAGATGAGTCTTCCTGACTCCAGGCCCAATATTCTATCCACTACACTACTTAGCTGTCCACTTGGCACACAATAAGAAGTTAAGAGATGCTTCTGCTTAACAGATTGATTGACTGACTGGTTGATTTTTCTTGGTCCTAGGGGCCAGTCCCAGGAGCAATGGGAAATTTTAAAAATATATCTGAAGGATTAATGTAAAGGAAAAACAAAAAAATTCCAAACAATGTATTATAAAGCACAATGGGCTGCTCCCCTCACTGGAGGTCTTTGAACAAAAAGTGGATGACAATTTTTTTTAGTATATTGCAAAGAGAATTCTGCATCAAGCACAAGTTGGACATGAGTACATCATAAAGTACAATTCTACTCCAATATTTGTTTTCATTTAATCTGATCTTTAGGGATAAGATAGGTTCTTCCATCATTATGGACACATGTGACTAGAAAAAGAAACAAGCTACTCACATGATAAGATTGAATGATAAAAAAGTACCAGCATGTTGCACAAAAATCCATGACACAGTCAGAGGAAGATAAATAATATTATAAAACTCTGAGGTCATTTATTCAAACCTGTTCATTTTACAAATAAAGAAACTCAGAGATGTTAGGGAAAATACTCATGGTTATAGAGACACTTAGTAGCCAGGTTAAGATTCTGCCACTAGTCCCCTAACTCTAAATCCTGTCCACAATACCATATTTCTTCTCCTTAATGGATATTTGTATTACCCATTTATATCTTCAAGTCCTCCTCAACCTCTCATATTCAATCATTTGCCACATCTTTTCAATCCTCTCTCTTTAACATCAACCATATCTATCCCCTTACATTCACAAGCACCATAAAAAAATAGCCCTAAAATGAAAATGGGATCTGAATCACTGTTAACCAGCCCTCCCAATCTCTCATGGCAAAATCACAATCACAGACTTAAATAGACAATTTAAGGGATATAAACACCATTCACGGTCTTCGACATCTGTTGCAACAATTCAGCTAGCAGCTTCCGTGGGGGTGTAAAACCAACAACAACCAGCTCACAGAATGCTTCAAGCCCAGGTTCTTTTGATCTTCTTTACTAAGGAAAGCAACTTTAAGGGGTTAGTAATCTTACTTTAATCCAGCATACAAATATCATTCACTTAGTTCAGGGGAAAAAGCCAGCACCCTGAACTTCAGAGCAAATACAAACAAATTACAAACATCAACAGACAGACCTTGTCTGATTCAAATCTCAATGCATAGTTACCAGAGTTTAGCAAAGTCCAAACATCCAGGTTTACAAGCTGGAGGGCTCTTAACTACATCTGCCCAGAGTCTCCACATCAACACACCGTCAAGAGTGAGAGCCCTAAGCAAATAGCTCTGTCTTCTCTTTTTATGCACTCTTCAGCCATCATCAAACGTCATCTGAGCGACCAGAACTTAAGCTCTTACTATTGGCCCTGGTCTTAGCACCTCCCTTCATTGGCCCCACCTGGAGCCCCATCTTAGTTACCAATTCACACCCATGTAGGCTTAGCATCTAATAGGTTGGTTGGTCAGTTTGGGCCTGGGGCTTAGCACCTAGTAATACTCAATGAAAGACACTGAATTAATCAAAGGAAACAAAGGTCAAACTCTTCAAGGGCGCTTGGTTGAATAAGTGCTAAGAGCCCATCTTGATCCTCAATACAATATCCCTCATGAAAGAGTAGACACAAGCAGAGAGAAAAGGAAAAGAGTAGTGGTCCTCAGGGTAACAAAACAACTGCACTGCACCTCAAACAAATACTCTCTCCTCCTCTAAAGTGCCCTTTGTGATTATAAAATTGTATAGATCAGTTTATAAGCTCTAGAAATGCAAGTCCAGCTTCTTACAGATTTCACATTCTGACTATAGGCATCTTCTCAATGGAAAACACTGGCACATTTCTCAGAGCAATGAACTACAGCTGTTTCCTTTCCAATTCATTTCCAGAAGAAATACTTTTAAGCACCTAGATGGTATCATGTGCCAAGCACTGTTCCAAGTACTGGAGTTACCAAACCTAGCTTTACGTCCCTGCTGTGGTATCACATAACAGGCACAGAACCAAAAAAAATCTTTATCTGTCAGCACCTACTTCTGGCAGATAGCCACACTTCAGAAGAGCTCATTTAAATACTTGTAGAGTAGGTTAGTTAATTGAAAAGAATCAATATCTCTGGTTACCTGGTAGCCAGGCAGTGGTATTGAGCCTTGTCCTAAAATTTTATTGATTTGTTGATTTATTTGTGGTTTAATCTAGGTCTGGGATCTTATGTATATCTAAATTTAAATGGAGTTGACCAAATGAGGGGATGTCTGCATTATTATATTTTTTAATTTAGTAGTTTTATTTTGGATCTGTCAGCTTCCTATGATTGAAGTGTGCACTTGCTAGTCTGGATGCACTATGGAGAGTCAACAATGTATATGTAAAGTTGTCCTATTAAAATGATTATATTTTCAGGTATACATGTACTTTTTTGTACTCTTGCTCCTCTTTCAGAAAACTCTTTCATTGTTACTTTATATACTTTTAGATGCTTATTGATAATCATATCTACTAATGGAACTGTCTGCCTCAAATCTATTCCAAGTTGTATACATGTTTTCCCATAAAAATTACAATTAAAAAGTATTTGAAGGGATGTATTGCTAAAGAATAATTAGACTGTCTTTGCTCAGCCCCAGAGGGCAGAAATAGAAGCAATGTGTGCAAATTGCAGAAAGAAAGGTTTATCTTGATATAAGGAAAAATTTCCTAACCATTTATATTGCTCCTAAGTAAAATGGTTGCTTCAAGAAACCTCTTCTCTATCATTGAAGGTCCTGAAAGACAGTTTGACCACCTGAGGATGTTGTAGAGGGAATTGTATTTAGATATTGGTTGTATAAGATGACCTCTGAATCTCCTTTCAAAGACTATGAAATTCTGTGAATTATACTGCAACCTCATTTCCCATAACTACATACACTTTTTTCCACTCTGAAAGAATGTGACTGTCTATTCTAAGAACAGAATATAAAGCGCCCTCATTTGTGGGAAGCAGAAGGAATGAGAGGTGAGGCATTTTTATGAGCCATCTAGTTTCCTGCTCTTTGATTCTGCCCAGAATTCACAAGATACACCCTTGTTACAAGAGGGCATGGGAAGACCCAAGGCAGATCCATCTCTCAGGGTTCTTATCTCAGTCTCTCTCGTTGTGACACAGGCTGCTTTCTAAAGAGGCCAGACCACCCTGAACAAACTTAAGCACGCAAATTAGAATATGTCAAAACTTTTAAGACACAATAGTTTT
Source organism: Phalanger gymnotis (assembly GCA_028646595.1). Taxonomy (NCBI): domain Eukaryota; kingdom Metazoa; phylum Chordata; class Mammalia; order Diprotodontia; family Phalangeridae; genus Phalanger; species Phalanger gymnotis. Next base: position 282,574,044 of record CM053625.1, on the reverse strand, counting down.
TTCCTCCATACAATGTATCTAGGATTAAAAGATGCCTTACTAGCTAAACCAGTTAATATATCATTCCAGAGAGCTTAATGTAGTTAATTAAATACTTAATTAGAGAGCAGGGATAGTGAAGGACTTGGGATGATCTAAAATGGATGCATTCTTTTCAACAACTACACAACACTTATTAAACACCTACCCTGATCCGGGCACTGCGCTGAGGTAGGGAAATAAAGATCAAAAACGAAAAACAGTGCATTCCTCAAGAAATGTACATTTTCCTGAGAGGAAATAACATGTAAAATAAACCAAGACAGAATGTGTGCAAAATAAACATAATGTAATAGGGGGTCACTTAGAATTGGGGGGAAGAAGATTAGAAAATTTATCTTATGGAAGGTGGCATTTGAGATAAGCCCCGAAGGGAGCTAAGAATTCTAAAAAGCAGAGACGAGGAGAAAGGCAATCTAGGCATGGAGGGCAAGCCAAGGTGAGCTGGAGCTAACTCCAACCATCCAAGCCCATTGTTAAAATTTCAGCGTAAGCATTGACACCTCAGAAATGGGTAAAATGCTAAAATTCAGAGCTAGATTTATTGATCTGTTGACTGAGTTCAAGAAAGTCATGGAGAAAATGCTAATAGTGCATATCCAACTTAAAGGTTGTCCTGCAAACATATTTTTCCCCAACAGTTGTTGTTTAATATTTACTAGCATAGTTCTGGGAAGCCTGTGCAAAGGCGAACAAGCACAAAATGGAAGGTTATATACAAAGAACATCAATAGGCCACTTTTGATACATGGCACATCACAGATAGTGCAGAGGAGATAGTTCTCTCTAATGGAATGCCTTCAAACTGCTGGACATAACAGCCTCCACCATCACGTGATCAGGAGCAAAGCCTTTCCACTGAGTTTCTAGTATTTTATCCTTTGGCTTAGAAAAAAAAATGTGTCAATTTTTCCTTGCCAAAACAAAGAACAGACTGTCTCTTCTACTTCTCTTTTAGACATAAAAAATGCAAGAGTAGGCCTATTACGGCAATAATCTTTTCTATTATAATAACTTAGTCCTCTACTCCTAAGGTCATAGCATCATATATTTAGAGCTGCAAGGGACCACAGAGGACACTTAATTCAATCCCCTCATTTATGTAATAATAGCCAGCATTTATATTGTGCTTTAAGATCTACAAAGTACTTTAAAATATTATTTTATTTTTATCATCCTAACAACTGTGGGAGGTAGATGCTGTTATTATCCCCATTTTACATTTGTGGAAACTGAGGCTGAGAGAGGTTAAATGATTTGCCCAAGGTCACATAGCTAATGTCTGAGGCCAATTTTTGAACTCAGAATTCCCTGAATCCAAGTCTAGTTCAGCGCTTAATCCATTTCACCACATAGCTGACCCTATCAATATTAGGAACTGAGAACTAGAGTACTTAAATATCAGTCCAAGATCACACAAGGAGTGGAGCCAAGATGGGAACCCAAGTTGAAGGCAATAATCAGGCAACACAAGGCAAAACAAAATAGACCTATCCTGAAAGGAACTATTTCCTTGGGTGGGAGGGGAAAGCCATGTATATGTATGTATGTATGTATGTATGTATGTATGTATGTATGTATTATGTATGCTTATATTTATATGTACATATATGTGTATATACACATACATATGTATGTACATACAATATACATACAAAGGCAACCTTACCAAGGATTTTAACCTAGGGTCTATGTATTTTTAAATAGTTTGATAACTGCATTTAATATTGTTGATTTTTTGGGTAATCTTATCTATTTTATTCTATCCATTTATAAATGTTTTGTGAAGAGATCCGTTAAGTTTCACCAGATTGCCAAAAGCCTGGATGATAAGCCCTTGCTTTTGACCAAAAAAAATCCAAAATGAACTTGACTAATACTGTTCTCTCTGTTCTTCTTTATTTCCTCTATTTGGATATAATTTGAAAGTAACATTTATTCATGGGACCATCCTTTCAGAAAACATCTTTTCAGAATCTATCAGTCTATTGATATTGTCATCACATATTACTCACATTTCCGAGTACTCTTCTGATGATCACTTAAAGGAACACAGGTAATAATGTGTAATTCCTTGCATCATTTTTTTTCCATTTGAGCAAAATCTGATTTCTCCCAGGCATTGGAATGTGCTGTTGTGGCTACTTTCATGACATCTGTAATGGCAACCACACTGGCATACCCAGAATGGCTATTAGTGCAGGTTCTTAAATCTGCTTTACTAAGGAAAGATAGCTGTTTCAGGGTTTAATTTGTATATATGTATGTAGTTAGATATAGATATAGATATAGATATAGATATAGATATAGATATAGATATAGATATAGATATAGATATAGATATAGATATAGATATAGATATAGATATAGATATAGATATAGATATAGATATAGATATAG
>CM053625.1:282539099-282563385 GCA_028646595.1 Phalanger gymnotis | reverse complement strand
CTATTTTCCAGGTCAGTGGTTTTTCCAATGAGATATTTCACATTGTCTTCCATTTTTTTCATTCCTTTGGTTCTGTTTTATAGTATCTTGATTTCTCATCAAGTCACTAGCTTCCACTTGCTCCAATCTAATTTTTAAGGTAGTATTTTCTTCAGTGGTCTTTTGGACCTCCTTTTCCATTTGGCTAATTCTGCCTTTCAGAGCATTCTTCTCCTCATTGGCTTTTTGGAGCTCTTTTGCCATTTGAGTTAGTCTATTTTGTAAGGTGTTGTTTTCTTCAGTATATTTTTCAGTATTTTGGGGGTCTCCTTTAACAAGTCATTGACTTGTTTTTCATGGTTTTCTCTCATCCTTCTCATTTCTCTTTCCAATTTTCCTCTACTTCTCTAACTTGTTTTTCCAATTTCTTTTTGAGCTCTTCCATGGCCTGAGACCAGTTCATGTTTTTCTTGGAGGCTTTTGATGTAGGTTCTTTGACTTTGTTGACTTCTTCTGGCTGTATGTTTTGGTCTTCTTTGTCAGCAAAGAAGTTTTCCAAAGTCTGAGATTGAATCTGGGTGCATTTTCACTGCCTGGCCATGTTCTCAGCCCACTTGCTTGACCCTTGAGTTTTTCAGCGGGGTATGACTGCTTGTAGAGTAAAGAGTTCTATGTTCCAAGCCTGGGGGCATGTGCCAGCTCTGCCACACCAGCACTCCTTCTTTCCCAAGAATCCCCAACCTGCACTGGACTTACATCTTCAGCAGGCTCTTCCCTCCTGCTCTGATCTTCCACTTAATTCCTCCCACCAGGTGGGCCTAGGGCTGGAAGCAACTGCAGCCGTAGTTCTGTAGCTGCCCCATCTCTGCTGCCCCCTGGGGCAGTGACTGAACCCTGAACTCTACCCCCCATCCCCAGCAGCTTTTCCCATCAACCTTCTCTTTTGTCTTTGGTGTTTGTGGGTTGAGAAGTCTGGTAACTGCCACAGCTCACTGATTCAGGGCGCTAGGGCTCACTTGGCCCAGCTCCTGGTCTCATGGTACACACCACCCATGCTGGGCTCTGCTCTGCTCCTCTCCACTCCACTCCCAGCTCCAGGCGCGAAAGACCTCACCCAGCAATCATCCAGGCTTTCCTGGGCTGGAGCCCTGCTTCTCTCTGCTATTTTGTGGGTTCTGAAGTTCTAGAATTGGTTCGGAGCCATTTTTATAGGTTTTTGGAGGGACTTGGCGGAGAGCTTATGCTAGTCCCTGCTTTCAAGCCGCTATCTTGGCTCTGCCTTCAAACAGTTTTATTAGGAAGACAATCACTGTATTGAATAGTGAAATAATGTTTTCAGAAAGAAAAATTCATCTTTCAGTAGGCTAAGTACCCATATCTATTTTCAGCTGCCACTTTGAAAGCAAGTAATATTACCTGAGAAATGAATGAAGCTTGGTAAATGGCAGACAGTGGGCTTCTCCCTCTGGATGCCTTGTTGTTTGTATGTAAAATGGTGAATCATACCATTAAAAACAGTGAAGAATGTGTTTACATATAAGAATAGTATATATAATTCCAGTTTGCATACTGATAGGCTATTGATGGTTACAGTAAGCTCCATTATTATCTTGTAACACAGCTAGGAGTAGAAAGCAAGGTAACAGACTTTTAGAAAGCAAGGTAACAGCCTTTTAGAAATACTCACTGAGCTCAGTAACATTTCTTCAAATCTGTGAGCAGCTGTCAGTTTATCAGGACCATTTATAACCACCAGGAGCATAATTGTGTCCATTGAAATAGAATTTAGAAACATGGTTGACATGTTGGTGAAATTTATCACATTCAACAAGCAGCTGACAACATGTTTTATGATGTTTTCTTAGAGAACTGACGGGATTCTCTGTTAGAAATTGTGAATAACTATTTCCAGCTGAGCATAGGCAGAAGTCCCACTGTCTTGCACTGTACAAAAGATCCTGAAACTCACAGATTGGCCCATTTAAAGAATTACCAGCAAAATAATTGATTGAGTGAAAAGTTTAAAAAAAATGTTTTTCTCTGCTGACACACACCCAGCCCTCCCATTGTTCCTTCAGAGACTTTGCCTATAACAACCAAATTTAGAGATATGATTACTACTTATTATGTTATGAGAAATCAGGAAGTCACAGAATGATAAAACTAGAGAAAGATCCTCAGAGACCCAATCACTCTCATCTTATGGATGAGGAAACATTAGTTAGAGAGGTTAAATGACTTCCCCACTGTCTCACAGCTAGTGCTATCAGAGCTGAAAGTTAACATGATGTTTGTACCCAGAGGGAAAAAAATCTGGGCTTAGGCTGACAGATCACCTAGAAGTCTCCAACCACCAAAGTCAGTTCAACCACATTTGTTAGTGCTTTGCCAAACTGAATCAATGAACCAGATTTGGTCAGAATCTACATTTATTATCACCACAGATAGTGGTTCAAAACAAATATTTAGGCCCTCATAAGCCCTATTTTCTGTGAACCTCAAAACTTCAATGGATTGAATTTCATTTCATCAGTCAATGTAGATAAACCTCTATCATTGCAGATTACAAACTCTTTCGTCCTAAGAGATCTGTAACCACGGATAGAGTCTTGGACCTAGACTGAGAAAATCTCGAATTCAAATCCTACCTCAGAGATTTACTAGCTGCATAACCTTTCACCTCTCTCAGCTTAATTTTCCTCATCTGTAAAATGGGGATAGTAATAGGACCTACTTCACAAGGTTGTTGTAAGGATTAGATATGTTATATCATTTATGTACTTAAATCATCTATATATTTATATTTGTATCAACTACATATTTATAATTTATGCATGTTTACATATATATTTATATCATATATAAAGTATTTTCTAAACCTGTGTATAATCTGATATAAATTCCTTTTATTTTTATTGTTATAATTACTATTCTAACTCCTGCCACTATTGCTACTAATCCTAAACAGTATATGCAGTTGGTCAGCAAGTCTGGCACTGTGTTAAACACTGGGGATTCAAAGCAAGGAGAAAGTTCATGTTCTAACAAGGGAGACAATAAGCAAATCCCCATGTACATACAAAATATAAAAAGTGTAAATCCAAGGTAATCTTAGAAGGAAGGAATTCACAGTAGGGTAGACCCCTAGAAATCTTCTTAAGAAGATGAGACTTAAGCTGAATTTCAAAGCAAGCCAGTAAGTTCAGGAAGTGGAAGTGAGGATGGAGAGCCTTCTAAACATAAGCCAGTGAAAATGCACAGGCTGGAGGTTAAATGTGTGTGGAACAAACACAAGGAGGCCAGCATAGCTAAATCAGAATATTGAAGGGGAATAAAATCAAGGAATCTTGGAAAGGTAGGAATGGATCAGGTTGTGAAGGGCTTTAAATTAAATGCCAAGTAGAGGACTTTATATTTGATCCTTATCCATAGTGTCAGTATTTAGTACAATGCCTGGCACCTGGTAGAAGCTTAATAAACGCTATGTAACTGCCTGACTAATGTTGGAGTACTTTAATTTATTGAGTTGGAGGGGGCAAATCAGATGGTCAGATCTATACTTTAAGAAGATCACTTTGGCAGCCAAGTGGAGTATGGATTGAATTGAGGGGAGATTCAAGGCAGGAAGAATAGCAAACAGACTGTTCCAATAGTATAGACCTAAGGTGATGATGGTCTGAACCAGAGTGGTGGCTGCTTAAGTGCAAAGAAAGGAATGTGTGTGAAAGATGGTTCAAATATTAAAATGACAAGATTTAACAACAAAGACAGATGATGATGATGATGATGACAGCTGACATTTAAGTCGTGCTTTAAGGTTTACATTGTGTTTTGCTTGCTTCAACTCACTTAAAACAAACAACAATTTTGGGTACCATAGAATGGAGATATTCCTCTTGTTCCTTTTCTTTAGTGTTAATAGCCACAATAATATCCAAGCTGTCTATTTCTTGTCCTTTGACTTATCTAGGATTGTCCCATTTCCTTTGCCAGTCACATGGTTCCTCGATGACGGTTTTAGGTTTCTTCCTAAATGTAAGGCATGCGATTCTGTACACTGCCTTACAGTAGGTCACTTGGTCAGACATTTTTTGACTAGCAACCTAACTTTCTATACGACTCCAAAAAGCACCATTGCCTTACATTGCAAAGTTCCACCAGCCAAGGAGATAAGAAAGATGGAATAAAAATCAAAATATTGGAGGTACTTTTGTCCTATATTCATGGTGAAAATGTGCCATTACACTTTGTGGGGAAAAGATGTGTTTATTCAGAGCTTTAGAATGTATTTGTCACACATTTTTATGTTTCTAAGATCAGCACTGAGTTGAGAAATCCCTAAATACCATTTGCCAACAGAAGAACAAAATTATCATCTGAAGGAGCATTTTTGTATAATAATTTATTTACCTGTTTCCACATGCTAATCGCTTCTTCATAGTTAGCAATGTATCCTCCGTAAAGACATCAGTTGTCTTTCAATGCAAAAGAGTTAGCCTCAATATCTGTTATAACATTCAATAGTACCTTAACCAACCAGTCTTTGCCTTTTCTTATTTGTCAACTAGTTTTAATTCTTTGTAATTTTTCCCCCCTATTCCATTAAATTTTCTGTATAGCTACCGCAGACACAAAGTTTAAGGTTAAGTGAGACTAAGGTTTAGAGGTCATCTAAAATGTGGAAATAGAAATCTAATATTTATTTTTTCCATAGTATCAGGCCCATTTGCATTGGGATGTCTGGACTGCTGGGTGTATAATTGCAAGCAACTTTTATTTCTCTCAGGTTAAAAAGTCTACTTTTTGTGGGGAAGGTTAAATGTCTAGGTCCATTATGAGCCTAACTGCAGAGCAAGCTAAGAGCCATTTTTAATTGAAGGCAAATTGGGTTTGGGAGCAAAAGAGGAAGTGTTGTCAGTAATGGTTCTCAGTTATTTTCAGCTATGATGCTGACATGAAAATACAACAAAATTGTGAAGTGGCACATTTTCCTCCTAAATAGAAGAAAGCATCTGGAATGTCCATTTAAAATGCAGCATTCAGAATGTTTGAAAGTCATAGAAATATGGACTATCTTATTTTGGAGGACCTTAGAGATCATCTAGTCCAACCCTTTTATTTTATAGGTGAGGAAGCTGAAACTCAAAGAGGGAGAATGACTTTCCCAATACCAAACATCATCACTATACCCTAAATATCATTAAGGCAAAAGATATAAGTGGAGTTAATATGTGGCCCATTGATGTTACTATGGAATAGCACACCTGGCTATTCTTTCTCTCTTAATTATGTCACTGAATATTCAATCTAAATATCACCTTGAGTTAAGAAAATCGTAGTGTTTATGGCAATCAAAGTGACCAGGTTGGTCCTATGGGGATCTTCCTTTCTGAAACAAAATAGACATAGTCACTATATATAGTAATGATAATGAGTTATCATTATGCACAGTTACTTTGCAATATAATGCAACAAATTCTCTACCATTTTAGGATCAATCCTTTGTGAAAAGGAAAGGGATCAAGAAAAGACTGATGGAATTATAATGAAAATACTAATAGTATGCTTTGTTCTCATAATCTACACAATCCAAATCCTGGAGTTGGGAGGACCTGAGTTCAAATGTGGCCTCAGACACTTGACACTTACTATCTGTGTGACCTCAGGCAAGTCTCTTAACCCCAGTTGCCTTGCCTTCCCCCCTCCAAAAAAAACGAATAGAGGAATGGATATGGTAAATTTGAATTGTGTGTAAAGATGGTTGTTCTACACCACCATCCACTCAAAAAACTCTCTAAAAAGAATAAGCCGAATGTTTATTCTACCATATTTATGCGAAAAGATAAGTCTATTCAATGACTGAAGAAGCATAGGAGTAGTAACAGACAAGTGATGGGTAGCTGGGTTGATAGGTAAAAGATTTATTAAGAGCTTACCATATGCCAGGCATTTTGTTAGTGCTGGGAATACACAAAAGGAGCTTATATTGTAAAGGGACAGATAACACATGAAAGGGAACTAGAAAAGGGAAAGAGAGGTATGCAAAACCAGCATGGTATGGACTGGTCCAAGAAGTGGAATAGAGGCCTGGGTCCTCAGAAGTCGAGACAGGAGGAAGCTAGGTAGCAGTGTGGTTAGAGGATAGGCCTTGAAGTTAGGAGGATCTGAGTTCAAATTTGGACTCAGACACTTAATAGCTGTGTGACCCTAGGCAAGTCACTTAATTGCTTCCAAAAAAAGAGAAGTCTCCCAGAATTTCTTTTTCAATCAGGTGTAGATAGTGACTTAAAATTTGGAGTAGCAATATTATGTCAGTCGTGCCAAAGTTAGATTATTATAATGTGTTCTATAGAAAGTTTATGAAGTCCAAATGAAGATTATTGTCACCTACCTGTCAATGATGTACTTGACATGTGTCAGACTTGATCCCTAGACAACTTTCACCTAGCTATTAATATATGTGAATAACTTTGCAATCCAAGTAGTTTTTACTGATATTTCAACTAAAGTTATATGGATTTACCCCAGAAACTATCTCCCCCTGTTCAACTGAAAAACATGAATTAACAACAGGATATTCTTAATCAAGTGTCCTTGAAACTTTAGTTCCTTACCCTGAAAGGGCAGGAGTATGACCTCTTTGAGCAGTCAGACTCATTCAAGCCTTGAAAGCTGTAGAAGGGGCAGTGAGATTGAAGCTTTGCTCTAGAGAGCTAATATGGGAGAAAGCAAACATACTCCTGAGGTCTTCCAATGGTTCTACACCACAATCCTTTGCACCATAGAATGACCTCTCCACTCTCTCTTTCATCCCTAGGCCACTGCCACTGATGATCCCACCACCATCCCTTCCCTCTTCCTAAAGCTCACCTGACCCCGCCATCACAACTCACCATCTTTCATCTCTAGCTTCTACTTATCCTAGGGATAGTGATGGAGTTGGAAGTAATCAACTGTGCCCCTGATACTCCTCTCAACCATTGTGACATCTCTCATTACAGATGGTACATTGTTCTAATCACCAAATGAATTAGCTTTAAGGACCACCTATTCTCTGCACACACTCGCCCAGAGGAATGACTAAGGAGTGCACTATTTATGATAGGTAGGTGAACCATTTTGTTAGAATTTCATTAATTTATTCATTTTGATTATGCAGAGACTATTGGGATGCAAATTTAGACATTTAAAAACACAGTAAATAACAACATCAAAATAAAGAGGAAATTTTATTGTGACAGTAGAACTGGCCCTGACTGAAGTGAAGAGATGCATTCCACTGTCTCAGAGACAGTATAAGACATTATTTTGTCATCCTCTCAGGCTAGAGTGGTTTTCTTACAGCCTAGGTGAAGCAAAATGAATGGCAATAGGTTGTACATGCTTTGCAGTGCCACATGACAATGAAATAGACCATTTCTTATAGCCCATTGACCATGCAAATCATCTGTGAATTGCAAAGTCTCTTAAATTTCTCAGTCATAAAGTTGTGATTAATTCAGTGACATTGCTATGATCTGAAATCAAAATTGTTCCATTAAAAGTCCTCTTTTCCACACATAAAAAAGGAAAAGTACTAAGAAAATTTTCTTAGGAGGAAATACTATTGCCAAGTGGGTAGTAGAGACAATAAATGTAACAGATGTGAAGAGGGAGGAAAGATCACAGTGGACTAGTGTAGTCAGAGAAACCTCCATGGAAGAGCGGAGATTTCAGCCCAATTTTCAAGGAGGAATAAGATTCTGATTTAAAAAAAAAAAGAAGAACTTTGAAGGTAAGAGGAAATCCCACAATCACAGAGGAAAAGACAATCCAGGCACATTTGGGGAATGGTGAGTATCTAGAGGAATGGTAAATCTCTTTGAGTTATTTCTTACCCAGGGAACAAAAGTTTTGTTTATCTGGTGATGTTGGTCAACCACTGTTATTGACCTCTCCGAATTCCTTGGTTCTTTAAGTGAGTTTGTATCTCTATTTACAGTCAATGTACCATTGATATCTTTTTTCTAATGCAACTAGTGTATTATTAACCTATACAGCATACACTAGTTGCTCTGAGGATGAAGCCTACTCTGTTATAGACTTATCTAACAGACTATCTCGGACCTGGGAAGTTGTCTTCATCAGTGGCATAACCTTATGACAGCCTAACCCAATCCGTTGATCCTGGTCCTGGACCAGACTGATTAACATTGGTCTTCTCATTGTAGTGCTATTCTCTGAGTGCAAGGATTTGATCTTGTCATGTCTAGATTTCCAAGAACTCTTTAGATAGGACCTAATGGTTGTCTCATGATGCACCACAAAGCATCAGCTAAATCAGCTTACCATGGGCTATTACTGGATTTCCATTGTCTCCCAAACACTGGCTGGAAGCCAGGGATGTCAGATGCCTACTACTGATAGTGCCACCTCATGTATGGACAATTTCATGAACAAAACATCTCAGAACAGGTTTGAAAGTCCCTTCTATTTATCCCATCCCCCTGGAAAAGAAGAGAACAGGTGGTTTTTTTTGGGGGGGCGGGGCAAGGGGAGTTGTTTGGGCTTTTGTTTGTTTGGTTGCTTTGGTTTGGTTTTTTTACCTATGAACTACCTAGTCTGATCACCAAAGCTCTTATGAGGATGTTGGAAGCTTGCCCTCACCAGAGCATAGGTAGCTGATATAAAAATTCAAAAAGACATAGCCATGATATATGCTAGTAGAACAAATTATAAATCAGAAAAGGAGGTGGCGTTTAAAGTCTGAAAAAGAACTTATAAGGTGCCTATTTGCTAAGTCAAGATAGAGCCTATGCATCCCTAAGTATTTTGACTAGGTTAAGCATATGAGCCCTATTTACTCAGGATTCACTTCAAATAAACCTGTTTACACAGGTTTATAACATGGATACAGACCTGTAGAAGGCCTGTAGACCTTACACATTTGAATTCCTGGAAGATCCACATTTGAAGTACATGGAGGGAAAGAAAAGACTCTGGGGTTTGCTTGTGGCTTCTTCCACTAATGTATACCTTGTCCTTACCACTCCTGGATTTACAAGGAAAGTCACTTGCTATTGTCCTTCTCATTTTTTGGGGTCATTTGTTATTCTTTTCAACTTGAAGCCTCCTTAAGCTTCAAGATTTTCTTCCTTTCAGTTCCCAATTTCCCTTCTAAAACAGAAGGAGTGGACTGCCACCCATAATTGCATTCATTTATTTAATCTCTCTAATCTCCACTCAATCCTTTTTTCCCATATGAAGGTGATGATTTCAATACAGTAAGTTTGTTTGGAAGGATTTTGAAAATAATATTCTAAAAAAGTTAAGCTTTTATTAGCTGTAACATCGTTTTTCAATTGTGACAAGGTTAGAAATTCTGCTCCTTATAGAGAAACTTTTTTTTAACTTCCAGGTACCCAGCTATACAATAATCTCAAGAGATGTTTTGTCAAGCCATAATCCTAATTTCATTTGAATGTTAAACTAAGTAGTTTAATGGGACTGAAAATGCTGCTGAGAAGATATTTGACTTTAGGCACAGAGGAGCCACTTGGAACATGAAGTAATTATCTGTTCTGGGCCTTGCTCTAAAAGAGAAAATCCAGAGAGAGGACAGTGATTATTGTGGATCTCAGTCACTTCCCAAAGGAAGTTCAGCCAGGGTTCAGGGAAAGCTCTTTAAGCACCACCTCTATCCCTAGCTAGAAATTTCTCCAAACTTCTCTAGACCTCATGTTTCCTTTTTTTATTCTCTTATTTATTTGTTTTAATATTATTTTTATTTTTCAAGTAACAAATAGATTTAGGAGATCTATCTTTACTACTGGCCTTCCTCAAATGAACAAATTTAAAAAAAAAACCTTGAAAAATCAATCCCTCAATACATTTCTACATAGTCTGGCAAAATAAATTCCCACATTAGCCATAACAGAAAATGTATATCTCTTTCTTCATTTTAAGTTCATCAACTTTCTGTCAGGAGATGGGTGGTGTCTTTCATTTTCATGCTTTTGTACTCATTTGTTGTTGCATCGATCAGAGTTCTAAAGTCTTTCAAAGTTATTTTCCCTGTGATGTTCTTATCAATGTATTCATCATTCTAGTTCTGCTCACTTTCCTCTGAGTCTGTTCACAAAGGTCTTCACAATTTCCTCTGAAATAATCCATTTCATCCTTTCTTATGGCACGATAGTATTCCATTGAATTCATATGCCGTGATTTGTTTAGCTATTCCTCAATATACAGAAACCTTCTTAGTTTCCAGGGTTTGGCTACCAGAAAAAAAAGCTGCTCACATTTATAGTGAGTGATTTTGCTGCAGAAAGAGTCATCTGGTCTTTTTTCTTTCAGTACCTCTGTTAACAAGACCATAGGTATTACCTCCTCCCCACTGTTGTAGGGGGAATTGATACATATTCTTTGATGGATCAATGATTTCTTGAGTATAGGTATTCTCTGTATTCAAGTGAATTGAACTTCTACAAATTTTCCTATCCCACACATTCCATATGCACTCACATCTTTCTATAAATTCTTCATAGAGAATTTACACAACCTTTTGCTTTCATAGTATCACATGCTTCATTTAGCTTCCTTCTGAGACTTGTAAGTGAGTGGCTGCCATTGATTTCTACAAGCATATGACATGAGTTGTTGGAAATTCCTATAAGTTTAGAATGCATCTCTCCATCTCATCCCCCTTCAAAGAAAAAATAGTAATTAGTCAAATGTATTTAAGAAAATGCCAGAAATGTAGTGCAAAGTTCCCAGTAAAACCATCTTTATTGTATTGTGAACAGATCTAGCAGACAGTCTCAAAGTCACCAAAAGTAACTTTTGTGTAGAACCGTAACCAAGAACCTAAAGACCAGGAAATCAGTTGGGGGGGATTTAATTCGTATCTCAAACGTTAGTCGTTGTCTCTGGAAGGCTAGTAGGACACCTGGGCCTCTGCATAACCTGTGATCTCTATGAATTTGTACTTAGAAAATCAGTGAATGAAACATTGACATGTTTGAACACAGGCACTGTGGTAATTTAATTGACTCAACAGTGTCAGACCATAATGTTTGAAAATTCCAATGATGCTGCTAATGGGGATATCTGGATGAATATCTTCTAATTGACTTGTTGTGTGGTACTTAAATGAGAGAAGAAGCCGTTAAAAAGTATGGCCAAGCTCCAATCAACAGATGTAAGGGGATTAGGAACACTGTCAATGCGTAATTGCTGTGAAATGAACAATTGTCCTTAGACCATTAATTAGCACTTGATAGTACCTGTAAATTTGGCCCAGGGTTCCTAGGTACTTAATGATACTCATTCCCAAACTCCAACTTGAGAGTTCTAGGAAGCCTTTTAAAATGAGATCTTGGAGTGGGAAAGTGGGAGAGAAGAAAAGGGTCATTATGGATGCCTAAATTGTAACAATTTGATAAATGAGACTCAGTTCCAAACTGAATCTTTGCTAGCTGCACACGTATGCTCTAACCTATAGTAGCAAATGAAGGTGGACATACTTATAAGTGCTTCCTCTCCAGCATCTACCAATCTGTTCTTGTTGGTTGCCAATAGGTGAAGGAAGAGACATTAGATTATTCATATAAAATACACAAGTGCCTGTCATGTGTTCAGAGCTACTTGTAAACAACAAAGGTAGCATGAATAATGCCAAAAAGTTTGTATCATCACATTAAATGAAACACAATGGGAAAATCTGGACAAAGTAAAGGGTACTGAAAGGCAATTGAATAATGGTTAGAAGGGAAGAATTAAGGATGAGGAAAATTGGGAAAAAAAAACAGAGGGAAGCCGTCATTGAAAAGAATTTTCAGCGGTCAGTTCTACTGCTAATCCCTGAGGATAATTTAATTTTAGGCCAACCCAGTGAATGCAGCCCTAGATTAACGGAAGTGTAGTGAGTGGTCGACTTTGAGTCATATTTAATCCTGAGTCCTGCAGGCAAGACAGAACAGTTTCAAAACTATGCCAAGGTTAAAGAATTTAGATGGGACCTTAAAGATCATATGGCGCAACACATTTACTTTAAAGATAAAGAAACTAAGTCCCAGAGACAGGAAGAAACTTGTACAACTAACAAGTAGCAGAACCAGGATAGATTCTAAATCCACAGCTCTTTTCAGTATGCCACAAGGGAGTCTATTTATGAACGAATTGGATACAATGATCTAGACCATGAGCAACCACGCCTTTCTAAGAAGTTCTCCAGCTCAGCCTGGAATTACCTTGTGCATCACTCTTCCAGAGCAGCTAGGTGGTGCAGTGGATAGACTGCTTGACCTGGAGGCAGGAAGACTCATGAGTTCAAATCTGACTTCAGATACTTATTAAATATGTGACCTTGAGCAAGTCACTTAACCCTATCTGCCTCAGTTTTCTCATCTCTAAAATGAAGTGGAGAAGGAAATGGCAAGCCAATCCAATATCTTTGCCAAGAAAATCCCAAATGAGGTCACAAAGAGTCAGAATCAATGTAAACCACTCAAGATCAACAACGTTTACAAAATGCTTTATGTATGTTATCTCATTTTGTCCTTACAGAAACCCTAGGAGGTAGGTGATACTATTAACCCCATTTTACAGATGAGAAGAGTGAGGCAGAGGTTATATGACTTGCTTAGAATCACAAACCTAATAAATGTCTGAGGATAGATTTGAACTTAGGTCACCCTGACGCAAGTTCCAGAGTACTATTGACTGCCATATGGCTCCCTCAGTTTTAGAGCAAGGGTTTTTAACTTTTTTATGTCACAAACCCCTTTGGTAGTCTGTATGTATCTCTTCTCATAATAATGTTTAAAAATGTATAAAATAAAATTCATAGGATTATGAAGGAAACCAATTGTGTTGAACAGTACTTGTCAAAATATTTTTAAAATAAAACTAAAAAGTCCACAGAGCTCAGGCTAAGAATCTATAGGCCACAGGAACCTGGAAATAAAGTCATTTGGGTTTCAAGTGTTAAGTCTGTATCCAAGTAGGAGTGAGATTCAAAAGCTTTCCATTTTCCGAAAGCTGTCTCTGGAAAGATTGGCAGAATGATATACATTCTCTACCAGATTCCAGGCTTGAGATCGTAGGATTTATTGGCCATCAACTCTTGTCCTTTTCAATCAGAAGACTAGGCTATATGTAGCCAGAAACCTTAGTATGCTTCTGACACATTATCAATGCTAACTCTTTCTCTTCATTAAGGGTCACTGTTTTAGCTGTTCTCTACTCACCCACTAAACTTTTGTAAAAGTTAACGATAAGAATACAGCCTTTTGTCTTCCTTTATGACCATTATATCAAAGAAGAGATGAATAATGGAACCACCAATTATCATAAAGACAATTGGCTTTCTTTTGACTTGGCCAGAAGTGAACCCATTTAAAAATTAGGTGTACTGGCACCCATGGAATGCTATAGAAATGTTGAGAAAACTAAATCTTCCACTATACTTCACTGAAATTCCTGACATCTTATAAGAAGACTTGGTCCTACATGATGAAATTACAGAAGGAGACTGTTAAATATTTCCCCCTTAAAACTAAAACTTTTTTGGCCACTATGGGGGGAAAATGATTTTTTACTGGTTTCCTGGGTTAATGCAACTGACCTGGTATTTTTTACGGCAGCTGGCTCCTGGCTCTCATATTACATTTTTTACCCAGAATTCTGGACTAGGAGGCTCAAACTGAACAAAATGAGGCCAATATAAACTGTTCAAATCATAAATTATTTCATTTCCCATTTTATAGAAGATTAACACTATTTCATGAAATGAATTTTTAAACAAAATTCAACTCAATCTACTACCCTATAATAAAGCTTTAGCATGCACGGCCTTGAGGGCTGGAGTTTCTTCTAGGTGGTTCTTTTTTTAGGAAGAATACCAGACGGATCTTTATGTTCTCCAACATACCTCTCCTACACTGCCCACTGATGCCTAAAATTAAACAAGTTTTTATAATGGATAAACAACGTTTATCCCTTGACTTTAGCCTAGCCGTACATTAGTTCCCTATCGAAATACAAGTACATTAAATTCGATCAGTAATTTATTCCTCAATATGAATGAATTTCTAACATTCTTTCTTGAATTGGTAAGGAGGAAAGTGAGAAAGCTAGAAAACACAGACCTGGGTAAGGGAGGGGATGTAGATAGAGGCTGAAAGGGGGACAAATTAGAAAATAAAAGAACAAATAGAGTTAAGACTGGGTGCCTAAGAATGTATAGTTTATCTTCTCCCAAGTCATAACTGTGCTTGGTGATAGTCCTGAAAACAAGGGATAGGGCAGGAACAGGAAAAAGGCATGTGCTTCACGTGTTTGTGTCACTTGCTAACAAACCCATGAGATGCTCTCAGCTCCTCTTTGAAAGGTAGTAATGCTTTTATCACTAGAGTTTTTTATTGTTGTTCAGTCATTCTAGTTGTGTCCAACACTTCATCATCCCATTTGGGGTTTTCTTGGCAAAAATGCTGGAGTGGTTGGCCATTTCTTTCCCCATTTGTTGCTAAATATGTGACCCTAAAAAAATCATCAGACTTTACAACACAATGAAAACCTTGGTTTACTCATTTGAAAAGTGAAGGAGTTGAACTTAAAGATTCTTAATCATTTTTTCAACAGAAATATCTCCTTTTGGCAGTCTGGTGAAACCTATAGACCAATCCTCGGAATAAAAGTTTTAAATGAATAAAACAAAATGGGCTTATTATATATATTATATAATTAGATATTAAATTTAATTCTATATCAAATATACGTACATAAGTATTTTTGAAAGTTCACTGACTCTGGGGTTAGAATGTTGATCCTTAAGATCCCTTGTAGTTCTAATAGTCCGAAGTGCATCAATAATTACTTAGTTATAATGAGCTATTTGCAAATGATATTTGTTATTATATATGAGAGATATATAATATACCATATAATCTTTAAACAAAGCCCATTATGTACATGAACTAGGATCTATATGAAAATTGTTGTTCTTACTTCTATGGAAATCACATGCTAAAAATTTTAGGAAGTCAACAAAAAATCACCTTCCCCTTTCCTGGCTGGTAGCAAAGCCCAAGCTTTGCTGAATTCTGAAGTTAGAGTTACTTCTATACTCAATTTCTCACCTGATTGAGATGACCCCTTTGCTACTCAAATTCATTTCTTCTCCCTACTCTGAAGAGGAGACTTCTAATTTTAGTCCAAGGATATCTTGCATGCCTACTCTCTACCCAGTACTTATGGAAATACGTATTTTATTTTCAAGAAACATCTACATTGCTCAAGATCAAAAGAGATGAATAGCAGTAAAGTGATAGTTACATCTGTTGTTTTGTAGTCCTGAATTAAAGTCATAGACATTCCAGGCTTAGGATAATAGTTTTAGAGACTGAAGATGTTAGAGATCATTTATTCCAAACTCCCATTTTACAAATGAGGAAGATAGAATCTAAAGAGGTTAAAAGATTTGTCCAAGGTCACCTAGGTAATCAGCATCAGAGTCACAATTGATACTCTGGTCCCTTCAACCTAAATCCAGCATTCTTTGTATTACAGGATACCACAATGCCTTTGCCCAAGCCCTCTCTTTTTTCTTGTCTACATTTCCCATAAGCTCCTTTTCTGGGAAGAAGTGAAATTGGAATCAAGCAATACTACTACAGTAATTAAGGAAGTTCTTTGGGAGCTTCCATAAAATGGTTGGTGTCAAGAGGTTGTCTTTGCAAAAATGAGATTCTGTTTCACATAACTATAGCTGTAGGCTTCCCTTCCCTACATCCAGCCAAACCAATGTACTTTGTTCTTTTACTCTCCATTTCCCTCTAACAGTCCCCATATCTTTGCATATGGTATCCCCTATGCCCAGAAAGAACTTCCCATCTCCTTCTCTGTCTGGTGGCCCTTCCTTTCTTTAAATTCCAACTCAGATGCCAACTCTTCTATGTAGCCTTCCATGAACCTACCCTACCCTTCCTCTTAAAAGATTTCCTTTTTTTCATCAAAGTTTTATGGCAATTTTCTTGGACTTTTCTTTGCATTGGGTGCACTATACTTTGTGCCACAATTAGGCTGGATTACAAGCTTCTTAAAGGCAGGGCCTGTGTGAGATCTAGCTTAGTGGCGCTAGCCAATAGCACAATGCATTACACAAAACAACCATGTAATACCTTTTCTTTAATTGAATAGTAAATTTTATTCATCATGTATCCTAGTACCATTGATAACCACATTGATAGTTAACATGCATACATTAATATTTATTTGTCATTTGAAGTTTATATAACATTAACCCCATTCTTATCCTATTCCCATGACCCAGGAGCTACATAAACAGGCTAAGGTCATTGCTTCTTAGAAGATGTAAGCCCCACAATATGTCAGGTTGTATCAGTACCAGTCTATCCAAATTGCCATTTGGCTTTAGCTCAGTATTCTTATCCAACAGAAATACATTCAGAGAAGTTTGAGAGTGATGACTCTAGTAATATAGCACCCATTGCTGTGGAACTGAGAACTAACAAAGTTACACAAGCTACTTTCCTAGGCATGAACTCACCCTTTAAAAACCACTTTGTGTAAATGAAGTGAGCAGAACTAGGAGAACACTGTACACATTAACAGCAATATTGTATGATGAAGAATTGTGAATGACTGAGCTCTTCTCAACAATACAATGATCCAAGATAATCCCAAAGAACTCATGACGAAACAGCCACCTCCAGAGAAAGAACTGATATTGCCTGAATACAGACTGAAGCATATTGTTTTTCCACTTCCTTCTTTTCTTTCTTTCTCTCTCTTTCTTTCTTTCTTTCTCTCTTTCTTTTTCCTTTCTTCTTTCCTTCCTTCTTTCCTTCCTTCCTTTCTTTCATTCCTTTTTTTTAATTTAAGGCTTCCTGTATAAACTAACATATATGGAAATGTTTTACATGATTGCAAATGCATAACCTATATTGGATTGCTTACCATCTCAGGGAGAGGGAAGGGAAGAGAGAGAGGGATGGAATCTGGAACTCAAAACTTTTTAATGTAAAAAAATGTTTTAACATATATTTGGGGAAGAATATTTTTAAAAATCTACTTTGTATAACTTGAGTTAGGGGCAGCTGGGTGGAGTAATGGACAGAATGCCGGCCCTGGAGTCAGGAAGGCTCATCTTCTGATTTCAAATCTGACCTCAGATACTTACTAGCTGTGTGACCCTGGACAAATCATTTAATCTTGTTTGCCTCTGCTCTTCATCTATATGATGAGCTGGCAAAGGAAATGCAAACCAATCCAGTATCTTTTCCAATAAAACTTCAAACATTGTCACAAAGTCCTTGACATGACTGAAATGACTGAATAAAAACAAAACAAAAAAAAAAAACTTGGACCTGAATATTTGATGTCCAGAGTTTGCTTTCCCCTTTGGGCTTTAGAGAGGGGTCCATTTTCTGTCCATTTAGAGCCATGATGACAATCAACAGAGTTTTATTGACTCATTTCACAGGGATATTATTGAGGTAGGGAACCTTGTTCTCTCAGGGGATGAAATGCTCAAACTCATTCACAATTAATTTGCTGACACAGAATTGTCCAAACAAGCTATTGCCCTCAGACCTGGATGTTGAGTTGTTTTTCTTAAACCTTATTTCCAAACAAACTACATCATTTACTCCCTACACCTGACAATTAGATTTGGGACCTCTCCTGACAACAAACCTAAGGCAAACATTGAGCACAGAGAAATGGCACATCACCTGGTCCAACTTTACCATCTGTTCTTTCAGTGAAGACTGATGGCTTTTTTCTATCAGGAGCAAGAGACTGGACTAGGCTAGGAAAAGGCAAATCCCACTTTGAATTGGTTGGAGTTGACAACATTTTTTCAAATTGGGACCTAATACTTGAACCAAACCTTATGGGCTGGTTTTCTAGGATGTTCAGGTTGCTTCTTATTTTTAATGTTATTTTTTTCAGCACCTCTGTGTTGGCTGGCCTCTGACCAACCTGGGAGTTATTTCATTGGATCCTGTTCTTGTCAGACAGTCAGCTCATTTGATAGCCAAATGCATGGGTAAAGCTTCAAAAATATAACCAAATTTAAAACATTCTTTTCAAGTATATTTAAATACTGTGATTCAGGTGGGGGTAGGGGCAAGGAGAACTGTGAGCCAAAGCCTGCCCTGGAAGATGTACATGCAGTTCTCATTGATTTTATTATGAGGGGGGGGCAGGCAATCAAGGTTAAGTGACTTGCCCTGGGTCATGCAGGTAGTAAGGGTCTGAGGCTGGATTTTAACTCAGATCCTCCTGACTCCAGAACAAGTGCTCCCACCAGTGCGCCACTTAGCTGTCCCTCTCACTGACTTTAATAAGAGTTGCATTGCTAGGAAGAGAGGAAGTGCTAGCCCCATAAAAAAGGAAAATATCTAACTTGGAAAAATCAAAGCCTCATTTAGGCCTAAAGAAGGTAGAGTATTTTCCTTATTCCAGTTTGCTCTTGTGTTCTAGGTTTACTTTATTCAAAGATCACCCTTGCTAGGAGACTGAGGGTGAGCCCATAAGAGCTCAGATCTCATATGGGAAGATTTGAGAAACAAAGAATATATACAAAAAAATGAAAGTGAACACTATGTAATTTTAATGATGAAGCTTTGACTCAGAGGAGAGGAAACAAAATGTACATCTTCCCCATTTTTGCAGAGGTGGGGTACTATGGATATGGAATGCTGCATATATTATCAAACATGGCTGCTGTTAGCTGATTTTGCTGAACTGCTTTTTCCTTTCATTTAAAAAAAAAAACATTTATTACAAGTAAAGATTCTATAGGCAGAGGCATTTGGGAGACCTCAGGTGAGTCTTTATCATACTATCTTGGCTCTGCACCTTTACAGGAAGAAATAGACAGCAAAACTATAGTAATGGGGGAACTCAACCTCCCCCTCTCAGAACTAGATAAATACAACTAAAAAAATAAACAAGGAAGAAATAAGGGAGGTGAATAGAATTTTAGAAAAGTTAGATATGATAGACCTCTGGGGGGTGGGGGAGAATGAATAAGAATAGAAAGGAATGTTGTTTTTTTTTTTCCTCAGATGTACATGGCATGTACATAAAAAGTGACCATGCCTCAGGGCATAAAAACCTCACAAGCAAATGCAGAAGTATTAAGTGTATCCTTTTTAGATTATAAGGCAATAAAAATTACATTCAAAAAAAGAGCTATAGAAAGCCGAATTAAAATTAATTGGAAAATAAATGATCTAATCCTAAAGAATGAGTGGGTCAAAGAACAAATCATAGAAACAATCACTAATTTCATTAAAGAGAATGACAACAAGGGATCCATCCAAAGCAATACCTAGGGGGAAATTTATATCTCTAAATGTGTACATGAATAAAATAGAGAAAAAGTATATCAATGAACTGTACATACATCTGAAAAAAAAACTAGAAAAAGAATAAATTTGAAATCACCGATTAAATACCAAATTGGAAATTCTGAAACTCAAACAATAGATTAATAAAATTGAAATTTTTAAAAATTGCTCTAAGAAATAAAAGTAGGAGCTAGTTTTATGAAAAGAAAACAATTAAACAGATAAACCACTGATTAATCTAATGAAAAAAATACAAAGAAAGAAAATCAAATTACTGCTATCAAAAATGAAAAAGATGAATTGATCAGCAATGAAAAGGAAATTAATGCAATTATTGTGAACAATTTTGCCCAATTATATGTCAATAAATATGAAAATCTAAGTGAAATGGATGAATATTTATAAAAATATAAATTTCATAGATAAACAGAAGAGTAAACAAAATATGTAAGTAATCACATGGTGAGGAGTAAGGGAATTCAATAACCTATCAATGAATTCCATAAGAAAAAGTCTCCAATTTAAAGTTACTGTAGACACTATAAAATATATGGGAGTCTACATGCCAAGACAAATCCAGGGCCTATATGAACATAATTACAAAACACTTTTCACACAAATAAAGTCAGATCTAAATAAATGGAAAAACACCAGTTGCTCGTGGTTAAGCCTAGCAATTATAATAAAAATGACAATTTTACCTAAATTAATTTACTTGTTCAGTGCCATACCAATCAAACTGCCAAGAAATTATTTTACAGAGCTGTATAAAATAATAACAAAATTCACCCGGAAGAACAAGAGGTCCAGAATATCTAGGGAATTAATGAAAAGAAATGTTAGGGAAGGTGGCCTAGCCATACCAGATATTAAACTGTACTATAAAGCAGTAGTCACCAAAACTACTTGTTACTGGCTAAGAAACAGAGTTGTGGATCAGTGGAATAGGTTAGGTACACAAGACACAGTAGCCAATAACTCTAGCAATCTACTCTTTGATAAACCCAAAGAGGCCAGCTTCTGGGCTAAAAATTCACTATTTCACAAAAACTGCTGGGAAAATTGGAAAATGGTAGGGCAGAAACTGGGCATAGATCAATATCTTACACCATATACCAAAATAAAGTCAAAATAGGTTCACAATTTAGGAATAAAGGGTGATACTATAAGCAATTTGGGAGAGCAAGGAATAGTTTACCTATCAGATTTATGAGAAAGGAAAGAATTCATGATACACAAGAGATAGAGAGCATTACAAAATGCAAAATGGACAATTTTGATCATGTTAAATTGAAAAGTTTTGTATAAAAAATGACAATGCAAAAAGGATTAGGAGAGAAGCAGAAAAATGGGAGAAAATCTTTACAACCGGTGTCTTTAATAAAGGCCTCATCTCTAAAATATACAGGAAACTGAGCCAAATTTATAGGAATACAAGTCATTCCCCAATTGAGAAATGGCCAAAGGATATGAACAGGCGGTTTTCAGAGGAAGAGATTAAAGATATCTATAGGCATATGAAAAAATGCTCAAAATGATTATTGAGTAAAGAAATGCAAATCAAAACAACTCTTAGGCACCACATCTCACCTGTCAGATTGGCTAACATGACAAAACAGGAAAATGATAAATGCTGGAGAGGATGTGGGAAAATTGGAACACAGATTGTTGGTGGAGTTGTGAACTGATTCAGCCATTCTGGAGAACAGTTTGGAACTATGCCTAAAGGGCTTTAAAAATGTGCATACACTTTGACCAGCAATACCACTTTTAGGGCTATATCCCAAAGAGATCACGCAAGTGGGAAAGGGACCATATATACAAAAATATTTATACCAACTCTTTTTGGGTGAGCAAAGAATTGGAAATCAAGGGGATGCCCATCAATTGGGGAGTGGCTAAACAAGTTGTGGTATATGAATGTAATGGAATGCTATTGTGCTATAAGAAACCGGGAAGATATGGACTTCATAGCAACCTGAAAAGACCTAGATGGTATGTTGCTGAGTGGGCGGAGCAGAACCAGGAGAACATTGTACACAACCACAGATATATTGATTTTATGGTGACTGACTTTGATAGACTTGGCTCTTCTCAGCAATAAAAGGTTAAAAGACAACTCCAAAGGACTCATGATGGAAAGAGCTATCTACATCCAGAGAAAGAACTATGGAGTCTGAATGCAAATCGAGGCAAACTATTTGCTCACTTTTTTTTTCTCTTTTTTTGTTTTTTTTTTCTTCTTTCTCATTCCATTGGTCATAATTCTTCCTTATAACTTGACTATTGTGTAAAGAAGCTTAATGTGAAGGCATATGTAGAAGATATATGGGGTTCTATGCTGTCTTGGCAGGGAGTGGGGAGGGGAGAGAGGGGAAGAAAATCTGGAACTGAAAAACATGCTGAACTGAGTATTGTCAACTAAAAATTAAAAAATCTTAATTAAAAAAAGAAAAAGACTCCAGAAACAGATAGATTCACAAGAAAATTCTATGAAACATGTAAAAAATAATTAACTCCAAAGCTAGGCAAAGAAGGAATACTATCAAATTTTCTTTTATGGCACAAATATGGTGCTGTTACCTAGACTAGTAAGAGCAAAAACAGAGAAAGAATATTGTAGATCAATTTCTCTAATGAATCTTGATGCAAATCTAAAAAATTAGAAAAATATCAATTGCTCATACATGAGCCAGTATAATAAAAATGACAATTCTGCCCAAAATAATTTACTTATTCAGTGCCATATCAAACTACCAAAAACATTTTATGCAGTTAGAAAGAATGATAACAAAATTCATTTGGAAGAACAAAAGTTCAAGAAAATCAGGGGAATTAATGAAACTAAGGTAAAGGAAAATGACCTAGGCATACCAATAGGTATTACAAAGTGGTAATCATCAAAAACAATCTGGTACTAGCTAGGAAATAGAGTGGTGGATCAGTGGGATAAATTTAGTATACAATACACAGTATCTATGACCATAATAATCAGTGTCTGAAAAAATGCAAAGATCCCAGCTTTAAGGACAAGAACTCACTATTTGCCAAAACCTCTGGGGAAAACAGGAAAACAATTGGCAGAAACTACATATATACCAACATCTTACACCATATAGCAAGATAATGAAAAAATGGGTACATTATTTAAACATAAAGGGTGATAACTTAAGCAAATTAGGGGAGCATGGAATAGTTTACCTGTTATAGCTATGGATATAGGTAGAATTTGTAACCAAACAGGAGATAGAAAGCAGCACAATATGTAAAATAAATAATTTTGATTGCATTAAGTTAAAAGGTTTTTACACAAAAACAATGCCACTGAGATTAGAAGGAAAGCAAAAGGGAATCCCATCAATAGGAGAATGGCTGAACAAATTGTGCTATATGATTGTGGTGGAATACTCCTGTGCTAAGAAAAGATGAACTCAATTATTTTAGAAAAACATGGAAAGACCTACATGAAAAGAGAAATAAGGAGAACCAAAAAAACATTGTATACAACAATAGCAATAGTATTTTAAGAAATATTTGAATGAATAAGTTATTTTGAGTATTATAAATACCAAAATTAACTATATGAAGAAAGATACTATCTGCATCCAAAGAATGAACTCATAAATGGGATATATATGTGTGTATACATATGAGTATATATGTGTGTGTGTGTGTGTGTGTGTGTATACCTAATTGTGTCTAACAGTAGCCATCTCTAGGGGAGGGGAGAAAAAAAGAAATTTACATAATAAAATTGTTGTATATTTGAAAGAAATAGCAAGTTGTGAGTAGTAGATTTGTAGTTTCATGTGTAATCATCTTTTTTATTATACTATGTTATGTAAATGCTTGTTTTATTCCATAAATTAAAAATAAAATTTAGTAATGAATTAAAAAAAAAAGGAAAGCAGAAAACTGGAGTGGGAGGAAAATTTACAACAAGTTTCTTGATAAAGGCCTCATTTCTCAAATGTATAGAGAACTGAGCCAAATTTACAAGAATACAAGTCATTCCCCATTTAATAAAGAGTCAAAGGATATGAATAGGCAATTTTCAGATAAAGACAGGCATCTACAGTTATATAAAAAGTGTTCTAAATAACTATTGATTAGAACAACACAAATTAAAACAAGACTGACATGCCTCCTCACACCTATCAGATTTATTAATGTGACAGAAAAGGAAAATGATAAATTTGGAGGGGATGTAGGAAAATTGGAACGGTAATGCACTGTTGGTGGTACTGTGAATTGATCCAATCCTTCTAGAGAATAATTTGGAAATATATTCAAAGGGCTATAAAACTGTGCATACCCTTTGATACAGGAATACCACTACTAGTTCTGTGTCCCAAAGAGATTAAAAAATGAACAGGAAAAGGACCTATATATACCACACTTTATAGCAGCTCTTTTTGTGGTGGTAAAGAATTGGAAATTGAGGGGATGCCCATCAATTGGGAAATGACTGAACAAGTTGTGGTATATGGTTGTGATAGAATATTATTAAGCTATAAGAAACGATGAGCCAGATGCCTTTAGAAAAACTTGGAAAGACTTACATGAAGTGATGCAAAATGAAGTAAGCATAACCAGGAGACCATTTGTACATAATAACAGCAATATAATATGATAATCAACTGTGAATGACTTAACTATTTCAGCAATACAAAGATCTAAGACAGTTTCAAAGGAATGATAATGAAAGATACTATCTACCTCTAGATAAAGAACTGATGGAGTCTGAACACAGAAGAGAGCATACTTTTTTTTTCTTTTTTTTTTTTTAGTTTCAGAGAATTCTTTTTTTTTTTCTTTTTTTTAAATTTATTTTTGACATGTTTGGTTTTCAGCATTGATTTTCACAGGCGTTTGAATTACAAATTTTCTCCCCATTTCCTCCCCCCCCCACTCCAAGATGGCGTACATTCTGGTTGCCCTGTTCC
>CM053625.1:282521724-282538599 GCA_028646595.1 Phalanger gymnotis | reverse complement strand
TGCCCCACCTCTGCTGCCCCAGGGGCAAATGGCCGGAACCGCAAACTCAGTCACACAGCTTTTCCCACTAACCTTCTCTGCCGTCTTTGCTCTTTGTGGGTTGAGAGGTCTGGTACATGCCACAGCTCAGTATTTCGGGATGCCAGGGCACTCTCTGCTCGTCTCCTGGTCTGGTAGGTCCGCGTCTGGTCTGTTCGCGCCCTGCGTGCTGGTCTCAGCTCCACTTCCCTCAGCTGGGGGCTGGGAGGTCCCAGAGACCCAGAGACCATCCAGGCTGTCCTGGGGTGGGGCCCTGCTTCCCTCTGCCACTTTGTGGGTTCTGCAGCTCTAGAATTGGTTCAGTGCCATTGTTTTATAGGTTTTTGGAGGAACTTGGTGGGGAGCTCACGCCAGTCACTGCTTCCCAGCCGCCATCTTCGAGAGCATACTTTTAAAAAAGAAATTTTCATGTTTTTTAGCCTGTGTTTTCTTTCACATGAATAATATGGAAATGTGTTTTGCATGACTGCACATCTATAATATATATCAAATTGCTTGCCTTCTCAATGAAGGGTAAGAAGGGAGAGAGAGAGAGAAAGAGAGAGAGAGAGAGAGAGAGAGAGAGAGAGAGAGAGAGAGAGAATTTGGAACTCAATTTCTTTTTAATTACTGTAAATTGTTTTCATATGAAATTGGGAAAAAATAAAATACTATTTTTTAAAAGTTTATAAAGAGGTAGGTAGTAGGTGACTCATTAATGAGAGTTAAATCAAGAAGACCTCAGTTCAAATCAGATCTAATACTTACTAAACATGTGACCCTATTATTTTACCTAGAATGTCAGGGTAATGGAGGTTGGAAGAATAATAAAATATGGATTTAAGTATTATAACAGATTTATTCTAACAAAGGAGGTTGGTGGAAGAGAAGCAATGGACTTTGAATATCTTGAAATAAAATACCAAAATGTGAAGATCAGTCATCGTTTTGTGGGAAAGCATAGAGGTGGGCATCAAGAATTACATTCATACCTGGCCAAACAAGGGAAAGAGACAGACAGACAGACAGACAGAGAGAAATAAAGACAGACAGACAGAATAACAAATAGAATAACAAAGCATGAGCTTGTAAAGGATAGGTAGGATACCACTGACACAAATTTCATACAGAAAATCAGCCCTGGATTTAACATGAAGTGCTAAAGAAAGAAAAACAATTGAATTGATGGGTGGGAAAAGAAGCTAATACAGATTCTCAGTGAACTCACCTATTAATTTAGATTTTAGGAAAACTGTAATTTAGGAAGATAATATAACTGAAGATATTTTACAGAGGGCACATTCAAAAGTGTGACACAATGCTATAAGAACTATGTCAGAAGTACAAAAGCACTATCTATCCTTTCTCTGGAGCCTTCACAAGGCACTTTTCCAAAATCTATACTGTTAGATTGTTCTCAAGTTTCTTCATCTTTCCCACAAGTTCTATGATGTAAAGGGTCATTTTCCCACAAAGTTCTGGTATTTTCCACCCCAGAAATCAGTTCTTTCCTATTGTTGAAATTAATATCCAGGGTACAATTTCCCCATGTTGGTTCTTTAACCTTCTGAAGGAAGAAGTTATAATTAAGGTAAACCAAGAAATCAGTAATTGCTCTACTTTGGACTAAGGGAGAGCTATAGCAGTCCCCCATCACTACTACACACCTCTGGCTTGTGAACAGGCTTGTGAGCTATTTCCTAAACTCAATGATCACACATTTCTGTCCAGGTATTCTACCACATTCTCCTGTGATAATATTATTTTTGCTTTCTGCCTCCATCAACACAATCTTTTAAACCAGATTTTGCTTCATATTCCTCATTCTTTTCCATTATTTCTTGCTTTCAATGAACACAAATGATGCTTTTAATGCTACTGGCCCAAGAGTTTTTAATCTTTGGTAATTTTTTTTCAGTACTCTCTGGCATTATCATAGCTCCCCATCTGAATTATCCAATGATTAGTATTCATTTATTTTTGAAAAGTCTTAGGATTTTACTCTTATTTCTTGGATTTATGACCTATGAAAAAATTAGGTCTTTCTACCATATAAGTTAAACTAATATTTGCCTCAGTTCCCCTTAGCATGAAATCACAAACTACCATTCCTCTTGTTTCCTTCCACTTACCTTTGCCAGATCATTTCTCAAATGCCATTGCTGTTGAATCCCTTTTATCATTCCTTAGAGGAAGCAGCTTCTTCTTCTGTGGAGAATCTTGCTTTCTCTTTGTGAAGATGTTGAAACTTGTTTCTAAGATCTAACTTCTCCTTGTTCTTCTTCCATTCCTCATCTTCTATTTTTTAGGGTTCTGATTACATGACAGGATTTCCTACTCCTGCTTCATTCAGATGGTTTTCCTTTCTGGTTTCTACTCAGGAGCCTTTTTTCTGGTGTGTGTATGTGTGTGTGCGCGCACGCACGCACTTTGTTTACTATTAGGAACACTTCATTTACCATGTCGAATTGTAGAGATATTTCCCAAGTTCTTTCATCTATATTCTAGGAGACAGATTAGCCCACTTTTTGGGCACAGGCAATAGTCCTTTGGCTATTGCAGAAACACACATCACATACTCAATGAAAATCACTACAATATTCTCCCTGCTCTCCATATTCCCTGGATTTAAGATCCTCTGTTTTGTACCTTGTTTGCTTGCTCCTTCTCAGACCTGTGGCATGAATTAGATGGTTGACAATAATTTTAGGTGACTACAGTGTTCTTTGAGACAGATAAATTTAAAGAAAAATAAATAAGTTAAAGATTAGAATAGATTAAAAAACTAAATATAATAGAGCTTTGGTACTTTTTGAGTGGCAGTCTTATAGAATATACCTGTTTTTCTGGCAACAAGAGATAACTATACAGGAAATGATAATGTGGTAGGATGTAGAGAGCTCATGAATAAATACAGAAATAGGACATGTGCTTATAAGCTCAAGTTATCTAGGTAGCGCAGTGGATAGAACACTGGGCCTGGAGTCTGGAAGATTCATCTTTCTGAGTTCAAATCTGGTCTCAGATACTTACTAGGTTTGTGAGTCTGGGCAAACCCATTTCCCTCAGTTTCCTTCTCTGTAAAATGAGCTGGAGAAGGAAATGGCCAACCATTCCAAATCTTTTTCAAGAAAACCCCAAACAGGGTCATGAAAACTGGGGTATAACTAAAATGACTCAGGAACAACAACAAAAATTAGCCCAATGATAATTTTAACTTTTTTTTCTTTATCCTTTTTTTTATTTAATATGTTTAGTTTTCAGCATTGCTTTTCACGGGAGTTTAAATTACAAATTTTCTACCCATTTCTACCCCCCCCCTCCAAGATGGCATGTATTCTGGTTGCCTTGTTCCCCAGTCAGCCCTCCCTTCTGTCACCCCACTCCCCTCCCAGCTCTTTTTCCCTTCCTTTCTTGCAGGGCAAGATAAATTTCCATGCCCCATTGCCTGTGTATCTTATTTTCTAGTTGCATGAAAAAAAAAACTTTTTAATAATTTTAACTAATAAAGGAAAAATGAGTAAAAGAAACAGACTTAAATGAAGACTGATAATATTACACTAAAGAAAATTATAATTAGAAGTTATATCATTAAGGCAAAATTCATGACCTCAAAGAAGACCATGAGAATGCCTGAATGGTTCAGAATTGCAGGGTATAAGGAATTCTCTAAGTAGAAGGCAGTTGAATTAAAGCATTTATTCAAGCTCCAAAGGACCAGACCCAAAGACCAATACCCCAAATTCGATATTGTGGCAAAAACCTTCCAGAACCAATAAGCCCACCTCACAATAGTAACCAGGAGGTTACAGAAAAATACAATGGCAGCAAGCCAAACCAAACTTGTGCTTCCCCCCAGCACTAGGGCCCTCCTGTAAGAAGATCACTCATGGGTCCTAAGCCCCCGCTAAACACTCTTCGGTCTGTACACTCTGGAAGCTGGCTCTCTGCTGCTCTCAGTCCTCAGTCCTCAGTTTCTGCTCCTCCCAATCCTCAGCTTCTCCAACCTCTGCTGCTCCTTCAGCTTCTTGGCTTCTTCAGCACCTGATGCTTCAACTTCTTCTGCTTCTCAGCTTCCACTCCTCTAGCTTCTACTGCTCAGGTTTCTGCTGGTTGTGCTTCTGCTGCTCCTCCTTCTCCTTTTTCTCCTTTCCCTGCTTCTGCCACATCTGCTTCTACAAGCACTGTTCTCTCTTTTTATACAGTCCTTAGACTGACCAGAATGTCATCTGTTTGACTAGAACTTAGGCACATACCATTGGCTCTTGTCTTAGAAACTCCCCTTAGGGGCCTGAGGGCTTCGTGCCCACATTGGCTCAGCACCTAGTAAGTAGGGGTTTGGTGCCTACTTAGGAGCAAAGATCTAATCAGACCTCCCTTTGATGGCCCCACGTGGAGCTCCACCTGAAGCCTATTCAACGGATGGGAAAGATCTTTTCACTTACTGATTGGCTTTACAGAAGTAAAACCAAAATCTGTGTGATGCAGTTAAAGTAGTTCTTAAAGGGTATTTTCTGTCTCTGGACAAGTGTATTGACAAAGGAAGGGAATTTAAAAAAAAAAAAACAATTAATTGAGCATGCAATAGAAATGAAATCCAAAAGAATCAACAAACATAATAATTCTAAAACAAACAAAAAAATCATACAAATTTTGAAAATTCAAGGCAAACAAGCTTGTGAACAAATTACTATAGAGCAGGTCAATAAAACAAAGATGTTCTATGTTTGCTAGAGAATTACATAATTTTTAAAGGAAGCAGATCTAATCAGAACATCAAGAATGATTACAACAAATGAGTAAATAAAGAAATTATTAGAAAAATTTATGTTCCATCACATTGCAACAAAGCCTAAAACTTAATGAGAAGATTAATATTTTAAAAGACATATAAAACTCAAAGATAGCCAGCTTGGTAGCAGAGTACTAGACACGTAGACACATGATTAAGTGCCTAAACAAACCCTTTCCAGCTTAGGAGAATCTGGCAGAGCTTGTTCTCTGTTCTCATAATAATCTCTATACCAGGATGTGCCATCAAAGGGTGACTTATGGAGGCCCCTGTATTATAGGCATGATGATTCCATTAACTAAAAGTTGTGTCATCTAATGTGAATGAAAACATTTTCATTGTAGTTTGTAAAATATTCTACTGCAAACTTGGCTCATGTCATAAAAACTGATATACCCTAGCAAACTGATTGACATTGAATTCCCGAAACTATAAAGCTGAATTCAAATTGCCTAAGTTGTGGTGACTCCGAAAGTAACAAAAATACTTTTGAGGAGCTTTCTCAAACCACCTAGTGATTATTTCATCCTAAACATCATAATTTTGATATCACTATTACCCCAACCCACCCCCAAGAAAAGATTTCTAACATTAGTTTACCTTACTGATGCCAGTCACAAATTTTGATCACAGGATAAATGATTTAGAATTGGAAAGAACTTCACAGGAAATCTAGTCTAACCCCTTTATTTCACGGATGAGGAAACTAATCCCTGGGAGTTAAGTGATTAACCCAGTATCACACAAGTAGTAAACATCTGAGTCAGGATATCTTGTGACTCCAGAGCCACTGTAATGTGCTCCATAACCACTTTCATCCTCCATTTACCCAATCCAGAGCCTCATCTTATCAGTCCACTCTGATATGCCAGGAAGACTTTCTGTATCACCCTATTGGTTTTCATTACCCTTTTCTAGACTTTCTTCTCTGGCTGTCATACACTTCCCATGTACCAACCAGAATTTTATCTTCCACATTGCACCTATATCATAATTAGAAAGAAAAAAAATGTTTCATTTGAAAATGAGATAGGTATTCCATATGTAAAGCTTGTTCCCAATGTCCTATTTATGTTTACATTCTTTGCTTTCTGCATTGGGTGTTGTCAAATGCCATTGTTGCAATTATGTGGAAATGTCTTATTTTTATTTTCTCAAAATAGCACCTACCCAACACTGACGAATGTATTTTAGCTGAACAACTATTTTTGTTTCAATGTCCTCCACCACCAAAGGCAAAGGAAATAATTTTTTCCTTGGAATTATTTTGGAAGACAAAGTGCTGCAGGTGATAAAGCTTAATATATTCATGTACATCATAAAAGAGATTTATTTAAATTTCTTTGCAATGAAAAATATCTTTTCAAAAACATAGCATTGTTTCTTATCCCAGAGTACTATTACCCATAAGTACTGGTTAGTGAAAGTTTTATCTATTTTCTTTAACTTAAAATGAAAATGAGAAAGATCAATGCATTTTTTCAAAATATAAAAAGGTTTTCATTATGATATACTTTTAGGACATATTACTGTTACCGTAGACAATTCTTACCCTACTTCCAACAATGGAAATTGTAATGTTTTTGCAATTTTTCAATCCCTGCCAGCAAAGGAAAGAATTGGATCTTTCTGAGAAAGGCCTCTTCAGTAGTATAAATCAGAATCAGGGGTTGAGGAAGAAAACTTAGCTGAATTATCAAGCAAAAGGAGCAGTTAAAATCATTTGACTATCACATTAGGATCAGGAATTCAAAAATCAGTCAATGGGAGAGTGTATTTGTAATTAAGGTGGGACTTTTTTATTGTTTTCCCTTTTGGAGCACTGAAGTAATCAAGTGCCTTTGTTTCTTTAAATCCAAGTCTTTGATGACTTGCTTAAGAAACAAGAAAGCCTAGTTCACATAGGTTTAAGTTGCATGGTTGTGATGCCTGAAGAAGTGTCACATGGTTTTGAGTAGCGTGATTGTGATGCCCTTTGACCTTGAATAGAGTATATAAACTCAGAGGTTAGCATTTTGCTTGGGGCTCTCGCTCATTAGAGGAGTGTTGAGGTGTTGACTCAGGGTAGCCACTAGGGCCCCCATGGCTTTGAAGATAACCCAGACATTTGTGCATCTCTTTTTGGTAACTATGTATGTGATGTCTTGACTAGACAGACCTGTCTGTTGAATTGTGTTATTTGATCTATTGATAATTTCTGTTTGTAATTTCTATTTGTATTTGCTCTGAAGTTCAGGGTGCTGGCTTTTCCTCCTGAACTAAGTGAATGATATATGTGTGTTTGATTAAAGCGAGATTGTTAACCCCTTAAAGTGGCTTTCCTTAGAAAAGCAGATCAAAAACCCTGTGTTGGCAGCCCTTCTGTGTGCTGGTGTTGGTCTTACATAGCCACAGTAGCAGCAAGCCATATTGTTGTTACAGAGAGCAGATACAGTAAATGGGGTTTGAAGTCAGGAATATTGAAGGCCTAGATCACGTTACTCAGAAAAATTAGGAACATAGGAATTCATGGTTAGAATGATAAAACAAGGTTATTGCCTCCAGAGATGAGAGTTTTGAGGGATAGAGAAAATACCATGATTCATGCATCTAGGTTGACGTGGTAGGCCTGGACATGCAGATTAGAGAAGAGAGAATAACAAACTAAAATGCATCTGGCATTGTACCCTCATCATCCTAACCTTCAGGCTAATTTCTGCATATTCAGCTTACCCACTTTCCTTAATGGCATGGTTATCAACTTTATCTAAAAAGAGACATGGAGTTCCTTATATTTCAGCCTAAACCCATACTATCAGGTGGCAGATGTACCAACATATTTCACCTCTCAATCACATTGAAATTTTCTTTACACTCAAAGAAAATACCTAAAAGGAAAATCTTTCTTTGGGTCAATTTTTGACAACAGAAAGCAAATCCAAATAGTATCTTCTTCACTGCTTGGAAGGAAAGACCGTAGTATACCAGTGGAGCACAATTATGTTAACAGATCTTCTCTGGCATCAGGCAAGCAATTATGATCATGAGCCACCTGTACTAGGGTATTCTGTGATTAAGGTCTTCAGTAAACCAACTTAATGGCTTTCCTGGTATAGGAAAAGAAAGGAAGTTAATGGGAATCCTGTTCTTCCTGTGAACATGGAAGTGACATCCTTACATAAAAGCAAATCTGACTCACATAGCAATAAAGGATGTGTTTGACACAGAACTTCTGGAAAGGAGGAGGCTTGTTGATGAGGGAAACTATAACATAGGCTGATGTCAAGTTTGTCCAAACTGAGAGTATCTTACCAGAAGAAAGCTGGGTGGCCACTTACTATAATAGCCCTATAAATAATGAGTCTGCCAGGTTTTTTTTACAATAATCATGCAGTGACATCACTTGCTGCTGGCTGATCATTCAGTGGTGTGGACAAGGCCTCACCATTGGTTTACCACTGTTAGGCACTACTCTTAGAACATCTATAGCCAAACTGCTAACAATGCAGGATGATGGAAACTCTCCAAGCCAAAATTTCTTTTAGAGCACCAAACACCTCTAGGTGTTTCAGACCTGGTTTTAATATTTCCTAGCTTGTGAATAGTCAAAGGAATAGCAATGTTGTCATTTCCATTTGAGCAATAGAAAAGTTAAGGCCTATACAGCAAGTTTCTGGCAGATGTAGGAGCAGATTCTGGGGACCTAAGAATACAAAATGGCAGACAACATTTGCACTATTCTGTCTAAATAGTATTCCCACATTTCTCTAGCTAAATAGTGGCCACCAGTGGGAAAGCTTTGACTTCTGTTGTGGTTGAAAAAGGGGCATCTGGATATAACTGACCTCTGCAAGACAGATTGAAGTTCCAGTCCAGGACATAACTACTTACATGTCAACTAGTACCAAGGGGATGGCCACAGCAAAAATGAAATAAAAGCTCTTTCCTCCTAAAGACACCATTTAGATATAGTTATTTCTCCTTTATGGAACAGGCTTATTCACTTCACTTACTTTACATAATAGGTTTATTTCTGATTGTGCAATGAAAATTATTCATATTCAGTCATTTTTAATCATGACTGACTTTAATGACCCCATTTGGGGTTTTCTTGGCAAAGATACTGGATTGGTTTGCCATTTCCTTCTCCTACTCATTTTACCAATGAGGAAACTGAGGCAAACAGGGTTAAGTGACTTGCCCAGGGTTACCTAGCTGGTAAGTGTCTGAAGCCAGATTAGAACTCACGAAGATGAGTCTTCTTGACTCGGGTTCAGCATTCTATCATTGTACCACTCAGTACACTTTAAATATAATATCAAAGCTGGCCACTTAAAAAACCTCCAAGGTCAATCTTTAATGAAATAAAGAATATATTAAAAATGTAAATAATCACTCATCTATTTTTGTAAGCTTGGATTTTTGTATATCAGGTTTTTTGAAAGTGGGTCACAGCTGCACTGTTGTCTGGTAACAGCTGTTATACTTGCAATTTCCTCATCAACCAGTTAGTCAGTTAACAAGAATTTTTAAGTGCCTACACTGTGTGCCAATCTCTGTACTTAACGCACTGTAAATATTATTGTCTTTCTTTAGTGACATCTACAACACTAAAACCACTAGCTCAATAAGAATTAGGGGAATTCTAGCCCTAGTCAGCAGTCAGCTTTCCAAGATAGTTTCTCCAGGTGCCAATTGGGTTTCTGGGAGACAACTCTGAGTCCCCTCATTAGCATCAATGTCTGTTTGGCTTCTCATTTATTCCCATTCTTTAAATACTATGAAGAATTTCTGTTTTACAATAAAGTAATTGTTCATAAGATCATCGATAACAAATCGTCAATAACAAATGGAAAAGAACATCATTGGAGGTCATAGAATCAGAAGATCATTGATTTAGAGTGGGAAGGGACACTAGAAGCTATCTGGTACAATCCCTTCATTTCACAGCTGAGGAAACTGACAGAAAAGTTAAATAACTTTTCCAGGGTAACACATCTAGTCAGTGTCAGAATTACTCTCTACATTATGCCATATTATCTATTTTTTTTAATATCAGTTGTGTCTTAGGAGACACAAGGTCATCACATGAACTAGGTCTGGATTTATGTAAAACTTCTATTCTGAAAGACTCACAGTCCTTGATTTTCCCCTAATATTTTCCATATTTTCTTCCTTATGCTATATTGAAAATACTTTAGGAAAAAGTTTACTTGTGGTATTTTTTACCTTTCTTATTGTACAACCTCAGAAAATGTGGAAACTTTACAATAAGTGGTTTTTTTTTTGAAGAAGATAGGTATTTTTGAGGTCAAAGAGTCAGATTGTTTCTCATTTTTATCAAACCCAATTCCAAATTCTACTTGGAAGCCTCAATTCCCTTCTTATCAGTTCAAGTCCCCTAGCAGAGACTTGGGGTGGTCTTGCTAATGGGTGTGTCCATTTAGTTCTGTTCCTGTATAAATCTTCAGTCTCCACTGATAGAATGAGCAGTGTTACATAGAAAGCTCCCATGCAAACCAGTTTGAATTATCATTTGCTGGGGACCCTTATGGTTAATCAAAAACATTCTGGTAACTTCATCTACATACTTCCTTAGCTGATAAAGCCAATTTAATCACAAGACATAGGTGAATATGAGAATATATGCAGCAATTGATATAATAATAATAATAATAATAATAATAATAATATCACTTTATGTTTTCTAAAGTACTTTGTCAATACAGAATTTAAGACAGAAGAATAGAGTTTGGAGTTGGGATGCGTTAGACAACCAAATTGTAATCATCTAAAGCACAGAATTAAGCAATGATAAGACTGGAAGGTGCTTCAGAGATAATAATAGCTAACACTTACATAGTTAGTTATGGGAAAGCACTTTGTATTTGTTAACTCTTTGATTCTTATAACCACACTATACGAGTAGGTTCTATTATTTTCCCTATTTTACAGATGAGGAAACTGAGGGATAAAGTGTTTAACTGACTTACCCAGTGTTACACAATTACTAAGTATCCAACTCAAGATACCTCAGGATATACCAGGATACCTCAGATACCAGGAAAACTCAGATCTTCCAGGCTCCAACTACCCCTGGCTCTGTCCACC
The DNA here is from genome assembly GCA_028646595.1 of Phalanger gymnotis. NCBI lineage: Eukaryota > Metazoa > Chordata > Mammalia > Diprotodontia > Phalangeridae > Phalanger > Phalanger gymnotis. The sequence continues at coordinate 282,527,699 of CM053625.1, read as the reverse complement.
ATACCACCTTGCTATCTCATCCATGCCTACCCCCTTACTTTACTGATGAAGCAATAGAGCCCCAAGGTTTAGGTGGGTGAAAAGTCCAAGGTCACTTAGCAGTTCTTTTTGGTGACATAAACAATAACTCTTAAGATAGCTCTGCAACTGATTTAACAGAACAATTCTGGGGAAGTCATTAAAGCTCTGTCTGCCAAATGGGAATGATACTACTGCACTAAGGTGTGAGGCATAATGAATGAAAAGGATCATTGAGTGTTTTGCAAATGTAAAAACACCAATCCTCTTGCCTTTGAGATTCTTATTTCCCAGAAATATGTTTCAGTTTTTAATCCCAGTTTCTAAGCCAGAAGTCTACAAGAAATGTGAACCATGGCCAACAGGTTGGTCCAAATCAAGGTCTTTAATAACAGAAAGAATTGAGAGTTCTGCAAAATGCATTTGTGTTTTGAAATAAGCTTACAGGTACAGAATGACCTAACAAATAGTGCTCTAAATGGGAAGTCAAGATCACTTCCTTCTATTCCTATACCTACCACTAACATCATATGTGACCTCAAGAAAATAAATCTATTATCTTATGCCTCAGTTTCCTTATTAGTAAAGGACAGATCATATTTGTTCCTTAACTCAAAGGGATAAGAGGGCTCATTTGTTTCTTTCTTTCTTTGTTGATTGGGGATGGGGATTAATACACATGTAAAACACTTTTCATTTTGGGTTTCTTGCTGGAGGAGGTGGCAGGATGGTAGGAAATAAATCATTCAATAAAACCATGGTGATATTCAGTTTAAGTAACCCATGAAGGGATTTATATAGAGGTGTGTGATTTTTTTTAATGTGGCTGTGACTTAGTTGTAGTATCAAAATGTCTATACTGATTTAAATAATCAACGGCACTAATAGACCTTCAATCATTCACCCATAATGTCTTCAGAGAGACTGTTTAAATATCTGGGAGACAATAGGGAAGGTAAATAGGAGTAATTAAAAATCTAGCAGATTCTCTAGAGGCTCCAAACTTTTACTCTTCTGAAAACACCGACTCATATTCTCCCAGGCCTCTTCACACTCTGCAATGTGTAGATTTCCACAAATGACTCATATGTAAATATAAATACATATTAAATATATATTTGTATGGAGAGAGGATAGAGAGAGGGGGAGAGATAGAAAGAGAGACAGAGACATAGAGAGACAGAGACAAAGACAGACAGAGAAATAGAGAGAGAGAGAGAAGAAATAGAGAGAGAGAGAGAGAGAGAGAGAGAGAGAGAGAGAGAGAGAGAGAGAGAGAGAGAGAGAAAATGAGAATGAGAATTTAGTGGAACAATCATTGGATTTGGCCTTGGACAATAGAATTCGGAATTTGAAGAGACTATAAAGCTCATCTACTCCAAAGATAGAGGAACAATCTTTCCAGGGTTATGGAGTTAGTAACATAGCTGGAATTTGGATACATATCCACTGATGGAAGTTAAAGTTAGAATTTTTCCACACACCAGCTGTGAGACCTTAGAGAAGACTTTCTATTATATATTATATATTATATTGCATCAAAGCAGTTCTCCTCTCTCAAAGTCTTAAATGAAAGAGAGTAAAAGATAGAGAGGTTGCACCTTTTAAATGCACACTTCATTTTAGCTAAGTTCCTCCTGAGTCACTGACCTATTCCACAGCCAGTTAGAAGACTCATCATCACCAAATGCTAATCCCAGAGCTCCTTGTAACCAGAAGCAGGCTCACCAAGGATTCCATGTGGTTGGATTGGAATATCTATCTATTTATGCTCTAAGGATTAGGCCTTCAATGCCAGGTACCCTCACTTATTAATGTATCTCTATCTTTTCATCTATTCATTTATTTATCTATAGCAATACTATCTAAAGTCAATATTATCTATTTGTAATATTTGTTGAGATAGCTATAAATATAGGTGATATATAGATACATATAGCCATGAACAGAGATGGAGAAAATATTGATACATAGACATATAGATATATCTATTTCAAGATGGATATAGATATATATATGTATATATAGTATGTAATATATATGTATGTACACACATATGTATGTAGGTATGTATCTGCATTATCCTTCTTGACCCATCTACTGCATTTGACACTATTGACCACCTCATTCTAGATATCATCTCCATCTTCCACCACTGCAATTTCACTGGCTATCCCCCATACCTTGAAATATCTTAGTTGTCATCCCCAACACTCTTTTGTTCTCACATTCAATCTGTAGCCAAGTCTGTTTACTTTCATAGAATGTCCTTTATAGACCCCATTCTCTCCTCTGACACTGCCACTATCCTGGAACAGGGTATACCACAATCCTGGACTGCTAATTGGCACCTTTACTTCAAGTCTCCCTTCACTCCAGTCCATCCTCCACTGAGCTAAAAAATTTGATATTCCTTACATGTGGCTCTGGACTTGGCATCCCCAACCCTTCAATAAACAAACTCTAATGGTTCCCTATCACTTCCAGGATAAAATATAAAAACCCTTTTTTTTTGGAGTGCTAAGCCCTTCATAACATTGGCCTCTCCTTCCTTTCTAGTCTTACATCTTATTGACCCCTACATAATCTTCAACCTAGTGACACTGGCCTCCTTAGTATTCCTCAAACAAGACAATCTATTTCCCAAATCCATGCATTTTTATTGGCTATCCCCATGCCTGGAATTCTCTCCTTTTTCATCTCTGTCCTCTGCCTTTAAATCGCAGCTAAAATCCTACCTTCTATAAAAAGATTTTCCCTATCTTCCTTAATACTAAGCCTCCCTTCTGTTGATCTGCAATTTATTGCATCTATATTTATGTATATGAGGATACGTATGTACATATTCATGATGTGTATATGGGCAAAATCAAAAATGTTTGGTGTCTGCTTATCAGAATGGTTTCTGGTAGGTTTATGGAACTTTATCATTAATAGGGTTAAGCTCTTCCAGAAGATAAATGGTCAATTAGGATGGTGAAGTAGCCTACACTCCTAGCAGGGGTTCTTCAATCAGGAAAAAAGCACCAGTCTGCCATTGCTGCTGCCTCTCTTCCTAGATTTGACCTCTCTTGAGTGTGCCCAAGCCTACTTATCAAAACTCATCTCAAACCGAATAGGATAGAAAGTGTCTTATAAGTTAACATAGGTTACATAAAGTGAACTGAAACCATCTGAGTTTAGTTTGTCTGAAGGACAAGAACTAGACTTTTTTCTTCTTGAGGTAAAAGTGATCAAATTATATCTCTAACAAGAAGATTTAACCTCATTCCCTCAGCCAGATGGGTTCCTTCTTTCCTCTGAAGTCATAAAATCCTCTTTTTTGTACCTAAACTTGTCAAATTCTGCTTTGAATTGTAGTTATTTGTATTATCTCTTTTACTAGTTTCTGGCTCACCTATCATCATAACTCTTTGAATGACTGGGATATAATAAAATGCTTATTAAGTGATTGTTCATGTGATTGTTCAATGAATGAAAATTAACACATGTATGTCTTTCCTCTATATGAAAATTACTTTGTGTGTGTGTATGTGTGTGTCTGTGTCTGTGTCTGTGTCTGCGTGTGTGTCTGAGTCTGCGTCTCTATGCATAACTAGGGATTCAAAGTGCATTTGTATAAGATCATTGTCTTTAATAGAGTTTGATTACTCAATGCTCCAAGATCATGTGATTGGCAGAATTAGTCAAAGCTTGGATCTTCTGGCTTCCTGCTTCCAGAGAATAGCCATATGGTTCAGATTGTCTTCAAGGAGAGAACAACTACAGGAAGAAGCTGACATGTAGAGCAGCCAACACCTTCATGTTCCTATCCTCAGTTTCTTATGCTATAAACTACCAGGAATTTCTCATTGCAGAGTATCTCCCCCCGCCACACTTCTCTCTCTTTCTCTCTCTCTCTCTCTCTCTCTCTCTCTCTCTCTCTCTCTCTCTCTCTCTCTCTCACTGAGATACATCAACATATTAACATCTGGTATTTATTTTCTGTTTGCTCTTGACTTGGATAAATGGGTTCATTTGCTATTCACTATGTGGTCTTTATATAAATGGCATTTGGTGAAAAGGAAGTCAAGCCTTGGGTATATAACTTGGGGAAATCCTTCCCCATTAAAGGATAATAATTAGGACAGCAACATGCGCCTGAAAATTATTTCCCCTGGGATACAAATATGGGATGGGGGGAGAGATAAGCCAAATTCTAGTCCAAAACCCTCTCTGCAATTTGTCCAGCCTTGTAGCGCTCAAATGCCAGCTTCCTTCCAGGCAAGAATCAAAGTCACTCTTGGATAAAGATGGGCAGAGGAGACTCTAAACATATTTATTCATACGTCCCTGTGAGCCAACTCTAGTCAGAGCCATAAGCACACATACAATCTACTTTACACACCTAAATGCACAAACTCAGATATATGTGGTCCCTGTATTTATAAACAGCATAGTTTCAGATATGGAGATTTTAAAAGCTCATGTCCTCATAAAATCCATTTTAATTTATTGATAATTGATTCCACCTAAGATAAGCTCAAGTGTTTCGAAATTTTCTTCAATAGAAGTGAAGTCACAGTACCAAGTTAACTTCAGGGTAATCCCATTTTCCTCCACAGTAACCCTTAAAGACTATCCACTGAGTGGTGGAAGTTTCTTTATCTTCAGTAGTAAAGAGGGTACCCATATCAACACAATTATAAAGTCCTGAATTTCTAAAGTGAGGAGGCATAAGGATCATATCACTTCCCAGACATATTCTCTAAGGTGAAGTACCAGAATATACTTGTGTTGGACAAACCCTTCGCTGACCTTGTGGTACATTTTCATGATAGACTAATTGCCCAGAGACATAAAATATGTCCAGATCTGAATGAAGCATAATAACACAGCCAGAGAAACATAGTGTACCCCCAGAAAATCCATATATCACATACCATGTTTATCATTTTCTGGAATATACATACATACAAAGAAATTTGAAAGACAGTACTAAAGGAAAACACCCAAACCTGAATATCTAAAAAAGGACTTAAATTGATTGTGCTTTTGCAAAAATATACCCTTAAAATTATTTTGTGCTTAGATCTTAGGCTAAATGTTGGGGGGGGTGGATATTTGCTTGAAGTAATATATGTTTTCCTTTTCAATATTCAAATTTCCCTTTCAGATTGAACAAAGATAAGCAGTAATTATTTTGGCAACTTTCTAGAAATTAGCCATAAAAGATGTAGAATTTTTATTACTTAGGTGATTATGTTATTCTTTTTTTTTCTTTTTTTTTCAGGGTCATATGTCGGCATTTATTATTTAAGTTCAAGAACAGGTTGTGAAAGGGGTGTGTGTGGGAGGGCCTAGGGGAGAGGGAGGGAGGAGATGGAGACAAGTGTCTCTTGCCTGTGTCTGCTCTAGACGGGGTTGATTCTGATTTCTGAGCCTTGGTCCAGGGCACACAAGGAAGCACGCGATAAGAAGGGGTTGGGGGGTTAGGGTTTAGGAAAACATGGGGTGGTGGTGGCCAGAGTTACACATTCAACCAGAGGCTGGGATTCTCCTTGGATCAGCAGCACCGCTTCTTTTTAGGAATTGAAGCATAGTAATAAGTTCCATTCAGCTTATTTCAGCTCTTATAAAACATTCTTGTAGTTAAAAGTCTTTGTGCTAAATACGTCTTTCATCGCCTCTCTAACTTCTTGTACTTTGCTTCTAGTTTCTTTGAATATGCATCCAACTTGTAAGCTGCCTGCTCAAGAGCTGCTACTTGCTCCTCAATTAGAGTGATCTGATCCAGATAAGGCTGAAGTGCGGCATATTTCTGGTTTAAGTCCTTTAGGTTTCTACTTATGTTTACTGCAATATCTTTCATTTCTAGATACTTCAAGCTAGTCAGTTTGTTCATATTTTCCAGAAGTTTATAGTCTTCACTGGTAGCTGTCAGCTCGCCCGTCAGGTACGTGGCCATTTTGGAGAAC
>CM053625.1:282481183-282521224 GCA_028646595.1 Phalanger gymnotis | reverse complement strand
AGGGGTTATACATAATGATACGCATGTGGCTCATGTTGAACTGCTTGACTTCTTAGGGAGGGTGGATGGGAAGGGAGGGGGGAGAGAATTTGGAACTCAAGGTTTTAAAAAAATAGATGTTCAAAAGTAAAAAAACAAAAAGAAAATTTAAAACGAGGCACTCTCAGGGAAAAAAAAAATCAACAAGACATAAATGAAATCCCAAAGGGGAAAAAACTGAATTAAATGGATTTACAAGCAAATGCTTTCATTAAAAGAAAAATCAATTTTAATATCACACAAACACTTTACAAGAAAAAAAGACAAAAGAAGAGATCTTGCCAAAATCCTATTGTGATATAAATGCCATCTCAATACGTAAAACCGAGAGTCAAAACAGAAAGCAAACTGAAGACTAAATACCATAGTGAACATTGTGGAAGAATATTAAAAACCTTCTTTCTTGTTCAACTGAAATATTAAGAACTAAATATTTTGTTATTTTTATACAGATTGTTTACTTTTGGGAAAGTGGGTAGCACAAAACTAAAGTTTCCTGGGGGAAATGGATCAGGATTAATAACCAAATAACTCTTTTCTAGTTAAGATAATTGCCTCCTAACCCACCTAAAGGACTAGTGCCATTGGGATACTAAAGGGAATTGCCTTCTGTTATTCAGAAGGGATTTTAGTATTGATCACAAAGAAGAAATCTTTTTTTTTTCATTCTGTGAGGAGTATGGTCAAAGAAATATATGAATAGTGATGATTTGGAATTTTAACCCCAAACCATGTTTTAATATATTGTGATCTTTCCCTTGTTCCAGATTCCTATAAATGTTACCTCAAATCATCTTGTTGTAGGATATGTGTCCAAGAGGAAAGGAAGACTATTCAGTTTGGCCATCTCTCCTTCTAACGTAGGAATGATTAGATATTAGAATAATGTTAAATTAAAATAAAAGTGTTTCTACTAGACTTGTCCCTAAAATGCAGAGAGTAGTATTAAAATATGTTCTTCATGCAACATTGTTGCAGACATGCTAAATAAAATATTAGCAAAGAGGATGTATTAACAAATCACAGAGATTATATATTATTATATATTGGACCAAGTTGGATTTATACCCCAAATTCAGTGTTCATTCAATATTAGAAAAACTATAATTGACTATATTAGTAATAGTAAAACAAAAATAATATTTAATATACTCAGAAAAGTCTCATGACAAAATATAATATCCATTACTATTGTTAAAATATTGGAAAATATAGGTATGAATAAGTTGACTTAATTGGCATGGTAAATAGTCCATAGCTAAAACTAAGAGCTAGATTATATGTGATAGGGATAATCCAGAGGCTTTTCCAAAAAAAAACCTGGGCTAATGCAAGAACATCCATTGTTACCACTGCTTTTAGATACAGTGTTAAATATACTTAGTATGAAAATAAGATCAGAAAAAATTTTGATGGAAAAAAGCATGAGGAAACAAAATTACTACTTTTTGCAGATGATATGAAGGCTTACTCAAAGAACCCTACAAAATCAACTCTCAAAATAATTGAAACAATAGTCAGCAAAGTTGCAGTATACAAAATAGATCCAAATAAATGTTCAACATTTCTGATTTTTACCCACAGTAGATCCAAATAAGGGTTCAACATTGCTGATTTTTACCAACAAAACACAGCAGGAAGAACTAGAAAGAGAAATTTCATTTAAAATGGCTGTAGAATGTATAAAATATGGAAGAGTCTACCTACCAGATACACACAGGAACAATAAGAATACAGTTAAAAACCCTACTTATGGAAATGAAGACAAACCTAAATGATCAGAGAAATATAGTCCAGAATAGCATAACAAAAAAATGATACTACCTAAATGGATCTGCTTATTCAATGCATACCAATCAAACTATCAAAGCGTTACTTTATAGTGTTAGGGAAAATAACACTAAAACTCATATGGATGAACAAAAGGTGAAGCATCTCAAAGGAAATAATAAAAAAGTAAGGAAGAAGAGGTTGAGTACTTGAGTACTACAAAGAAGGAATCATTAAAACAATTTCATTCTTGTTTAAAAAATAAGAGATTGGTCAAGAGATTGGTCAGTGGAAAAGTATACAGCATACAAAAGTAACTGAACCTAGCAATTTTGGGCATGATAAGCCTAAAGATCCCAGCCACTCACTATGACAAAAAACTGTTGGGAAAAAAAATGAACATCAGTCCGCCAGAAATTAGGTTTAAAGAAATACCTCATACCACATGACAAGATACATTCCAAATGGATTCATGACCTAGATATAAAAGGTCATATCATAAACAAATTCAAGGAACAAGAGAAATTACCTTTTAGAGCCATGATTATGGGAAGAGTGTATCACTAAACAAGAGAGAGGGAGGATTATGGAAGATAAAACAGAAAATTTTGATTACAGAAACCTGAAGAAGTTTTGGTGCAAACACATTCAATGCAGTTAACATTGGAAAGGAAGTAGGAAGGAAGCTGGAAAAAATCATTTAAGCAAATTTCTTTGATGAAGGCCTCATTTCCAAGATATATAAGGAACTCATTCAAATTTATAAAAATAATAGTCATCCTCCAATTTATAATTAGCAAGAGGATATGAACAGATAGTTCTCGAGGGAAGAAAGCCAAGAACTCAATAGCAATATTTTTAAAAAATGCTCCAAATCACTAATACTTAGAGAAATGCAAATTAAAGAAACTGAGTTCCCACTTCACATATACCAGATTGGCAAAGATTACAAAAAAGGAAAATGATCAGTGGAGGCAAAGCTCTAAGAAAAATGACAGATTCATGTACCATTGATACAACTGTGAATAGGTGAAGCCATAATGGAAAGAAATTTGGAACTATTCCTAAAATTCTACTAAACTATGTATTGCCTTTGAAACAGTGGTATCATTAGTAGGGGCCTATGCTCAAAAGAGAACAAAGAAAGAGGAAAGATTCTATATGAACAAAATTATTTGTAACAGCATTTTTTGTGATGGTAAAGAACTGGAAACCAAGGAATGTTCATTATTTGGGAAATGGCTGAACAAATTATGATATATAAATACAATGAAGTGTTCCTTTGCTGTAATAAATGAAGAAAGATGCTTTTAGGGGGAAATAGGTAGATTTTTTGGAGTAGGCAGAATGAAGTGAGTAGAACCAGGAAAACAATTATAATATAATCTAAACATTGGAAAAGCAAAGAATTCTGAAAGACTTCTAAATTCTGGAAAAGAAAAAAAGATTAATCATGATTCTACAGGAATGATGAAGACTGCTACTGAACTCAACACAGAGATGACAGACTGTTTTGGAGAAGACTCATTTGGAGCATAGTCAATCTTAGATGCCATTCAACTGAAATTGACCTCTCCTAAGCAACCAGTGATACCTTATTTTCCAAATCTAATAGGCTTTCCCAAATCCTGATCCTCCTTATTTCCTCTTATCAATAATACTTTTTTTTTGATGTTCTCTTCCCTCTAGGTTTCTTTGATATTGTTCTCTCCTGGTCCTCCTCTTACCTGCCATACTGCTCCTTCTCAATTTCTTTGTTGGATCTTTGCTGAGGTTATATCCATTAACAATAGGTGTCCCTGAAGGCTCTGGCTTTGGCTTTGTTCTCTTCTGTTGTTGTCGTTGTTGTTCAGTTGTGTTCAACTCTTTGTGACCCCATTTGAGGTTCTGTTGGCAAAAATACTGGAGTGGTCTGCCATTTCTTTCTCCAGTTCATTTTACAGATGAGGAAACTGTCATATAGCTAGTAAGTGTCTGAGCTCACATTTGAACTCAGGTCTCCCTGACTCCAGGCCAGATGTCCTATCCACTGTACCACCTAGATGCCCTTTTCTCTTCTACCTTCATACTACTGCTCTTAATGATCTCATCAGTTCCCATGGATTCAATTATCATGTCTACACTGATGATTCACCTATCTGTTTATACACCTCCTGAAACCTAGACTTGTATCTCCAGCTGCCTATTAGACATCTGGAACTGGATGTGCTATAGCTATTTCAACCTCAACATGTCCAAAAATTAACTCATTATCTTCTCCCCTCATCCTATCCAAACTCTCCCAGTTCTGAATTTCTCCATGGCTGTCAAGGGCATCAGAATCCTTCCAGTCTACCAACCTCACAATCTAGATGTAATGCTCTACTCTTCATTCTTTCACCCTTCATTTCTAAATCAGCTGTCAAATCTTATTGATCCCACCTTCATAACATGGGGCAGCTAAATGGCACAGTAAATAAAGTGCTGGCAGGGGCAGCTAGGTGGTGCAGTGAGTAGAGCACTGACCCTGGAGTCAGGAGTACCTGAGTTCAAATCCAGTCTCAGACACTTGACACATGTACTAGCTGTGTGACTTTGGGCAAGTCACTTAACTGCAATTGCCCTGCCAAAAAGCAAAAATAAAAATAAAATAAGACAAAATAAAATAAAGTGCTGGGCCCAGAGTCAGGAAGACCTGAGTTCAAGTCTGGGCCTCAGATACTCACTAGCTATGTGTCCTTGGGTAAATCACTTAGCCTTTATAGCACCTACCTCCCAGGGTTGTTGTGATGATCAAATGGTAATATTTGTAAAATGCTTAGCATAACGCATGGCACATGGTAGTAGCTATATAAATTCTAGTTTCTGCTTCTACTATTACCTCTCATTTATGCCCCCTTTTCTCTTATGATACTGCCACCATGCTGGTGTTGTTTCTGGTGTTTATTGTTTTATGCATAGAATGTTACTGATGTGGTTTAGGGTTCTGTAGTAGCAATTTAGATTTGAAGATCTTTCCCACTCATTAATAGGTCATGTGACCTTCTCACATCACAGGAAGCCTAAGTTACACGTGGTAGGAGGAGCTTTCTGATAGGAAAAGGAAGTTATGTCACAGAAAATATTGAAAGAGAGAGAGAGAGAGCAGTTATGGCTGCTAATGGCTGCTAATGGCCTCCGTGGTCACTGTTAGAACTGAACAGGCTGACTTAGTTGTACTATAAGTTTGTCTTTGGGAAGACTCCAGTATGGGGTCAGAGAGGTTTTGGGATGGTGAGGTTCCAGGTTGTAATATTGTGTGTGGAATGTTTTACTGCCATGATAGACCAGATAAATGGATTGTGGGATATGGTTCTCTGGTGTCTGAATAAATGGTTTACTTCTTCTACCTTCTATGTGGAGAGTCTTGTATACTTTGTGATACAGAACCACATAGGCATTTTGACAATTATAATCTACATTGTTATTATTGCCTTACTGTTACAGGGTGCTGGTATGGTTTAGAGGTACTAGGACCCCCAAAATGCTGGGGCACAAGGTGACATGCCTGGGATGAATTTACCCACTCAAACAGTCCTCCAGTCAAGTGTCAAAGTTTATTGTGACTCCGATAAGATGGATGAAGTTCCTTAGGGAAATTGCAACTCAATGGGTGTAATGCTAATGCTTATATGGAAAGGGGAGAGGGAAAAAAATACCAAGTATGCTAATTAGGTGATGTGTGGTGGGATTAGGGAGTGGTCAATATATGCAAGTAGTCTAGGTGCTGGACTTCTGGAATGTACGGGAAAATTCAGGGAGTCAACAGAGATAACTTTGTTGAAGGGATAAGATCTATTCCAGGCACCAGAGAGAGTCCTAGGGTTGGCACCCTGTACCAACAGCTTATATCTGAGGAATTAAAGGGTCAGGTCAGCATGTGCCTGTAACAAGGAATGATTTTCTCACAGGAGGGCTTTGCTGGGGTTCTGGGTTGCTTCTAGAGACATGGTCTTTGTCTTTTGGGATACAGGTCCCACCACCCCATCACTGCAATAGCCTGTTGCTTGGTCTCTCTGCCTTAAGTCTCTCCCCACTACATGCAATCCTCCATTCAGCTATCAAAGTGGTTTTCCTAACATGATGATGTTAGGAAGGCCATGTTTGACCATGTCACACATATCTTGCCTCTTCAATGAACTGCAGTGGCTCTCTTTCACCTTCAAGATCACATTTAGAATCCTCCATTTAGCATTCAAAGCTCTTCATAACCTGTGTCTCTTTAAATTTGCAGTTTTCTTATACTGGACTCACCCCCATGTATTCTGCATTCCAGTGATACTGGCCTTCTTTGCTGTTCTTCTCTCAAGACACTTAAACTACTGACTCCACACGTTGTCACTGGCTGGCCTCTGTGTCTATGTCTGTAATTCTCTCCCTCATCATCTCTACATCCTCACTTCCTGCAAGTCCCACCTCCTAAGGAAGGCAAAATTTTTCAATGTCACTTAATGCTATTGCCTTCCCCTGTTGATCATCACTAATTTACTTGTATATATCTTGCTCATACATAATTATTTGCATAGTGTCTCCCCTTTAGACAATGAGCTCCTTGAGACCAGGGACTGTATGTTTCATTTCCTTGAATCCCCAGCACTCAACACAGTGCCTGGCACGTACCAGGTGTATAATAAATGTTTGATAACTTTACTGGACTTTCAATTGTGCCATTTTCAACTTCTAAACAGACAACTTTGTTCAATAAAGCAATCAGTAAATGGAACAAAATGCATAGTTTTGTACATGCTCCAAAGAAAAGAATATATCCATTCAATTGTAGGAAAAAGCCTTTGGCAAACACTTTTGGGATTAATATAATTGAATCAAACAACCTTTTCAGGCTTGACAAGTTCTCCCACTCTAAGACAAGGTACCTCAGTGTATTTTCTACTACTTATTTCCCTTAAAAAATCTCAAAAAAGCCTGTCATTTATAATCACAGTGACATTTTTCCTTCCTCTCCCCAGACTCCTCAAGCTGGCTGGTAGGACCTTGGTGTGGTGGAGTGGGGAGGTGGGAGGTTCTAGAGGTGTGTCAAATACAGAAAAGCAATTTCAACCCCACAATGAAATAACAATGTTCTTGCTGTTTTACTTCATTTTTCCTTCCACACAAATGTTCTCCCTTTATTCCCACTCCCCACCCCCAAGCAGATGTCAAATTAATGTTTTAATACTCTGGGCAATAGATTTTTCAATTTCTGAAAGTCAGGGAAGTAATTGACGTGCCTCTTCAGCTACTTAAGTTGCTTAACTAATCCGTGCCCACCCATCTGCAAATGCAGTCTGATGAGCATCATTTTAAATTAGCATCTATTTGCTCATTAATTACAACATATTCTACAGACCTTCATAAGTAAGAAGCCATGTACTAAAGATTTGAACTTCTAGAAGTTTGGTCCTTCTTTAAAGTAATTAGGTTTTTGCTCTTTGGCTTCCTGAAAGTTGTTTTGCATGTTGGTGATGGATTATAATATGACCCCTCCCCCCAGAAAAGGCTATTAAGCCCCTAGGACCTAATCTGTTATTATCTTTGTCCTGGAAAATGACACACCAACTCAACGATCATGGTAATGGCTTTTATGCTCCATGTGAAAAAGGAAACATTTTTCAGTCAAATTCTACATCCAAATATGAGCAGCATGATTGGGGAATTACCATTAGGTACATTCATTTGCTAACTAGTTTATTAAAATTTAGTATACTTTATTGCGAGTGGGAGGCAATATTATATGAATATTAGTAAAATAATTTATTCTACTCCTCTCTGAAAAGCTTTGCTTTTGTTCAACATAGAAAACATGATGTGTAACTATAGAAACCTTCAATCTTAGTTATTGAAATTTTATAAAGCGCTAAAATGAATAAGCTTTTTTTATGCAAAGTTCTCCAAAGTCCAGCTAAGCAACCATCTTCCCATATAAAGTTTTGTTCATTAATTATACAGCAGGTTTAAGAGAGCAGATGAATTCTCTCCCCCTTTTCTAAACTCTATAAAACACCCAATTCAATTACACTGGTCTAATTGTATAAATGATACACACTCTGCCTCTGTAACCTTTCTATGACTGAGGCACAACTGAAGCCATTTGTTCCATTGTGTTCTGACTTAAATGTTAAGGGCTAGAGCTGGAAAAGGAAAAAAATGAGTAACTAACCCCATTTTAAAATCTGTATCAAGGATGTTTCAGAAGCTTGAAATTTTTATTTTAAGCAGGACATGAATCTGAGCCAGTGCTGGTAGATCTGATTCTGTGATACAGTAAAGCTTTCCAACTTGGCCTCAAGGCCCAAAGCTTTCCTCACAGAGCCTCAGGATAATAGAGAGATAGATAGATAGATAGATAGATAGATAGATAGATAGATAGATAGATAGATAGATAGATAGATAGATAGATAGACAGACAGATAGACAGACAGATAGATATGTGGATGGATGGATGGATGGGTGAATGGATGAACAAATGAATAAACGAATGAATATTATTTTTTTAAAAAAGGAAACAAAGTGACTGTGGTAGAGATAACAGAAGAGATAAAGGACTTGAATCCAACCTTGATACTTTAGATAAATATGTCCCAACCCAAAGTAAACTATGGACAAATAAATTACCATCTCAGGGATTTATATTCTTAGAGATTTCCCCATAAGGTGTACATGTGTGTATATATATCACAGAGAATATAATGAGATGCAGCAGGGCAGAGGAGGTAGGGAGCTAGCCTTGAAAGTCAGAAAGAATTGGTCTGGTTACATTGGCTGAGTTACCACCTTTCAGGGCTCTAAGCAATTCTCAAAGAAAGAGAAGGTGCAGACCTACATTGGCACAGGGAGCTTCCTCATGTAGGAGTTCCCTTTGTCAATAAAATCAAAGGTCTAGTCCCTATCCAAAGTCAAATTTGTTATTTCACGTAAGTAGACAGTTGAAACAGATAATTCATTTTCACCAATTATTTATGGAGAGCTGGATAATGCTTCACTTTTATCTATATGTCCAAGCTGTTTCTACCCTACCCCCACCCCAAATTGGGTTTTTTTTCATTTCTTTTTTGAAATTTAATTTATTTTATTTTTATTCTATGAAATAAAACAAGTTTGTAACAGTAGAATAACAAAAAGATGATTGCACATGAAACTGCAAATCTGTTATGTAAAGCTTGCCATTTCTTTTAAATATATAATAAAGTTATGATGTAAATTTCTTGTTTTTCTTCCCTACTCCCTGCCATAGAGAAGGCTACCATTAGACACAAACATATATACATACGTGTGTATGTATATGTTAAATCATTCTATACATACCTTTATTTATCAGTTCTTTCTCTGGATGCATATCGTGCCCTATCTCAAATTCTAGCCCTTACAAAAAAGATTCTAAGTTTTGAATAAGCATCCACTGAAAAGATCAGCTCATGAGCCTCTGCAATCGTCTCTTTTACTGGTCAACCAAAGGATACACTAGTTCAAAGCAAAAGACATTTAATCAAGTAGCAGAACAAAGAATGACAATTAAAATCTTCCATTTACACTTTCCCATAGATTCCAATGCTATCGTTAGAAGACAAAGCATAGATGAAGAATGCTCGTTACCAGCATACATGTAAGGAAGAAGGCACACACATGGGAAATATGAATTGCCAAGACAACTTCTGCTCCTAGAGCTGCATCCCAGCCATAATCTTTCTCTTCCTCTGATACTATGCTCGATGCTTCCCTACAGACCCCTTCATGTTATGTGCCCATTGGGGAATGTCCCAGAGCTATGAGAAACTGTGCTACAGCCTGTTCTTGTCCAGTACTGGATTCTTCATTTCATCATGCTGCCACCTGCTGGTCCTCTAATATCACCTGCCAGTATGTCTAATGAGAACTTTCTTCGGGATTACTGAGGAGTTGTTTGTTAAATATTTTTCAAACTTCCATCCAGATGGCAACAGTAAAACGAGTTTCAGGGGCCAAGTCCTTTAAGTGGACATATTTGCAGGAGAAACTCATTCAGTAGATCCCATCCCTCTAATTTCTGGGTAAGTTGTAAATTGTTGAAGGAGAGTACTGTATCCAATACTGAGGCACTTAAGCTAAGTACTGAATTTCCATAGTTATCAATTTTCTTTACAAAGGGCTTTTTCTGTTCATTTGCATAGCTGTGCTTCTAAAATCAGTTTTAGCTAATTAGAGATTGAAATGCTAAAGCAAGGAAATCAAAGAAAAAAAATTTCTGTCTTAAGGAAAACATAGCTGTTGTTCAGTCCTTCAGTTCAGTCTGACTTTTCATGATCCCATAACAAAGCAGGCCAGGCCTTTGTAGTCTCCACTAATGGAACCATCAATTAATCAGGTTCACCATGAATGGAGCACTTTGTGATATTTAAAAAGGTTAGAGAGAAACAGTTTCTGGGTAATTTAATCATTTTATTAATAAGGACAGCAGATTATTAATAAAAGAATGGTCATTTGCCATCTCTCTTACATCAAAGACTCCTAATGGTGGTAGGGTCACAGTTTACATGGCCTTTGAAGAGTTGTTCCCAAGGGATACCTACTCGGCTCTGATTGGTTAATCAAATGAGACATGGGCTATTTTGGGGTATGTGACTTAAGTCAAATCTTTGTCAGAGAAACATGAATTTCCATTTCACCTGTCTTGTTAACAGGGAGAATCAACATTTTTCCTGGACTTCTCAGAGCAAACACCAAAAGCAGGAATATGCCCTTTAGGCCTAAACTGAGAATTGTTTTTACCGTCTGATTAGATCTGGGCCTGGATAGATCTCTAAGACAAATTTCCCACACTGCTTGGTTTCTGGATGAGGAAATAGAAAAGGGGAAAAACCTTGATCCTAATACAATAACTTATTATTTCTCATAATTTACTACTATCTCCCTCAATTAGAATGAGATATCTGAGAGCAGGGACTATCTTGCTTCTCTGCATCCTCTGTGTTTAATGTAGTGTTTTTATTTCTTCTTTTCTTTTCTTTCCCTTTCCTTCTTTCTTTCTTTCTTTCTTTCTTTCTTTCTTTCTTTCTTTCTTTCTTTCTTTCTTTCTTCTTTACTTGCTTTCTTGCTTTTCTTCTTTCCTGCCTTCTTTCCTTTCTTCCTTCCTTTCCTCCTTTATTCTGTTCCTCCCTCACTTCCTTCTTTCCTTCCTTCTTTATGTCCTTCCTTCTTTTCTTCCTTCTCCACCAAATGGAGATGAAGATAATTTAAATCACTGTGTTATCTTCCTTCTTAAGAGTTCTACTTGAAAGGATAATTCCAAAAGGAGATCGAAATTAATAAAAAAAATTCAATTTTTATCTGTGAATTTCAGTTACTCATCTTACTTTTCTACTATCTCAGTTAAAGGAGACTTAAATATAAGCATTCTGCATTTTTAAAGAGTAATCAATATGTTTATTGTATATTTTATTTTTAAAAATTGTGAATAGATAGCACAAGACTATATTCTTAAAATATTTTTTTCCTGACTCAGACAAAATTAAATTCTTTATACACTTTCTTAAATTTTGACTCCAGCCAGACCATCTCATTACATCATGGATAGCTATTTATTTTATAATGCAACTTTTTTTTTTTACCTCTGCATCAGTGAAGTAATGATGAGACTTATGTATAATCTCAGATTTGTAAGGGATCTCAGTAGATTATCTAAACCTTGACCCCAACATAGTAATGTTATTTTGGTCCTTTTCTGGGACAGCAACCAACCAACCAATCCAGTCTCCTCATCCCCCCAAAAATACCCTTTGCAATATACCTGAGAAGTGAATATCCAACCTTTGTTTGAACTTTTCCAATGGGAATGAACCTGCTCATTCCCAAGGTAGCCTATTGCTCCCTAGAATTAGTGAGAATTTTTATACTCTTGAAAATTTTACATAGATGCAAGCAGTATACAAAAAGTATAGTCTTTCTGGTCCAAAGTTAGGTTAAAGGATAAATGAATCTTATTGAATTCAGTCCCATCTCTTCCCTTCTACACCAACCTGAGCCTCATCTGCCCCACCCCATTTCTTCACACACATATCAGGATACTTAAAATACTTAATTTTGTTCTTTCTGTTTCTGATATCTTTCATGTGACACTTGAGCTCATTTGCTAACCTTTAGGGATGGGAGATTCAGTAATTAAAGAGAGGTAATGTTTAAATTTTTATGTTACTACTTAATGTTCACTAAAAGACTAAGACATGACCCAACAAAGAGAAGTTCTCAAATGTAGCAGATATGAGTTTAATATTCCTAATTTTATCATACTGAGAATGATATTAGAAACAATATCATCCTGTACAATTTTTCCTCAAGAAATTGAAATGCTGACTTTGCTAGTAAGACTATGTATCTTCAGGCCTCACTCATTGACTTACTTGGAGTCTACAATATTTACCTTGGGTCTGCAGACATATAAATGAAAAACCAGTTGTCCATATGGGCCAACAAACACCAATAATTTAATTATTTTCTTCCATGGGAGATATGAAAAGATGACTAATGGTGCCAGTGGAATCATCAAAATAAGATATTTTCCTCTCTTGGCAAGAAAACAAAATGAAAATGGTTTTGCTCGGCCAGGGCAAAATTCCTAGAAAAGCTTTTCAAACCCAGGGAAGTTTAAGAACCTTTCAAATTTCAAGGCCTAGTCATGTGCAAAGATTCCCTATAATTCTGTAATTTCTTCAGTGAAAGAAAGTAACCAGTTTTCATTGGACTCTGTGGAATGAAGGATTGTACCAAGTTAAAGGCCAGAGGAACAGGATTACACACTTGTTGTTTCACCTCATTATTTGTATTTGGGTACTAGATTATTGAGTTATGATGGCACTGTATCATTGGGAACCACTACATAGCTTTCCAAAGATCATAAATACTGATGGGGAAAATAAGCATTCAGAAAAGAAAAGCAAATTGAAATAGATGTAAAAGATATAACATCTGTTAGGTTTGAAAAATATGACATTTTTTTTCCTTAAGCCATTATGTGGGATTTCTATCCAAGTTCAGATGAATGCCCCTGTTTATTGAGTTGTCCAACCTCTTCTATACTGTGGTTCAAGTAAGACTGTTTTAAAATTGTGAATAGTTTCAGGTAACTCCTATTAATCTGTATAACAATTTCCATGGAGTAAACTAAAGATTTTATTCAGAATAAACCACTTTACTTTAGTATTCCTTTGAATTACAGATGTACTACTATCATTTTTTTTCAACAATATAGACATTAAGTTCACTGTCAGAAATTTGAGCATTGACTTGTGGTGCCAAGATGGCAGAATGAATGAGGAACCCTCTGAAGGCCTCCCAAAGTCCCCTCCAAACAACTAGCAAACTGCCTCTGAATTGATCTAGGAGCAGGAAGTGGCTTACCAGCATGGCAGGGAAAGATTTGTCTCACTGGGTTGGAGAGGGAAGTGAGAGGTCCAGGAACTGCAGCAGTGGCCAGCCTCACAGTAATTTCAGGGGGACAAAGAAAGCAGGGAACTGCAGTTAGCCTCCAAGCCTGGGGCAATCCAGCAGTGATGTCCTGCCCTCCTACAAATTAGCAGCCCACTAAGCAAGTGAGCAATCTCTTCAGTACAGAAAGGCACCACCTCAGCAACCCCACCCCAACATAAAAAAACCACTGAAGCCATGACCCCATTGTGGACCAGTAGTAAAGCCTTACCCCAGGGCTGGCCAACAGCAAGATCCTTGCTGCTGAGGCCCACCAGGAAAGACACCCTGTTTCTATAGCAACATCACAGCAGAGCCCCACTCCTGAGGCAGACCAGCAACAAGATCCTTCCTTTAGGGCCAGCCACCAGAAAGACTCTATTACCATAGCAAAGTAGTAGCAAGGCCCCACCCCTGGAGCAGGCTAGCAATTAACCCCCATGAACAGAGAAGGCCAATGGAGAGACCCCCACCCCCACCTACAGTACAAGACAGAAAGGAAGTCAATCTTCCAGTGAAAGCAAGCAATCAAGCCTTGAAAGTCCAGTGAATGCCAGCAATAAGACTTTGAGCCCAAGCATGAAAAGCTCTGGACACTGCAGGACTAAAACCAAACTCTAACCAAAAAAAAAAAAAATAGCTTTGAAAAAAGGCAGAAAGTGAGCCCCTCCACCCCAAAAAGAATTTTATTATAGAAAGTTACTATGGTGATAGGGAGGATCAAAGCATAAGCTTTTGGCAATAGTGTAAAATGACTACATGTGAAGCCTCAAAGAAAAATGTAATTTAGTCTCAGGCCCAAAAATAATTCCTGGATGAGCTTTAAAGGGATTTTAAAAAGCAAATTTGAGTAGAAGAAAAATTTGGAAAAGAAATGAGAGTAACGCAAGAGAATCCTGAAAAAAAAAAAAAGTCAGTAGCATGGGAAAAGATATACAAAAATTTACTCAGGAATATAACTCCCTAAAAAATAGAATTGACCAAATGGAAACAGAAATACAAAAGCTCACTGAAGAAAATAATTCTTTAAAAATTAGAATTAAACAAGTGAAAATTAATGACTCTATAAGACATCAAGATACAATAAAACAAAGTCAAAAAGTAGAATAAAAAACAATAGAAGAAAATGTGAAGTTTCTCATCAAAAAAAAAAACTACCTGAGAGATAATATAAGAATTATGGGACTACCTGAAAATCATGATGATAAAAAAAAATGTCTAGACAACATGTTCGAGCAATTGTCAAAGAAAACTGCCCTAATATATTAGAAACAGAGAGCAAAATAGAAATTGAAATAATTTAAGAATCCCAGCTTGAAAGAGATCCCAAAATGAAAAGCCCCAGAAACATCATAGCCAAATTCCAGAGCTCACAGATCAATGAAAAAGTATTGCAAGCAGCCAAAAGAAACAATTTAAATACCATGGAGCCACAGTCAGTATTACACAGCATTTGGCAGCTTCCACATTAACTGCAAGGCTTGGAATATGATATACCAGAAGACAAAGGAGTTAGGATTGCAACCAAGAATCACCTATACAGCAAAGTTGAATATAATATTTTAGGTAAGGAAATGTATATTTAATGAAATAGAAGAAATTCAAACATTCCTAATTAAAAGACCAAAGCAGAATAAAAAAAAATTTCCTCCAAATATAAGACTTAAGGGAAACATAAAAATGTTTAAAAAAAAACAAGACAAAGAAAATATAAGAGATACAACATGGTTAAACTATTTGTATTTCTATATGGTGAGATAATATTTGTAGCTCTTAAGAACTTTATAACTATAAGAGCAATAGGAGAGTGTAGACAGAAAGAGGGTACGGATATAAGTTGACACTGATGAGATATCCTCCCCCCCAAAAAAAATTAAAGTGTGAGAAACAAAATTTCACTGGAAGAAGAAAGAGGGAGGAGATGGAATGGGGTAAATTAACCTACATAAAAGAGGCATGAAGAACTATTATAAGTGGGGAGAAGAGGAAGGGGTGGTGGGCTAAGCTTAAATGTTAGTCTTATCAAAATTGGGTCAAAGAGAGAATAACATACATACTCAGTTAGATAAAAAAAAAATAATAGCCTATAAAGATGTAAAAAGAGATGAGGATAATCGAATTGAAGGAGGGACTGATAAAAGGGAGGATACATTGGAGAAGGCAGTGACCAAAAGCAAAACATTTGTGAGGAGGGAAAGGATGGACTGTGGGGGGAGGGGGGGAACAAAAGGAAAAATGCCATAGAGGGAAATACACAGTCACTTATAATAACCACAATTACGAACACAATGAACTCACCCATAAAACAGAAGTGGATAGCAGAATGGATTAAAATCAGAATCCTATAATATTTTGTTAACAAGAAACACATTTGAAGCAGAGAGATAAACACAAAGTAAAGGTAAGAGACTGGAGCAGAATCTATTATGCTTCAGTTGAAGCAAAGAAAGCAGAAATAGTAAATGCATTCTTTTCAGATCATAATGCAATAAAAATACATTTAATAATGGACAATAGAAAGAGAAATTAAAATTAATTAGAAATTAAATAATCAAATCCTTAAAAAAAAGAACAAATCATAGAAAAAACCGATAATTTCATTAAAGAAAACAACAACAAGGAGACAACATGCCAGAATTTATGGGGTGCAGTGAATGTTGTACTTAGGGGAAAATTTAGATTTCGTATTGCTTACATAAATAAAAATAGAAAAAGGGCAGATCAAAGACTTGGGCATGCAAATAAAAAAAAACTAAAAAAAGAACAAATTTAAAATCCCCAATTAAATGCCAAATTGGAAAAACTGAAAAATCAAAGAGATTAATAAAATTGAAAGTAAGCAAACTATTGAACTAATAATTAAAGCTAGAAGCTGGTTTTATGGAGAAAAAAACAGTAAAGTAGATAAACAATTGGTTAATTTGATTTTAAAAAGGAAAGAAGAAAACCAAATTACTAGTATCAAAAATGAAAGTGGTTTCTGGAGTTGTATCCCAAAGAGATCACACAAGTGAGAAAAGGACCCATATGTACAAAAGTATTTATTGTGGCTCTTTTTGTGGTAGCTAAGAATTGGAAATCAAAGGGATGCCCAACAATTGGGGAATGGCTGAACAAGCTGTGGTATATGAAGGTAATGGAATACTACTGTGCTATAAGAAATGGGGATGATACAGACATCATAACAACCTGGAAAAACCTACACAACCTAATGCTGAGTTAGCAGAGCATAGCCAGGAGAACATTATACACAACCACAGATATATGGATTCTGTGAGGACTAACCCTGGCAGACTTTGCTCTTCTCAGCAACACAATGTGCAAAGACAACTCCAAAGGACTCACGATGGAGAATGCTATCTACATCCAGAGAAAGAACAGTGAAGTATGAATGAAGATTGAGGCATACTTCATGCTCACCTCCCTCCCCCCTTTTTTTCTTTTTGTTTTTGGGTTGTTTTGGGTTTTTGTTGTTGTTGTTGTTGTTGTTGTTGTTGTTCTGTTTCTTCTTTCTCCTGATTCATTCCATTGGTCATAATTCTTCTCCACAACTTGACTACTGTGTAAGTTAATTCAATTCAAAGTTATACATGGAAGTTATATGGGATTCCATGCCCTCTTGGGAAGGGAGGGAGGGAGGGAAGAAAATCTGGAACTCAAAATTATGTAGAACGGTGTATCGTAAACTAAAAATTAAAAAAAAAAAGATGAGAAAGAAAAAGAAGAAAAAAAATGAAAGTGGTGAATTTCCCAATAATGAAGAGGAAATTAAGACAATTGTTAAGAGCTTTTTGTCCAATTATATGCCAATAAATTTGATAATCTAAATGAAATAAATGAGTATCTACAAAAATGTCACTCAGATTAATAAAAGAAGAAATAAAATACTTAACCCAATCTTAGAAAAAGAAATTGAATGAGCCATCAATGAACTTCCTAAGAAAAAATCCCCAGGGCCAGATGGATTCACAAGCAAATTCTACCAAACGTTTAAAGAACAACTAATCCCAATACTATGCAAACTATTTGGGAAAATAGGCAAAGTAGTCCTACCAAATTCCTTTTATGACACAAATATTGTGCTGATACCTATACCAGGAAGAGGGAAAATAGAGAAAGAAAGTTATAGACCAATTTTCCTAATGAATATTGATGCAAAAACTTTTGAAGAAAATGTTAGACAAGAGATTACAGCAATATATCATAAGGATCATACACTATAACCAGGTGGCATTTATACCAGGAATGCAGGGCTGGTTCCATATTAGGAAAACTGTCAGCATAATTGACCATATCAACAACAAAACCAACAAAATATATCACCCATTCCTATTAAAAAAAACACTAGAGAAAATAGAAATAAATTGAGCTTTCCTTAAAATGGTAAGTGATATTTATCTAAAACCATCAGCAAGCATTATCTGAAATGGTGATAAGCTAGAAGCCTTCCCAGTGCAATCAAGGGTGAAGCAAGGATGCCCATTATTACCTCTATTATTTAATACTGTACTAGAAATGTTAGCAATAAGATAAGAGATTAAAGGGCAATGACGAAATAAAACTATCACTCTTTACAGATGATATGACATTATACTTTAGAAGTCCTAGAGAATCAACTGAAAAACTACTTGAAATTATTAACAACTTTAGTAAAGGTGCAGGAAATGTAATAAACCCATATAAATCAATAAAACATTTCTATATGTTATCAATAAAGTCCAGCAGCAAGAGATAGAAAGAGAAATTCCATTTAGAATAACTGTAGACAATATGAAATAATTGGAAGTCTACTTGCCAAGACAAACCCAGGAACTATACGAACAAAACTATAAAACACTTTTCACACAAATATTGTCAGATCTCAACAACTGGAAAAATACCGATCGCTCATGAGTGGGCCGAACTAATATAAGTGACAATTATACCTAAATTAATCTATTATTAATTCAATGCTGTAGAAATCATACAATCAGAAATCATTTTATAGAGCTGGAGAAAATAATAACAATCTATATGGAAGAACAAAAGTTCAAGTATAAGAAAGGAATCAATTTTTAAAAAAATGTAAAATAAGGTAGTCTAGCCCTACTAGATCTCAAACTGTATTATGAAGTTGTAATTATTAAAATAATCTGGTACTGGCTATAAATAGAGTGGTGGATCAGTAGAATAGATTAGGTACAAATTACATTATAGTAAATGACCATAGAAATCTAGTATGTGATAAACCCAAAGATCCAAACTTTTGGAACAAAAAGTCATTATTTGACAAAAGCTGCTGGGAAAATTGAAAAACAGTATGGCAGAAATTAGATATTGACCAACATCTCACACTGGATACCAAGATAAGGTCAAAATGGGTCGAAGATTTACACATAAAGTGTGATACCATAAGCAAATTAAGAGAGCATGGAATTGTTTATCTGTCAGATTTATGGATAAGGGAAGAATTTAGGACCAAAGAAGATGTATAGTGTATGACAAAGTGTAAAATAGTTAATTTTGATTATATAAAATTAAAAAGTTTTGCACAAACAAAACCAATGCAAGAGATAGAAGGAAAACAGAAAACGGGGAAAATTTTGCAACAAATGTCTATGATAAAGGGCTCATTTCTCAAGCGTAGAAGGAACTGTCAAATTTATAAAACTATAAGTCATTCCCTAATTGATAAATGGTCAAAGGATATGAACATCAGATAAAAATGCTCTAAATCTTTATTAATTAGAGAAATGCAAATTAAAATAACTCTGAGGTACCACTTCACACCTATCAGATTGCCTAATATGATAGAAAAGTAAATGTTGGAGTGGATGTGGGAAAACTGGGACATTAATGCACTATTAGCAGAGTTGTGAACTGATCCAACCATTCTGGAAAGCAATTTGGAACTATGCCCAAAGAGCTATAAACCTGTGCCATGCTCTTTGATGCAGCAATAACACTGCTATGTCCACTTCCCAAAGACATTTAAAAAAGGGGAAAGGACCTGTCTGTACCAAAATCTTTATAGCAGCTCTTTTTATGGTGGCTAAGAATTGGAAATCAAAGGCATTCCCATCAATTGGGGAATGGCTAAACAAGCTGTGGTATATGATTGTAACGGAATTTTATTGTGCTATAAGAGATGGCAAGCAGGACAATCTCATAAAAATCTGGAAAGACTTACATGAACTGATGCATAATGAAGTGAACAGAACCAGGAGAACGTTGTACACAGTAACAGCAATACTGTTTGATGAAGAATCGTGAATGGCTTAGCTATCCTCAGCAATACAATGGTCCAAGACAATCCCAAAGAACTAATGATTGGAACATACTATCCACCTCCAGAGAAAGAACTAATAATATTTGAATACAGACTGAAGCATGCTTTTTTCACCTTCTTTCATTTTTTTTTCTTTTTTCCAAGTCTTCTTATACAAAACAATTAGTATGGAATTGTTTTGCATGATTGCGCATGTATAACCTAATCTGATTGCTTACCATCTCAAAGAGGGGGAAGGAGAGGGAAGAAGTAAAGGACAGAATTTGGAACTAAAAACTTTAGATAAAAATATAAAAAAGAAAAAAATAAATTTGGGGATTTCCTGTGTAATCTGAGATCAAGAACCTGGGGCTTGTGAACCAAAAATATTTTAGCCCACTTCAAAAATGTACCTATAGTAGAATCATTAGGAGGATGACTGCCAAACTGTATGCAAGTGCGAAGGCTTTCTGCCTTCCAAGTTTCTGGATGGGGAGAGTAAATATGGAAAATAAATTCACTTGTAAATCATCTGGTCCTTAAACATAACTTTGGAAATTCATTTGTGACTTATTTCTTTGTCTGAGGTTGGGTTATTTAAATTTTCAATTTTATTTTATGTTAATCTGATTTTTTGTTTTGGGAAATATTAATTTCAGTTGTTGGTTTTACTGACATACAATTGGACAAAATACTTTCTAATTGCCTTTATTTCTTCTTCATTCATTATGAATTTACATTTCCCTTTTTACACTGGTGATTTTTTAAAATTATATTGACAAATGATTAATCTATCTGAGTGCTTTAAAAATAGTTCCTAGTTTTATTTGTAAATTCAGTTGGGTTGTTTGCATTCAATTGTATAAATGTCTTCTTTCATTTTTCAGAATTTCTATTTTGTGGTTTCTTTTCCTTTTTTTAAGTTTCCTAGGGTTTTTTAAGTTGTACCGCCCATTCCAATCTACTCTTTCTCTCTTTTATTGTGAGAAATTTTTAGAGAGAGAAATTTTCCATCAATTTAATTTTAAATAAAAATACCTCCTATATGAATAGTTCTACATCTCTGCATAGATGAACTTTAGTATCCTAGTCCTCATACTTTAGTTTATCTTTTTATGCTGGCACACATGTATTTGTGTATGTGTGTGTGTGCATGAGGGAGAGAGAGAGGGAGGGAGGGAGGAAAGGGGGGAGGGGGAGAGGGAGCGAGAGAGAGAGAGAGAGGGAGAGAGAGAGAGAGAAATACATACATTAGTAGATAAAGAGAAACAGATAGAGGGCGGAGGGAAGGAAGGAAGGAAGGAAGGAAGGAAGGAAGGAAGGAAGGAAGGAAGGAAGGAAGGAAGGAAGGAAGGAAGGATGGAAGGAAGGAAGGAGAAGGAGGAGGAGGAGGAGGAAGAAGAAGAAGAAGAAGAAGAAGAAGAAGAAGAAGTGACGAGAAACATGAAAAAGAAGGAAGAAGGAAAGGGAGGGAAGCACAAAGAGCTACCCTTCAAAACAGAAAAATCTAGTTTCGAATTTTGCCTCTGATGTCCTGACTGTGTGACCCTTGACAAGTCACCTAAAATCCTAATACTGCAGGCAATTCTCCAACATTGTAAGTTGAAGAGCAATTGAAGATCTACATCAACAGGGAGGGTTTTCTTATTGGGAGGAAGTTCCCTATACTGATAAAATCACAGGTCTGACCCATAAGAGGGAGTGAGATAGTGGAGATATAGAGACAGACATGATAGAAATACAGACAAGATGATAGATAGATAGATAGATAGATAGATAGATAGATAGATAGATAGATAGATAGACAGACAGACAGACAGATGGATAGAGACATTTGAAACTGTTCTAACATATGTAGCTATCACATATTATAAAGGACAATGTTTCAGATAAAGTTCATGTGTAGAAATACTGAAGAAATAATTAAAGGAGAACACAGTTGGGAGCAATTGAATTAAATTCCACAAACACTGAATGTGTACTGTGTGAAAGACATGGTGTTAGAACAAAGTCTGTAACACTGCAGAACTCTTCTTCATTCATAAAGATAATGTATTAAGCAATTCCTGGTTAAACAAACATAGCAACAAAAGCTGCCACCCTAGGGCCTTCAGCAGTACATGTTTGGAGTAGCTGCTAAGCTGGTTCTATGACTGAATATCTGATAAAAAAAAAAAAAAACAGAGAGTGTGCAAGAAAATAGATCTCCTTCAAAATCCTCATGGGTGAAGATACTACTCCAGGGCAAACTATAATGTCTCTGGGAAGGATGTCCTTGCTAATGCTTTGTTATGTCACTGAAAAGGTGTACTTTCAGGCAAAGTCATTCATATTCAGCAAACATTTAAGTTCCCCCTCTATGCACGTTCCTCAGCTAAAATCTACTCTAATGCTTCGTTGAGCCTAATGATGATCCTGATTTCTCAGACTGTACCAGTAGAGTACAATCTCTGGGATCTCCAAATGAGTGATAAAAGCGTGCTTTTCGTATGAATCCAAGGAAGGACAGTATGTCTATACTCAAGGACCAGCCCAGGTGAGGGAGGCTTATCGCCAGGTCAAATGAAGAAAGATGTACATTTTAGATACAATACCTCTTGAGGAATGGAAGGTAAATATGAACAGTTGAGCTGGCAGTTGAAGGGAATCAGCCTTCATCTGAATGATACATCTCTCAGCAGCTGAGTCTAAATGCACTCTCTTTGCCCAGGAACCTAGAGCCATGGAATCTACTCTCAAGCATGGAGGTCTCATTTGCTCTACAATGTAACTAGAAATTACTGTAACTCTGCATCATGAATGAGTAACAAAATAGGAGGGGAACATCTCTGACACCAAGGCCCCTATCCCAACACCTAATTACCCTTCTCTAATGCTACAAGAGGGAGACTAGAACTTCAGCTGGTTGCTGTCCTTTGTTCTCAAAGAGGACCAAAATGATATCAATATGTTAGAGTCAAGTCACAGTGTCTCTGACTGGGATTGATCAGACCAATGTGAGCTCAGAATGTTCTACCACAGATTGGGCATAAATGATCTATGTGAACATTTTGGGGTGGATTCTCAAAATTTGCACATCTCTTGTTTCCTTAGAGCTATTTCAATTCTGCTTTGCTCAGAGATCACAGCACTTTCTCTGATGAGGGCATGCCATTCTGGGTAGTCCTGTGCCAGTGTCTCCCATGTCACACAATAAATTCCAAAGTCCTTAAGAGAGACCTCGAGAGTATCCTTGTATTACTTTTTGTGACCACCATGTGAGCGCAAGCCCTGTATGAATTCTCCATAAAATAGTCTTTTTGGCAAGCATAGGTTTAGCATTTGGACAACACGGCCAGCCCATTGGAGCTGTGCTCTCTTGAATCCTTAGCAGTTTAGTTCAAGAAAAGACCTCATCTTATCCTACCAAATGATCTTAAAAATCTTCACAAGACAACTCAAATGGAAGTGATTCCATTTCCTGGCATGGCATTGGTATACTGTCCAGGTTTCACAGGCATACAACAATGAGGTCAGCACAACAGCTCTGGAGACCTTCAATTTGGTAATCAGTCTAATCCCTCTTATCTCCCACACTTTCCTTCAGAGCCTCTCAGACACTGAGCTAGCTCTGGCAATGTGTGTGTGTCAACCTAATTATCAATGTGTATATTCCTAAAAAGTACACTGCCAAGGTAAGTGAACTTATCCACACCTTTCAAAACTTCTCCATTTTCTGTAACTAATTGTTCCACATGTGGATGGTGTGGTGTTAGCTGATGGAGCACCTGTATTTCTTTGATATTAACTGTTAGGACAAAATTAACACAAGCTGCAGAGAATTAATCCATACTTTGTTGCATCTCAGCTTCAGAGGCTGCATTGGCACAATCATCCACAAACAAAAAATCATCAACACTCCTTCCATTTCAGTCTTGGCTTGTAGCCTTTTCAAGTCGAAGAGTTTACTATCAGTATGATTTTGATGCCATGTTCATCCTTATTGAAGTTGTTTGACAACATGGCTGAAAACATCACACTAAAAAGCATGGGAGAAAGGACACAGCCTTGTTTCACTCCAGTGGTGACTGGAAAAGCATGAGAGCTTCATCCATTATCCAGAACCCAGGCAAGCATGACATCATGAAATTGACATACAATACTGATAAACTTCTCCATGAAACCAAATTTTGACATAATTTTCCATAAGCCCTCATGACTGACAGTTATCAAAGGCTTTAGTCAGATCTACAAACATTGTATACAGACCTCTGCTCTGCTCCAGGTATTTCTTCTGGAGTTTTCAGGCAGCAAACATCATATCAACAATTCCATAGCCCTTTCTGAAGCCACACTGACTCTCAGGTAGATGACCATCTTCCAGGTGAAGGAGCAGCCTATTAAGGAGGACTCTGGCAAGAATCTTGCCAGCAATGACAAAGAAAGAGACTCCCACTTGCATCACTCTCATTTATCTTTCCAATTGCTCTTTACTTGTACTTTACTTTTTATGGAATTGAATGTTGCCTTCTTAGTGATGGATGAACGATCCTACTGATAAACCCTGTGGAGTTCTCATTTTTCATTTAACAGCTTCCCCATCATTTTCATCAAACCGGTCTTGATGTTTGCAAGTGTTCTGACCCATATGAGCAAATGTAGTGTTGTACACCAAATCGCTGAAAGCTGCTTACTCCTTTTCTGCTTCATTATAGTCAACTGTGTGTTGGCTCAACT
The DNA here is from genome assembly GCA_028646595.1 of Phalanger gymnotis. Lineage (NCBI taxonomy): Eukaryota > Metazoa > Chordata > Mammalia > Diprotodontia > Phalangeridae > Phalanger > Phalanger gymnotis. The sequence continues at coordinate 282,497,001 of CM053625.1, read as the reverse complement.
TTCCCTACAGTTAGCAACAAACTGTTCTTTCTCAGAGAAGCTCTCTAATCTACTGATTCTATTGGTAGTCACTTTGCCTTAGGGCCACCACTTTTGTTGAATGAGAATATTTAGCTTGGAGAGGATAAGTCTATGATCAGCCCAGCACTCTGCACTACTCATTGGCTTCATCACTCTCACATCCTGTCTGTCTCTTCTCCTTACAATCACATAGTCTATTAAATGCCAATGTTTGCTGTAACGGTGCATCAATGAAGTTTTATTGCATTTAAGTAAATGGAAGACAGTGTTGGTGATTAGTTCGTGAGATGAATATGTCTTCAGTAGTAAGTGACTATTGCTGTTGATGTTTCCAACTCCATTCCTCCCAAGGACTCTCTGCCATGCCTGGTAGTCTGAGACTACTCTAACATTAAAGTCATATAGAATTATAAGCTTGTCCTCTTTTGGAAAATTGATGATAAGGGTCTCTAGGTCTTAACAAAATTTTTCTTTGACCTCATCAGAAGTCATCATGGTGGGAGCACAGGCAGTGATGATGGTGGTGTGGTATTTTCCTGCAAGTGGCAATCGCATTATCATAAGCCTGTCATTCACTCCTTTGGGGAGGCATACAAGCTTGTTGTGACCAGATTAGTTTTGACTGCAAAATCCACGCCAGCCTCATGGTGCTCCCTTTCACTGCCACCACTCTAGCAAAATGTGTATCCAACCCTGACTTCAGTAAGCTGGCCTTCATTTGCCAGCCTTGTTTCAATCAGGGCTGCTATTTGGATACAATACCTTCTGGGTTCTCTCACAAGAGCTGTTCATGTTTTATGTCTACTGGATTTTGTGTTGTATGTAAGTGTGTACACATTCCATGTACTAATCATGAGTGGAATTGTCTTTGCAGAAGTTTTTGTACATTTTTTGTGTGTTTCAACCTCACAATGGGATACCTACCTGCTGCAGTAATCAGGCCAGGAATGGATAAACAGACAATTTTTAGAGCACCTTTTCTAGCCTCTTCTTCACACCAGGAGGTGAACAGTGCAATACTTAAGAGGCTGCTCAGACACCCGAATCTTACTGCTGCTTCCAGAGAAGATGAATCTATGGCCTGGGTTGCCTGTGTGCAGGGTTGTGACTACAGTTCCCAGTGTATCCATACCTGCTGCTTCATCAGTTGTCTGTCACCACAGGACTTTGAGATAGGTAAAAATGGTAAAATGGTATTGGTGATGTCTTTTGATTTGTGAGCAAATTGGATTTAAGTGAGTTGCACAAAGTCATCAGCCTCACTGTCTTTCAGAGAGTGGCTCACTGAGTAGCCCACAGTCCAGTGGTAGGACAGAGTCAAGATGATTGGTGATGGCTCAGGACACAGTGGATGACCTTGGTGTGATCGATGTCTAACTAAGCGCTAAGTGTTTCACAGTGCCTGCTTCAGCTGCCTTCATGGCCATTGGAATAAATTGTTCTCATCTGCTCATTCCACCAGAGTAAGTCTTCACATGCTTGGAGAAGACACCCAGCTAACTCACCAATGGGTTTGAGACCCCTTGGTTACCCTCAACCTGATTTAGCCCATCTGCTGAAACAATTACTGGCGTATGGCAGCTACGAACACTACAGCTTCTTGGAGCCACAGACAAGAATTGGGTGGAATAGGTGGATGCCAAAGGTGGAAAGCAGCCCTGAAAAGGGCTCAACAGTTCTTATACCAGAAATACTAGTCTTCCCTGAACACACCCTACACCCCAGAACTTCAACTATGGCCCCTCTTAAGGACAAGATTTAGATGATTTCTTACGTACACCTGTCACCCTAGCCTTATGAGAAAGGCATTAAGATTTATTTAGCCTTCTATAACCATCCAGTGCCCAGACAATAGCCCTAGTATTATCAGTACCCTATCTAAGGGCAGTACCTCAAACACCAGAACTAAGTGCATTCCATGCATGCAAAATCTCTCCTACTTACTTCTACTTACTCATCATTCTCTCTCATCCTGGAGTGAAGCAAAGGAATAATGTAGAATATGACTACGATTCTTTCCCTGGAGAGCACTTTGCATCTGCTGGCCTGCTTGGTTTCAACTCCACTGAACAAGATGCCTCTTCCAGTTTAAGCTCATCACCTTTAATCTCATCACCATGCTGCTAACTCAAGCTGCTAACTCACTACCTCCCTCATCCTCCTCTCTCCTCTGTTTGAGGGCCCAACACCTTCTTTTATAGAGAACCCAGGTAGGGGGAACAGGATGGAGGGAAATGCAAGTAGCAATAGTAACTTTGAAAAAAAAATTGAAGCAAAACAAGCAAAAACCAAACCTAGAGAAGCTTACATGGGTTGATACAAAGTGAAATGTAATGGGTACAAAGTAAGTGCAATATTGTAGGATGATCAGCTGTGAATGACTTAGCTATTTTCAGCAATACAAAGATGTACGACAACTCTGAAGGACTTATACACGATAAAGGAATTTTTTTTTTTGTAAAAATGTTAAATAGAATAAGAAGTCCTAACTAAGTCACCATAGTCTAATTTTAAAAGAGAGACTACAAACTCCACCACCACTACCTGATCTGTCGTAAAAGTCAAAACAACAGAGATAACATGTTTTTAATGAAATTTTAAATTACCATTAATATCATGGTAAATAACATCATAATAGTTTAAATTTGTCATTTTGCCTCTTCAGATATAAGGTGTATTTTGGTTATCAGCTGAACATGTAGCTGATAATGTGAAAGAAAATTTGTTCCAATTTACTTGACACTCAGCAAAGTTCTGAAGGAAATTCTTTAGTAGAAACCTTATGGTAAATGCAACAGCAACGTTATTAGTTTTACTTTACAAAATCCCCTTGAAAAGGATGTTCATGATGGAAACCTGAATGGATGATTGGAATTAATTCAAGGTTAAATCACTGTACCAACCAGGAGAGGAAAGAAATCTATGCCACGCTCCCCGCCCCCATCTTTATTACTGTCATCTACCAACCTCTAAGTCATTCATCCAATGTGAAAACAGAAGACTATAAATTAAATACTGAAGTTATTGAAAAATAACTTCAGTATTTAATTTATACTCTTCTCCATCCCACTGATGCTTTATCTCAGGCACCTCAATCCATATTGACAGCCTATTTAACAGTCAGCCTACTGAATTCCTCTACCTGTTTGGCTTCAAGGATTGGCTTTTCCACCTAATTTCAAGTATACATTGACCCAGCCACAACCTGGACTTTGCAATTTCTCAGCATTATGACATCTCTAGATCCCCAAACTTTTAAATACTATGCACGGCCTACCTTTTCCTGTTCTCTTACATTAAATCTATTTATCATGACTTCTCATCCCTTGGCCTATTTTTCTAGCCCATTTGCCTGACTGGCTTCTACACTAATGCTTGACCCCATTATCTGACACTTAATTTAATTGCTACTGCCCAAGAATCCCTTTCTTGCCCAAGAGACTACTACTACCTACATCCAAATTTTCATTCTTTGATTAAACTCCACTGTAACAGGGGTTGAGAGAGAGAGAGAATTTGATACAGTGGCTAGAGTGACGGGCATAAGTCAGGAAGACTCATCCTCATGAGTTCAAATAAAGCTTCAGACATATAGCAGCTGTGTGTCCCTAGGCAAGTCACTTAACTCTGTTTGCCCCAGTTTTCTCATCTGTAAAATGAGCTGGAGAAGACAATGGCAAACCATCCAGAATCTTTGCCAAAAAAAAACAAACAACTGGGGTCATAAAGAGTAGGACACATTTGAAATGACTAAATAACAACAACACACACACATATGTGCACATAAACACATATTCACAAATAAGGTTAGTTTTTCTTTAAAAGGTATTAAGACTATTCCTTGAGACTTGGTTTGCTCAAAAGACTAAAGGCTCAGGAGGACTATTGACATCATTTCCTTAACATCTTTAGTACAAAGTAGCCATGAGAAGTTCAAGGAAAGCATTGATGCTTGTCTAATGGATCATGATATGTAACCGAAGGAAAAAATCTTTACTTAGATGAATTAGTTTTCATTGCCTAACCTTATTGAGTGCCCATCCCTTACTATGTATAAGCAAATGCCTTTTTCACCATTTAATTACTCAGCAATATCTCCTTTTATTCTATATCAAACAGATTAGCAGGGTGTATCAGTAAGGCAAGATTCATAACCTTGAGGATGACCATGAACATGCCTGTTTGGTTCAGAATTGCAAAGTATGAAAAACTCTCTAGGTAGAAAGCAGAGAAAGTATAACATTTATTTAGATACCAGAGGATAAAATCCCAAGACCAATAACTCCAATCTGATATAGCAGTAATTATATTTTCCAAAACCAGTAAGCCCTCCTCAAGGTAGCAACAAAGAAATTATAACACAGTACTATAGCAAGGAACCAAGTCATCCTGTAACCTTCCCGCCTACTAAGGCCTTTCCATATACAATCATTCATGAATCTTAACTGTCTGCTTGCCTGAGTCTTCTCCTGCAGTTCTGAAAGCCCTTGTAGTTCTCAGAGTCCTTGCAGTCTCCTAGATTCTCTGGATTCTCAGTTCTCCAATCACTTGATGCTGTAGATTCTCAGCTCTTTGATCTCCACAACTCTCTGGTCTTCACTTTCAGCTCTGTAGTCTCTCTCAGTGCTGGCTCTCTCAATGTCTGCTCTTCAATGCCCTCTTGATGTCTGCTGCCTCAATTTTGTCTTAATATCTGCTTCTCAATTCTGCTTCTCTCACACTTTGGGCTCTCCTTATATACAGTCCTAGCCTGCATTTGATTGACTAGAACTCAGTACATATACAATTGGCTCTGGTCTTAGCACCTCTCCTTAGGGCCTTGAGGGTTTCATACCTCTGGTGACATAATTAGCCAAAGAGTATGGGCCTGGGACCTCATGCCTAGTTAGCGAAAGGGTGTGGGTCTGGGGCTTCACACCTAGTAAGTAAAGGGTGTGAGTAACGGCCCTATTGAATGGTTGGGAAAGATCTTTAATCGCATTAACACCACACAGGGGAATCAGACCTAGCCTAGAACACCCAACATCTGACTTATAAATACCAAAAACTCATTTATTTCCATCTCTATTTGCCTAATACACAAGGGCAATTTATTTTCATTCTCCCTATACTGGCAAATATAACTTTTTAGATAGATGTCAGTCACAGGTAGGGGATATTTTTAATATCTCTGTCAAGCTCCTTAAAAAAGCATTGTGACAATCCTATAGCATCAACAGGAAATTTCTCTTTAAGGTTCCCCATAATCCCCAAACAAAATTGTAATAATAATCATCATAACAATAATAATGGCATAGTACTATCATTTACATAACACTTCAAGATTTGCAATGTACCTAATGTGTTACTTCATCTTATCTTGATAACAAATTTGGGAGAGAAATATTATTATACCCATTTTACAATAGAAGAAACTGAGGCAGTCAGAGGCTAAGTAATTGTACAGCAAATAAAAGTGTCTGAGTCTAGATTTGAATTCAGGTTTTCCTGGTTCCAAGTCCACTGCTCTACAAACTTTGCAACCAGGATGCTTTAAAATTTGGTTACCAGAAACCAGGGTTTTATAATTGACCTTCAATTCACGCAGGGCTCCCTTTCTTCCGAAGCACATTTTGCCTACTTAAAAAAATTAATTTAACTGCAAGGATTCTTGTTGCCTTGACTATGACAAATATTCTATATCTAGCCCAATGTAGGCCAGTCCAATGATTTTGGTTCCAAGGTTAAAATGCAATGAGGTTCATTGTAAATCATAAATACAATTTTAAAATCTTTACTAATTAAAAGATTTTAAAACTAAGTTTAAAGTTAAAAGGATTGAAAATTACCCCCCTCCACCACCGCAATTATCAGGTCAGCAATTCACAATGTTCCTCACAGGCTGCAGAAGCTGAAAATTATTCTCCAACATCAATTCAATCATGTAACATAAGAACTTACTATATGCCAAGCACTGTGCTAAGGGTTGGGGGTACAAATACAAAGAAGAAAGACAATCTTTGATCTCAAAGGGGCTATATTCTAATGGGTGAAGTCAATGTCCAAAAGGAAGCTAAAACTTGGGGAATTGGGTAGAAGGTACCCAGTACAAGGGCATAAAGAAGAAGTCTATAGGAGTGCAGCCATTGGGAAATAAAGAGGCAGCTGGACTGTTTCTCCTTTTTAAATGGAGGTTTTGGTGCTTATGGTTTGCCCTCTAATCAGAAGGTCAAAAAATATTTATGAGGTGTGACCACCAAAATAGATTCAGTTTTGCAAATTGATGAAATTTCCCAATGATGATGTTCTTGAAACATGATAGAGAAATCCAAAGATGCTCCAAGTAGTGCAGAAGGATGGGAAATTAAGAGATGCCTAGGTCCTTTTAAGCTTCAGGTGGCAAGGCAGTCAGATGGCCACCCTGTCTCCTTAAAGAAACAACCTAGCATAGAAATCCCTCCATGTATGGCACACAGATGGGCCCACTCCTCCTAGCAATGACCCAAGCATCCCATCTGCTGTCCATGTCCTCAGTGTAGCCACTGAAAGAAGCTATAGCAAAACAAACACAGACATTGTCTATAAGGACATAATCTGAGATGAACAGGACAGATGGACAAGGGGTTAGACCCAGAAAAGAACACATTCTTATTCAGGAATGAGCTCCCTGGCCACATGTTTTCCTTATACATGTTTCCTGTCCTACCAGTGTCCCTGGAATCTGTGGGCCACAGTAACCCCTCTGTGAATAAGGAAGGTTTTCCTCATTATTTATTTTGCTCTACTATGTAACTATCTATTTTTCTTTAAATGGATATTCCCAATGGTAACAGTAGAAATTGGCCTAGATTACTTTCAGGAAATTGAAAAGTTGCTTCAATGACCCCCAGATTTGCATGAAAACAAAGATACACCACCACTACCACCTTTGAGCATGTAACACAATCATCTTTAAAGAATTAAAAATGATTATCACCCAAGTGAATGGGGCAATGGAATGGGACACTGTTAAGAACATACTATTCATATGAGGAAGGGTTTTTTTTTGCATTTTATTTATTTTTATGTATTTATTATATTTTTATCCCCTTTATTCACCAATGAATAAGGTTAAAATAATAATAAATAAATAAAAATGAAACTCCAGTGATGAACTTGGAAGAGGAACAAGAAAAGATTGATAGAAAAGATGAGTTGATCATGAAGTAAGAATGAAAAATACCATGTGAACAGAGAGCTCGACTGCTACCCTTGTGATATCAGGGAAAAGTCAAGAATGCCTCTAGTCCATTTGGTGAAACCCCTATGATAAATTTATGTGAAGATATAGTCAAGTTTCAGGGTGCATTTGCCAAGCCTCTTATGTAGAATTTAAAACAAATAAACAAAGTTTTTGACCTAATAAAGATGTAGAAATTCCAAAGTGGAAATTTAAAATATTAAAAGTATGGAAGGATATGGTAATGGGGGAGAAAAGGAGGGAGGGGGAAGAAAGGAGGGAAGGAAAAAGAGAAGCAAGGGGAAAGATTGAGATAACCAGGTGTGTGAGTTTTTTGTATCCTCTCCCCAGTCCTCACCAAGTTGACAAGTGGGTAGAATAAGCAGCCATCTTGGTGAAATGCAAGGCTGAGCTGACCCTAGACAAACCTGTAAAAGCACTACTGTATCTCGGCTGAGTTTTCCTTCCTCAAATCTTTTGTCTCCATCCTCTCCCCGATCCTTCCAACCTCACCTTCTTCAGGCTTTCAATGCTCTTCTTGTTACTATGCTTTAAAAATGGATCTTGGGAAAAGTCCTGGACATAAGTTATTTAAGCATTAGTGCGAGTTTATTCAGTGTTTCCTTTCCCTCTCTGAACCATTTTTATTGACCTTCATGCCTTATTGTGGAATGAAGTGCTTTATTTCATTAAAAAGGAATTCCAGACATCATCTAGCAGGAGAAGGTTTCATTATTTTTTTTTGATGGCAGAATTACTTCTACCCCCTGGAAATCACATTCTATTAGTATAAGACCAGCTTTCAGCACTGTGATTTTGAAAATCCTGGGCAGATCTCCTGCCTCAAAATTTCTCCCCACCAGCATCACAGATTTAGATTCTATACTTAGAAATTCACTCTTAAAAAAACCTTGAATGTGGAGACTGCTAAAAAGTATATGCCACGTCGGCCCTTTGCCCTCAATGAATTTACAATCTGTCTGAAGAGGCAAAACTAATGAGATAATTAGGGAATAGTTCCATATAAAAATGTATGACATTGATAACCGGAGGTCAGAGAATTAAGTGCAATAAAAATTCAGGGATGACAATGATCAATGTGGGTTAGAGAAGACTGGGAAAGTTTTCTGTCCAGGGAGAGACTTAAGCTGGGGTTTAAATAACATGCAAGGAGAGCGGAAGGGGGACTTCAATCGAGATGATAGAAACTATGTAGGGTACAGTCTTTTAAAGGAGGAAATTAGGAATGAGACCAAGAAAATTAGAAATAAGAAGAGACAGCACTAAGGGCTCTATTTAAGTTCTGAAAAAGAGACAAAGGGTTTTTTTGTTTTGTTTTGTTTTGTTTTAAAGCAGAATGAAAAAGGTAATGTTTCAATATTCCAAAGGATAGGTATTTTTACTGATGCAGGTATTCCCTCAAATGATGCACACCCATCCCTGCCTGCCTGCTCTTTGTAACTCTAATCTATTTCCTTCCATAAGTGCATTAGAAGAGATATATTTAATATACCTTTGAATTTCTACACATTCTATTGATATGACAAAGATTGAAGTAGAGCCCATGATTTATCCATCAGCTATCATTCTCTTGCATCACATGAACAGCCCATCTTTTTAAAAATCATTAATCTCTTTAATTAAATCTTCTACACAACTTCCCTCACATAACTTCTTTGTAAAATATTAAAACACATGTCCATCTTGTGTTTTTCCATAGATCAATAAATCAATAAATATTTATTATATGCCTACTACTTGCCAGGCGACTTTATTCTTTCTATTGTAGTTTTTCTTTCCTTTTCCCTACTAACAATCTCTCTCTCTCTCTCTCTCTCTCTCTCTCTCTCTCTCTCTCTCTCTCTCTCTCTTCGTTTATACATATATATAATATATGCATATATATTATATATATACAGATAGATGGGAAAATATAGGCATAGAGCTTGACAGCTATTAATATTCACTCCATTGTTTTTAGGAGATTAATAAGGTCTCATAAAAAATACTTATACTATCATTCCAACCTTCAAATACCTTGAGACTCCACCCCTTAGGGCCTTAACAATGTTGTTTTTTGCCTTCAGTATAGATTTCATCTATCTATCTATCTGTCTATCTATCTATCTATCTATCTATCTATCTATCTATCTATCTATCTACCTATCTATCTATCTTAGTATAATCCATTTTGGCCCTCTTCAAGAATAAAGGACAACAACCTAAATAAATTGAACAAATGCAACTATTTTCCTGTCTTTGTTCTCTTTTATGCCATTCCTACCTTCTCTATAAAGACCTTCAGGATTGTGGGGTTATAGTCTATGTGTGGTGGCTTCACTGTTCTTGATGATGAAAGAGGTTTCTTATAAAATTATTTAAAGATATTTTCTATGTTTCATCTACCTCATGTTTTCTTTCTGATTTATCCTTAAATGTCTTTGGAATGACTTCATCTATTTAGGTCTGTTGCCAAATTTAACAAACACTTTTCCTTCCATTTTTGCTGTTTTATGGGATAGTGCTTCTCATAATTCTCTCTCATCCTCTAGATTTTAAAAACAAATTTATATTCTAATGTAATGTTGCCTTAAGCTGCCATATTAGCCAGTTGGGCAAGGAAATAAGGCTGCCATTTCCCATCTAAGGAGGTTTATGTAAGGGTTTTTTTTAGGTCCTTTTGTTCTTTTCATTATGGCAATTAATTTGCATTAGCTAAATTTCTATATTAAATTGTTGGAATTGTAATTGATAGCCAATGGTCCATTCATTTCCTTTTTGTTAGCATCAACAACTAATTTAAATAGATCAGATAAGTGTTTAACTATATGACATCTTTTTTCTGATTTTATTCATTTTTCAAAATTTTGTGTTAATTTTTATCTCTTCTAACAAGTTGATGGTATGACTACAGATAGACAAGTATGGAATGACTCTCACATTAGTAATGAGTGATTTTTAAGTTATTAAAATATTGTCAATTTCATTTTTGTCCTCATTTGTTGCTCACTATGTTCAACACGTTCTTATTTTATAAAGAAAATATGAATAATGTATAGACTTGAGGCTTCTGTGTAATCTGTGATTTTTTTATATCTCTCATTTCTTACTCCTGAATCATATCTTTCAAACTATTTTTCATCATCCTCCCCCATGTGAGTCTTTGCACTGATGTTACTGAGTATCAACATACATGAAGATTTAATTTGGGAGGTGTTATTAGATTCTCATTAGAATTTATCTACATCTTCATCCCTGGCAACATATTTTGACATTGCAATCATTTATTATAGGTTGCAATTTTTTTTGGAAATATATAAATATGTAATATTGTTTCTTGATGTCTTTTGGGACACAATAAACCTAATTCTGCCAGCTCCTTTTTATATCTTTCCAAAGAGAACCTGTGAGCCACTTTTCTATTTAGCCTTAATGTCCTTTTGAATTAAGATATTCTTTTATAAGGAAAATATCAAGAATAAACCAATCATTTCCTCCATTTTCACATTGTGCAAAAATACACGTTTATAGTACCAAGATGGCATAAAAACTGAATGATTGTTGTTAGGATCTTTTGCCTCTTTTTCTCCCACCCTGTCTCTCTCACTACAGAAACAGAAAGGAGTGACTCAAGACTGTAGTAGACTTCTCATCTTTCTTTGTTTCATGTGTTTAAAATAATAATTCACATTTCTCTAGTGCTATAAGATTATAAAAACATTACATTGAATAACAATAGGTATAAAAAGTAAAGGGGCTGTTTTGGAATGAAGAACACTAAAAAAACTATAGATAAGTACCATCAATAATATTAACAGAAACGAAAAAGCTGACAACAAAAATGCAACACTCGTTTTCATTTTATTTTGTTTTAAGATATATCGTTTATATTATATATTATATTATATATTATTGTATAGCATATATTATATATATATATATATTATACTATAAGATATATCTTGTTTTAAGATACTAGGAAGCACAGGAATAAAAAGTCTTCTTAAAATGGTAAACTTAAAAATCAAAAACATACATCATCTACAACAGATAAATACAAGAAGCCTTTCCAAAATGATCAGGGGTAAGGTAGAGATGTCCATCCTCAATACTATCATTTAATGTAGTTCTAGAACTGCTAGTGGAAAAGCTAGGTAGTACACTGAAGCCTAGACCTGGAGTAAGGAAGGCTCATCTTTCTGAGTTCAAATCTGGTCTCAAATACTTACTAGCTTTGTGATCCTGGGCAAACTATTTGTCTCAGTTTCCTCATCTGTAAAATTATCTGGAGAAGGAAATGGCAAACCACTCCAGTATCTTTGCCAAGAAAACCCCAAACAGGGTCACAAAATTTTAGACATGACTGGAACAACTAAACAACAAAAACAGAACTGCTAGTTATAGAAATAAAATGATAAGAAAAATTGAGGAAATAACATAGGTAAATAAGAAACAAAATTATTACTATTTGCAGGTAAATCATAAACTGAGAGAATATTAAAAATTCAATTAAAATCAATTGAAATAATGATTTCAGTAAAGTAATAGGATATGACATACAAATTTTTATAAACTTTTTTATAACTCATTCCCTTTTGTAAATAATATTTTAATTTTTCCCAATTGAATGTAAAAACAATTGTTAGCATTCATTTTATTCTTTTTAATATCGAGTTCCAAATTCCCTCCCTTCCTCTTTCCCCTTTCTTTCAGGTGATAAGCAATTTGATATAGGTTATACTTGTGCAATCATGCAAAACATATTTCCATATTAGTCATGTTGGGAAAGAAAACAAAGACCAAAAAAAGTAAAAGTATGCTTTGATCTGCATTCACACTCTATCAGTTTTTTTTTTTTCCTCTGGAAGTGGATAGCATTTTTCATCATGAATGCTTTGGAACTGGCTTGGATCACTGTATTGCTGAGAAGAGATAGGTCTTAGTTGATAAATCTAACACAGTCATCACCATTCTTGACCTAGCATTTGAAATTATTGACTATTTTTTTATTTATGGATACTCTCATTGCTCTGAATGACATTGTTCTCCCTAAAATATCCTCCTACTTTACTGACTGCTCCTTCTCAGTATTCTCTGTTTGATCATCACCTATGTGATATACATTAATTGTAGCTGTAACCCCAGGCTCACTTTTGTGCTTTATTCTTTCCTCTTTCTCATCTCTCTCTCTCTCTCTCTCTCTCTCTCTCTCTCTCTCTCTCTCTCTCTCTCTCTCTCTCTTCATTTCTCTCTTCTGCTCTCTTTTCTTTTTTCATCTCTCACTCTCTCTGTATATATGTATATAGATAGATATAGATATAAATATAGATATAGATATTCTTTCACTGAAAGACAACATTAACTCCCATAGGATTATTTATAATTTCTATACAGATGACCGCCAGATTTGAATATCCAGGTCTAGTCTCTCTCTTCATTTTCAGCTACACATCCCAAATTCCTATTGGACCTTTTTAACTGGATTTTATATAGATATATCATACTCAATGTGGCTGAAAGAGAACTAACCTACTCTCTCCAAACCTACCCCTTTTCTGAACTTCTCTATTACTGTCGAAGGTAGCACTGTCCTTAGAGTCCTCCATGTTCACAAACCACTATGTCATGCTCTACACCTCATTACCATTCATTCCACATATACACAGTTTCCAAATTTTGCTGCTTTTACTTTTATAACATCTCTCATATGTAATCACTTTGCTCTAATCACATAGCTACTACCTCAGTCCAGACTCATCATTTTTCACCTGGAATATGGTAATAACCTGCTAATTGATCTGACCTGACTTGCCTCTTCCCACTCTACTTCAGCCTCCACACAATTATCAAAGATATTTTTCCCCTAAAGTTAATATCTGATTATTTCATCCCCCTATTCAGCAAACTCAAGTCACTCCATTTTATCTCTAATCCTAGAGATAAATTGTTCTTTTTGACATTTAAAACTCTTCACAACTTAGTCCCATATTATCTTTCTTATTTTTTTATGTATTATTCCCTCCCCATGTTCTCTACACTGTAACAAATCTAGTCTTCTTGTTCCTCCTCAAAAAAGACCCTCCATCTCCTTTCTGTATACATAAACATGTCCCTCGTGCTAAAAATACATTCCCTCCTCACTTCTCCTTCTTAGATTGTTTATTTTTCTTATTTACTAATTGATTGGAGAGATGGGGTCTATGGTACAGGATATTTAAAATACTGCTAAAAAAAGTTGATGTATTGGTGAAAGTTGCCGATTGTTTTTTCTTCCTTTATAATTTTTGCTAGAAAGGATGGTTCACTGGGTAGGCAAGAAGAAAAGAGATAGATTTGAAAATTAATTTTATGTAAAAAGAAATGGTATAAATTAATATTTGAATAGATATTTTTAAATGAAGATAAAATATTCTGATAATTGGATCAATAAAAACATTTTCCAGTAAGATTTATATTGAGATGATATACCAGTAAGGCATGATACCATACCTTTTTTAAGAACTAATATATTTTTAAGACCTACTGTCATTGAACCAAAAGTTCAGGAGAAAGTTAAGCTTGGGAAAAGAAAAAATATGAAGAATGTAGACATTTCTTCTCTCCTTTCATCTTCCTCATTTCCTGGAAATGGTCTTTAGAGGAAAAATAGGGCTGATTAGAAAATGCATGCCACCTGGAGTCAAGAAGCCTGGGTCCAAACTTTAGTTCTGATACATACTAGCTGTGTGATCATGGGCAAAATACTTGGTATTTCTGAGCCTCAGTTTCCTCTTCTATGAAGTAAGTATACTAATATTTGGACTACATACTTCAGAGAATAGTTTAAAGGATGACACATTTTGAATCTTGAAGCATTCTTTAAACATCTTCTATTATTATTATTATCAAATAGTATCTAGAGCTATTGATGTTTTAGATATCATTCACTTACTGGTTTATCATATATTTTAGTGAACTACAAAATCATCCAGAAGCTCGATACAGCATCAAATTAAGGCCTTAAGTATCTCAAATGAGCATTCTTAACTTTGAAATAAAAGTAAAATTATCTTTAGTGTAACTGTTGTCACCTAGTAACCAGTTAAGACTTAATATCCAAGGATACTAAGGAAAATCTACATGCCATCTTGCTTTCACGAAAGATATTGGCCATGATGTTTCTTTGATGAAGCAACTGAACTGAGGAAAATTCAAGGCTCTGAAAGCAATACAAGGGTCCCTGAAAAATTATTTCATTAAATTAAAAGAGCAGTTCACTTCTAAGAAAAATGGGATTACATCAGTTCATGTGAGCCATTTCAATCTAAAGGTGTATTGTAAAATATTTACACACCTTGAAAATTCATTACAAGAGACATGAAGACGGCTACATGGATTAATAAAGAATTTTTCAGAGTGACTGTCCAGGTGTTGGAATTAGCTTTCAATTTGGACCTGCCTCCCACAGAAATGAAAATAGCACATGTCATTTTTCCCCTCACAGAAAGAATTAACCAATTCTTCCTTCAGTCTCTTCATATGATGACAAAATGAGTAAATACAGGCTGCATTTCTACATTTAGGAACATAAATAGAAGTGCTTTATGAACAGATAATTTCTCTTTTTTAATAATTCTGTACTTAAATGCTGTACTTAAAAATTTCCATACCCAAGAAAAGGGAAAAAAGGATTGTACACAAATCTATAAATCTGCATTATATATAGCTTGCATTTCTCTTTTTATTTATTTGTTTAATATTTTTAGTTTTCAGCACTAATTTTCATGAGAGTTGAATTACAAATTTTCTCCCTATTTCTACCCTCCCCCAACTCTGAGATGGAATATATTCTGATTGCCTCATTCCCCAGCCAGCCCTCCCTTCTGTCACCCCACCCTCCATCCCCTTTTCCCTTACTTTCTTGTAGGGCAAGATAGATTTCTATGCCCTATTGCCTGTATATCTTATTTCCTAGTTGCATGAAAAACTTTTTTTGAACATCTGCTTTTAAAACTTTGAGTTCCAAATTCTCTCCCCTCTTCCTTCCCCACCCACCATCCCTAAGGAGGCAAGCAATTCAACATAAGCCAACATGTTTATCATTATGTAAAACCCTTCCACAATACTCATGTTGTGAAAGACTAACTGTATTTTGCTCCTTCCTATCCTATCCACCTTTGTTCAATATTCTCTCTTGACACTGTCCCTTTTCAAAAATATTTGCTTTTTATTACCTCCTCCCCCAATCTGCCCTCCCTTCTATCATCCCCCCTTTCTTATCTCCTTCCTCCTTCTTTCCTGTGGGGTAGGATACCCAATTGAGTGTGTATGTTATTCCCGCCTCAGGTCAAATCTGATGAGAGCAAGATTCACTCATACTCCCTCGCCTGCCCCCTCTACCCTTCCTACAGAACTGCTTTTTCTTGCCACTTTTTTGCAAGATAATTTACCCCATTCTGTCTCTCCAATTCTCCCTCTCAATATGTTCCCCTCTCATACCTTAATTGGATTTTTTTTAGATATCAACCCTTCATACTCAACTCATCCTGTGCCCTCGGTCTACATATATATATATATATATATATATATATATATATATATATATATATATATATATATA
>CM053625.1:282462620-282480683 GCA_028646595.1 Phalanger gymnotis | reverse complement strand
TTTGGTTCTGTTTTATAATTTCTTGATTTCTCCTAAAGTCACTAGCTTCCACTTGCTCCAATCTAATTTTTAAGGCAGTATTTTCTTCAGTGGTCTTTTGGACCTCCTTTTCCATTTGGATAATTCTGCCTTTCAAGGCATTCTTCTCCTGATTTGCTTTTTTGGAGCTTTTTTTTTGCCATTTGAGTTAGTCTATTTTTTAAGGTGTTATTTTCTTCAATATTTTTTTGGGTCTCCTTTAGCAAGTCATTGATTAGTTTTTCATGGTTTTCTTGTATCACTCTTATTTCTCTTCCCAATTTTTCCTCTACATCTCTAACTTGCTTTTCCAAATCCTTTTTTGAGCTCTTCCATAGCCTGAGACCAGTTCATGTTTTTTCTTGGAGGCTTCTGATATAGGCTCTTTGACTTTGTTGACTTCTTCTGGCTCTATGTTTGGTCTTCTTTGTCACCAAAGAAAGATTCCAAAGTCTGAGTCTGAATCTGAGTCTGTTTTTGCTGCCTGGCCATGTTCCCAGCCAACTTACTTGACCTTTGAGTTTTTCATCTGGATATGACTGCTCGTAGAGTAGCGAGTACTTTGTCCCAAGCTGGATGGGCTGCACTGTTGTTTTCAGAGTTTTTTCTACACAGCAAGCTCTGCCATACCAGTGCTCCTCCTCCCCCAATAACCTCCAACCCAGACCGTGACTCAGATCTGAGCAGGCTCTGCACTCCTGCTTGGATCCACCACTTAATTCCTCCCACCAGATTGGCCTGGGGCTGGAAGCAACTGCAGCTGTAGTTCTGTAGCTGCACCACCTCTGCTGCTTCCGGGGAGGTCGCTGAACTGCGAATTCCTTTCACTCTGTCTCCCACAGTTTTTTTCCCTCTAACCTTCTCTGTTGTGTTTGCTGTTTGTGGGTTGAGAAGTCTGTTAACTGCCATAGCTCACTGATTCAGGCTGCCAGGGCCTGTTCTGCCCAGCTCCAGGTCTGGTTGGTCCAGGCACAGCCCACACTGGACTCTACTCTGCTCCCAGCTCCACGTGACAGACCTTATCTAGGGACCCTCCAGGCTGTCCTGAGCTGGACCCCTGCTTCCCTCTGCTATTTTGTGGGTTCTGCAGTTCTAGAATTCATTCAGAGCCATTTTTATAGGTGTTTGGAGGGTCCTGGGGGAGAACTTTAGGCAAGTCCCTGCTTTCTAGCCACCATCTTGGCTCTACCCCCCTTGCTTTTTTTAATTATATAATAAATTCAACAAATAACTTTCAAAACTGTACTCTTTGCTTATGTTTCCTTCTGGCTTTCCTTTCTTTTCTATGCATTTAAAATTATTCAAATACACTTTTTATTTTTATTTGGTTTTTGGCAACTCAAAACTCTATCCCTATTCCTTCAATCCAGCCACTCCCTTTTAAAAAAAAAAAAAAGAAATCTCTTGTAAAAAGGAACACACATTTAAAACATAAGAATTTCCCACTTTGACTGTGTCCAAAATGCATGTCATATTCTTCATCTTGAATCTATCACCCTTCCTTAAGAAGCTGGGTAACATGTTTCATCATTGGTCCTCCAGAGTCATGGTTGGTCATTACCTTGATCAGAATTCTTAAAGCCTTTGGTAATTTTTCTTTATAACATTATTATAATAATATAAATAATTGACCTGATTCTTCTCATTTCACTCTTTATTAATTAATTTGAGTCTCTAAATGTTTCTCTGAAACTGTTTTTTTTTAAAAAAAAATCTTTTCTTGTGGCATGTCTCTCTTTAGAAAACCAGGAGGATTGAATAAGTATAGAAAAATTCAAATTGAACTTACCAAATTTATTCCCTTAGAACATTATGAATAATTCACCTTTTTTGCAAAATTATAAGGAATGGAAAACACTATCAAAATGTTTTCCTGTAGAGTTTAGTAGGAAATCTAAATTCTATAAATGATACATTAGTTTGTGATAGCTAACTTAGAATTTGTGTTTATTCAATAGAATGTACACTTTTTGTGATCAGAGTTTTCAAAAGTCAGGTTAGTGGAACATAATCTTAGGCAGGACCAACCAAACTGGAAAGTCTTTAAGTGTGAGCCTAATAATAGTCTATGGGCTTATCATCTAAAAATCAACCTAGCTAAGATCAGAGAGGGTCATGATCAGTTTGATTAAAGAATAATGAATTTTTCAGGCACACAACTTTTAAAGGCCATATGCTGAGTGGTGAACTCTATAATGAGTGGTGATCCATGAAGGTAATAGGGACACCCACAAAGATGAAGTCCAGTGGAATGGAAGCTCCTTAAGGGTGCATATTATTTCATCTTAACCAGAAAGCCTAGCTTGGTGTCTGGTATATAGTAGGGGACATGAATAGGGATATGAATAGAGAGGGATAGAACTTTTGATAGGGCATTAGTGAGGAACATGGATATAAAAAGAAGAGGGAGGAGAAAGAAAGAAATAGGGA
Organism: Phalanger gymnotis; assembly: GCA_028646595.1. NCBI lineage: Eukaryota > Metazoa > Chordata > Mammalia > Diprotodontia > Phalangeridae > Phalanger > Phalanger gymnotis. The sequence goes on along the minus strand of CM053625.1, from coordinate 282,478,235 downwards.
GAAAATAGATTTGTGATTTCATTAGTATAGGAAATTCATAGACAAGGAATCTCTCTCTAAAAATGCTGGTCATCACCTTCTCTGCAACTTAGAGTCTTAAAGCAAGGGTTCTTAATTGTTCTTAGCTCATGGACTCCTTCAGCAGTCTGGTAAAGATTCTCAGAATCAGATGTTGCTGTTTTTTAATGCAGAAAAATAAAATACATAGAATTTCAAAAGAAACCCATTACACAAAAATGCAGTTATAGTTAAAACACACACACATGAGTTCATGGATTCCAGATCAAGCAGCCCTGTAGAAAGTTGTTTAGAGCACTAAGAGTATCAGTTGCTTCCTCCTGGTTACACAGACAGTAGGTATCACAAGTGAGACTTGCACATCATTTCCCCAGGTTTTCAGTTTGGCTAAATTTATTTTTATCAAATATGTCATGGTATAACTCAAGACATAGTAGATGCTTAAGAAATGCTTCTTATTTGATTTTTTTTGTCATACATTCGGCTTACATGGAGCTCACGTAGGCTCATAAATTTATAGACTGAATTGACCTCAGAGGTCTCCTAGATCAACCCAATCATCTCACCCATCAGGCAATAGAAGCCAAAAGATGTCATTGACTCACCCAAAGGTCATACAGGAAGTATAGCAGAGGTAGGATTTGAATCCTGGTCCTCTGAGTCCAAGATACTAGGTACTAAGACTTTGAATCTAGAGCTTAGAACTCCTTCCACTGTACTATGTTAGGTATGTCATCTGATATTTATAAAATTGACTTCTTGAATCTAAATTCATTCTAACTTACCTGATGCAAATTATAAAATTGTTGGGGCCTGTATGGGTTTGGACTAGAGGAAAACCTTTTGACAGCAGCAAAAAGCAATAGCTGGAAACATGATTGAAAAAATTAAAAAGAAAGAAGAAAAAAATTGATGAAAAGCAACTACACGAGCAAAAAGTGCTTATAAAAGGGTGCAAAAAAGTTGTCAGTCCTAAAGCTAATACTTTATACCCACTAGATTGATAAGTCTCATCATAGGGAGCCCTTATGGAGTTGAACTTCACCGCCTTTGAGACTCTTAGTTGTAGAAAGTAGCCCAGAGAATTTAGAGGTTCAGTCATGGGCCCAGGGTCAGAAACTACCATCAGACACAGGAGATGAACTGGGGTCCTTCAGACCCTTGGAAAAACTCTTTATTCATTTCTTAACACATTATGCCACATTTACCTCTATACATAAATGTAAGCTTATTATACTTAAGAAATTATAACAAATGTTTACAATTGTGATTATTATTACTGAAACTGTAGAAAAAGATGGGATAGTGAATTAGTTATATGTGTATACATGTGTGTATGTGTATATACACAGGGGGAAGCTAGGTGGCACAATGTATAGAGTGCCAAACCACTCCAGTATCTTTGCCAAGGAAACCCCAAATGGGATTACAAAGAGTCAGACACAACTGAAAATTGACTGAATAACAACATATACATGTGTATGTATGTGTACACACACACATATATATATGTATACATATATATGCATATGTTACATATGTAAATATATATCATATCATAGGCCCAATACCAAGTTATGCAGAATGGGGTATGGGAAGACTATGTCATAATCTCTATCTTCAGGGTGATTACAGCCTAGTAAGGTATACAAGACTAAGGTACACAAAACTGTTAGAGAACAAATAAGATATGTTCAATTATTAAGTGGCATAGAGACTTTAAGTTCAATAGGGCTTTGGAGAAGAGAAAAATCCTTGATGGCCAAAGTTTCTGTGTCAAATTTCATGGAAAAGGTAGGACCTAAAAAGTCTTCACTTTCCTTCTTTATAAAAGGGCCATGATAGCCTTACACTGCCTATCTCATGAGGCTGTTTTAAGGAAAAGTATTTCGTGAACTATAAAAATGTGAATTATCAATGTCATCATCATCACCTTTATCTTAAAAGTATTTTAAATACGGTAACCTTAAGAATTAGCCTTGATAAACAAGATGACTACTTACATATAAATCCTGCTGTTTCCATTTTTCTTCTAGCATGACTTCTCCTATAAATAACAATAAATGTAATGGGCTAGAGGCTCTGCTTCCATAACTGGAAGAGAATTTTATGAGTTCATTCCCTTCAGATAACATCTGCTGGGATTTTAGGACATATAGTACTTAATTGCTTTATTTACTGGCAAAGTCCAACCAAAGAGAGTATTTTTGCTGTTCTTCCTCATTGTAATTCATATATGTGAGATCCTGGATTTGTTTGCCAAAAGAAATATGTCATAAGAAAAATACTGAGGAATCCAGGGAGCAGTTATAGATCTAAATCTAAAGGTAATTCTGTGGGTTTAATAGATGAGGGCTGATTGTTTTGTATGGCCATTTAAATGTTCAGTTGTTAACAAGTGGTTATGTCAATACTATCTATTCTTTTCTATTAGGTGTACTTCTAGTTTGTATTCAAGTTAAGTTTTATGGTGCTATAAAGGCTAGAATCACACAAGATGAGATGGTATGAAGGGGTTATAATATGTAGCACCAGAGAAAGTACCCACAGTGATGAGATCACACACCTATTGTTATATTAAAGTATTTTTAAATGGTTCTCTTTTTTTCACATATAATAAAAGAGGAATGCAACAACAGGTCTATGATCTTATCACTGTGGGCACCTGTTCTGTGATTCTTGCCCTTATTTCTCCATGAATACCCAAAAGAGAATGTATAAAATCTCCCAGAGAGCTTTCCAAGGTTCTTTTAATAACTGTACATTTTTCATTCTTACATTTCTATTGGAGCAGTGAAAACTGACTACTGAATGAAAGAAAACTTGAAGTTAACTTTAGATAGAGGAAGCAATCAATAAGGTCCCACAAAATTGTCCATTTCAGGTAGTTTCTGTTCATTCTTCTCTATGGGCTCTGATCTGGCGGTTCCATGCTACAGGATACTCATGCAGAGTCATGGCTACATTGACTACAAGGATACACTGAGTCAAAGAAAGCGTGAGAGTATTGACAGGTGGTTTGGACCATCACCAAGTATCTCTACCAACTACTCCTAGTTGAGTTTCCCACTGACAATGATTCAACAAAATTCCTCCCTCCTTCAGTGGTACAACTTCAGAATTTAAGTCACCTTGTAAGAGGGGCCACAAGTAATGGAAGGAAAAAAGTCTGAACAAAGAAAAACTCCAAATATAGGAAAAGAGTGTGGTGGTTTTAGAGAATCCCAAGATTCCATAAGAAGAGAATAATTTCAAATAACCCCAGAAAAAAAGAAAACAATATGGAATGACCACAAGAACTATGAGAGTGGTTGGAAGGACTAATAAAAGAATTAAAGGAAAAGAGAAGGAATAGAATTTTGTTGTTCAATCATTTCAGTTGTGGGCAACTCTTTGTGACCCTATTTGGGGTTTTCTTGGCAAAGATATTGGAATTGTTTGCCATTTCCTTCTCCAGCTCATTTTACAAATGAGGAATTGAGACAAAGAGTATTAAGTCATTTGCCCAGAGTCACACAGCTAGTCAGTGGCTGAGGCCAGATTTGAACTCAGAAAATCGATTCTTCCTGACTTCAGGCTCAGCACTCTATCCATTTCACTACTTCAGTTTAGGATAGAAGGTAGGAAATATTAGCAAAGCAACATACATCCTGAAATAACAATGGAGAAAATAGAACTAAAAGTTTCAACAAGACAAGAAATATAGAACAAAATTCCTAAATGTAAGAGCATGAAAATTATTTACATAAAATATCACTGACCTGGAAAACAAGGTAAAAAGAAATATACAAAGATTCATTGGATTCCCAGAGGGGCATAATTAAAGACAAGATCCTAATCATATTTTAGGAAATTGCAAAATTTTCCAAAGGTATTGTAATCACACCAGAAATTGAAAGTTAATAGGATTCACAGCTAAGCACCATTCAGAAATCCCAAGTATAATACACCCATAAATATGGATGTCAGAACACTCCAGATCACAAGGGAAAAAAAAATAAAAATAACTAAAAAGAGATCACATACTCTAATGCCCCAATCAGAATCAAATATGATAATGGAAAGAAAATATTGCAATGGGCTATGCTAAAAATCAAAAGAAAATAGCTTGCATCCAAGAATTATATTGCTTAAAATTTGAAAAACATCCTCCTAGGGAAAAATGGACTTTTGGTCTTCCAGTCACTCTAGATGAAAACACATTCAACACTAGGAAAGAGGATGAATATAAATGAAAAGGATAAAATTAGTTTAGGAAAAAGCTTGAAGTTAGGAAGGCCTAGGTTCAAATTCTGCCTATAACATTTAATATCTATGTGACCATAGGCAAGTGTGTTGGTAAGCAGAATGGGCTCCTTAGCACTTAGTTCAACAAGTGCCCTTGAAGAGTTTGGCTTTTGTTTGCTTTGAGTAATTCAGTGTATTTCATTGAATCTTACTAAGTGCTAAGCCCCACGCCCAAACCCCTATTAGGTGTAAAACCTATGTGGGTGTGGATTGGCAACTAAGGTAGGGCCCAAGGTGGGGCTAACTCCAGGGAGGGCTTGGTTTACATGTCTGGGACAGCAGAGGCTCTTAGACCACGTGGGTTTAAGTCCACCTCTTTGTGACAATTTTAGGTCTTGTGGGTGAGTCGCCTGTGTGACTCACTCCTGACGCTGACAAAGACATAAAAACCAGGGGATTTGCCTCCTCTTCTTTGGAGCTCTTTGCTGCAGCAGTGGTGGTGCACGTGACTCTGGGCCAGCCCTTGTTCTGAGCTCCTGGGCTGAACCTAGATGTTGGTAACTATGAATTGTATTGGGTCTGTCTGTTTGTAATTTGTTTAAGGGTTCTTGAGATGGTGTTGATGAGGAGACTCCGGGCAGCTGTAGCTAAGGAGCCCTCCAGCTTGTAAACCCAGATGCTGAGACTTTGTTGAACTCTGGTAACTATGTATTGGGATTTGAATCAGACAAGGTCTGTCTGTTGATGTTTGTAATTTGTTTGTAATTTGCTCTGAAGTTCAGGGTGCTGACTTTTTTCCCCTGAACTAAGTGAATGATATTTGTGTGCTGAATTAAAGTAAGCTTGTCAACCCCTTAACCTTGCTTTCCTTATTAAGGCAGATCAAAAGAACCTGTGTTTTTGCGGCATGCTAGCAGCTTTCTGGGTGCTAGCTGTGGGTGGATCTTCACCCCCACAGAAGCTGCTAGCCAGATTGTGGAAACGGTGAGTTATTTAACCACTCTCAGGCTTGGTTCCACCAATTATAAACTAGGAGTAATATTATTATCCAGGGTATTTGTAGAGCCCAGATGTATGTGTATGTACATACAACCATATATGCATATATGTATATATGCAACCCACACATGTATGTATGTATATATGTATGTATTCACTATATATCCACTATACACACATACCCCTCCCAGATCACTGCCTTCTCATGACAGGGGCTTGCATAGCTCAATGAAACTATGAGCTATACCATGCAGGGTTACTGAAAACGGGCAAGTCATAGTAGAGAGTTCTGACAAAAGGTGATCCACTGGAGAAGCAAAGCTATCCAGTATCTTTGCCAAGAAAACCCCATAGACAGTATTAAAATGATAAAAGAAGTAACATTTAGGAGATGAGCCCTTCAAGTCTAAAGGTATCAAAAACACTACTGGAGAAGATTGGAGGACAACTATAAGCAGCTCCAGTACTAATGAAGCAGCTGGGCCAAAGTCAAAAGGAAGCTCATCTGTGAATGCATCTGATAACAAAGCAAAAATACAATGCTGTAAAGATCAATATTGTATAGGAACCTGGAATATAAGATCTGTGAACCAAGACAGGCTGGATATGGTCAAACAGAAGATGGAAAAACAAAACATAGACATCTTGGGTGTCGATGAATTTAAATGGATGGGAATGGGTGAATTTAATTCAGGTTATTTTATTGCATGTACTACTGTGGGCAAAATTCCCTTATAAGAGACTAAATAGCCCTCATAATCAATAAAATGGTAAGAAAAGCATTACAGGGGTGTAATCTCAAAAGTAACTGTATGACATCTGTTTGAATCCAAGGTGAACCATTCAAAATCACAGTAATTCAATCCTATGCTCCAACCACTGATACCAAAGAGACCAAAGTTGATCAGTTCTATGAAAACCTATAACATCTTCTACAAATAGCATCAAAAATGCATCATATTCATCATAGGAAATTGGAATGCTAAAGCAGGAAATTAAAAGATAATTGGAATAGTAGGCAAATTTGGTCTTGAAGTACAAGATGAAGCAGGGCAGAGGCTAATAGAGTTTTATTAACATAACTCACTGGTCATAGCAAACAACTCTTTTTCAGAAACCCAAAAGGTGACTCTACACATGGATTGCCAATATAGAAATCAGATTGATTATATTTTTTGTAACCAAAGATTGAAAAGTTCTATACAATCAGTTAAAATAATACCTAGGGCTGACTATGGCTCAGATCATAAGCTTGTTATTATAACATTCAGACTTGAAAACTATCAAACCATATAAATATGGCCCAAATAATAGTCCTTACAAATATGAAGTGGAAGTGATGAATAGATTTAAGCAATTAGATCTGGTAGGTATGGGGCCTAAAGGATTATAGACAGAAGTTTGCAATATTGTGGACTGGGAGAGCAACAAAAAATGCCCCCAAAAAATAAGAGCAAGAAAACAAAATGACTGTCTGATGAGGCTTTATAAATAGCTGAAGAAAGAAGGAAAGCATAAGCTAATGAATCAAAAGCCAGAATCACGGTTCTTGGGAGAAATATCAACAGATATGCAAACCAGATAATGGCAGAAAGAAAAAGAATTAAGCCTCTTGATAAGGATGAAAGAGAAGAATGTAAAAGCTGGCTTGAAGTTTAAAATAAAAACAAAAACCTAAGATCTTGGCAAGTTGTCCCATTACCTCCTGGCAAATAGAAGGAGAAGAAATGGAAGCAGTGTCAGATTTTATATTATTGGGCTCAAAGGCCACTGCAGATGGCAACTGCAGCCGTGAAATTAAGACACTTGCTCCCTGGAGAGAAAACTACAGCAAATCTGGACAGTATACCAAAAAGCACAGTTATCACCTTGCCAAAAAAGGAACATATAGTCAAAGCTTTGGTTTTTCCAGTAGCAATAATTGGCTGTGAGTGTTGGGCTATAAGGAAAGCTAAGTGCTGCAGAATTGATGCTTTCAAATTGTGTTGCTAGAGAAAACTTTTGAGAGTCCGTTGAACAACAATACATCAAATTTGTCCATACTTAAAGAAATTAATTCAGGCTATTCACTGGAAGGTCAAATACTGAAGCTGAAGCTTAAATAACTTACCAGATAATGTGAAGACAGTATTCATTGGAAAAGACTCTGATGCTGGGAAAGATTGAAAGCAAAAAAGAGGGGGTGAGATGGCAGAGGATGAGATAAGGTAGTGTCATGGAAACAATGAACATGAACTTGGACAGACTTTGACAGAGAGTGAAGGACAGAAGGGTCTGGTGTACTATGGCTCAGGGGGTCACAAATAATCAGATGTGACTGAATGACTGAACATTAACAACATACACACATACATACAGATGTATAGGTTTAATATATACATACATGCATTTGTGTTATATGTATATGCATATATATAGACATATAATATACATAAATAGTGCTTTGAAAACTTTTAAAGTCTTATCTACTCTGGTAAAGACAATGATCCAAGACAATTCCAAAGGACCCATGATGAAAAATGCTATCCTCTTCCAGAGAGAAAAATGATGATCTCTAGGGCACTTTGAAGCATACCTTTTTTAACTTTATTTTTATTAAGGTTTTCATTGTCTGTGTTTTCTTTTGTAACATGGCTAATATGGTAATATATTTTGCATAATCAATAACATATCGCTTGCCTTCTCAAGGACAGGGAGGGATGAGAGGGAGAAAGAATTTACAACTCAATTTTTTTCAAATGAATGTTTAAAAAATTGTTACATGCTATTGGTAAATATTTAATGAAATATATAAAACATATATTTTAAAAAGAAAACCTTAAAATCTATAAAGATAAGGAAATTGAGCCTTTAAAAGGCTTATTAAATTACTTGTCCTTGCAAATGGGATTAAAACTTTGGTCTCCTGACTCCAAATCAAACTTTTTTTTTAAACATTATAATCAACTTCTTCTCTCCTTGCCCCCTTCCCTAGCTCATTGTCCTTAATTACCAGGGTTGTAGAATTTAGTCAACAAAACAAGGCAAAAAATCTATATTGGTAAGATAACTAGGTTATACCTGAATCATCATAATGGCTCTCCCCATACATAATACAGCAAAAAAAAAATAACTTTGGGCTAATACAAAAATGAGAATGAGTCATAATTGATATTTCTATTGTACTTCAAGGTTTTCACCACTTTCTCCCAGCAGCCCTTTGAGGAGCACAATACAATTGTTACTATCTTCATTTTTCAGATAGGAAAACTGTAGTTCCAAGACGTCACATTACTTGCCCACCATTTTTTAGCTATGAAGAAGCAGAATCTAAATCACAACCAGTCTTTGGATTCCAAGTCCTGTGGTTTCTTTGCTTGTTTATATTTTGATTTCATTTAACTATTTTTTTTTAAATTGTAATATACTGCCTCATTGTCCAAGGAAGGATTTATTGAACATGATGTTTCTTTTGAGGGGAGGAGGACAGGGGAATGATTTTTTACAAATTGAATTCTTGAAGGAGGTAGAATATAGTTAGAGATTTATATTCAGGCAAGGAGAGAGACCTGGTTATTAATCAAATATTGTTCACAAGTAAAATACCATCTCCATGCTTTGTGGGAGTAAGGACAATATCTATTCATCAGACATGGAAGGAAAGTAAACATAAGCAGAGTTCAAGAATTCCCTACATTCTGAATCAAAGACTCATAGACATGGAATCAAAGGGTATTAGAACAAAAGGGACCTGAAAGATCATCTTGTGATTTTTGGTTCACTCCCAAGCCGTGTGGGTCAATCATCTATATGCTAGAATTCTATTGAAAACCAAGCTTCATTCATGTCAATTACTCTTTTCAGTGTCCTAATATTCCACTTAGCTACCAAAAGATGAAATTATTTGTCCAAATTTTGCTCTCTCTTTTAATCATTTCATGACCCAAGGTGATTCATTTAACCTCTTAGCACCCTATTGCAGCTCTCTAAGATGGTAAGTTGCAAAGAAGGTGCCTATTTACATTTGGAGATGAAGCCCTTCACTAGAAGCTCTACAGATTGATAGAAAGACAAGTGTAGTGAAAAAATGATATCATAATTAGGACTTTTCTGAAAATGTTAAACAAGTTGTAGCTTGAATGTTGTTAAAAAAATTTCAGGATGTTCTGTTTAATTTGGATCATAAAAATGTGCTATCATGACTGGAGCCTTGCAACTCAAATATTTTTCCCTGTGTAACTTTCTCTATACTCTACCTACTTCATTAACAATAGCCAAATGCGTTGATTAATTGAAGGCAGAACAATGTCAGTTTTTTAACTTGATAAACTATCAAAATTTCAACCAAATAGATAATTACAGTTGATATTTATATTATAATGCTCAAGTGGCTCTGTGATTTTATTAAGCTTAATGTTCTCCTGAGCCAACCATTCTGGAGAACAATTTGGAACTATGCCCAAAGGGCTATAAAACTGTGCATACCCTTTGATCTAGCAATGCCACTAATAGGTCTGTATCCCAAAGACATCATTTAAAAAAATGGAAAAGGACCCACATGTACAAAACCTGTTTAGTTCTTTTTGTGGTGGCAAAGAATTAAAAAATGATGAGATGCCCATTAATTGGGGAATAACTGAAGAAGTTGTGGTATACAAATGTAAAGGAATACTATTGTTCCATACGAAATGGTGAGCAAGCAGATTTCAGAAAACTCTGGAAAGGCTTGCATGAACTGATGCTGCATGAAGGAGAACACTGTACACAGTAACAGCAACATTGTGTGACATTTGACTTTCTTAGACTTAGCTCTTCTGAGCAATGCAATGATCTAAGACGATTACAAAAGACTCATGATGGAAAATGCTATTCACATGCAGGGAAAGAACTATGGAGTCTGAATGCAGATCAAAGCATACTATTTTCTCTTTTTAGTTGTTATATTTTGTTTGTTTGTTTGTTTTTTTTACTTTCTCATGGATTTCTCTTTTGTTCTGGTTCTTCTTTCACGACATGACTAATGTGGAAATATGTTTAATATAATCAGTCATGTATAGCCTATATAAGATTGCATGCCGTCTTGGGGAGAGAGGAGTGGAGGGAGGGGGAAAATTTAGAACTCAAAATCATATAAAAGCAAATGTTGAAAACTAAAAATAAATTAATAATAAATTAATTTGGAAAAGCTTAATGTTCTCCCTAAATGTTCAAATTTAAACATTTCCTTGTCTACCTGTCCCATTTGATTTTTGTCCATACCCTCCCGTAAGTTTACCACAGAGGGTCCACCCAATATACTGGTGACCATCCTCAATTTGGAATACTCTTACTGTCCACCTGGAATTTCTCACCTTCACCAGATAACCACTTCACCTTCTCTTCCTTTCATATTTTTCTGTCATTACGTCTTTTAGCTCCCTTTCTTCTTCAGTTATTCATTGGTTACATCTATGCACCTCTTCTTTGTTCACTGTGTGATATTTGTTTTCCATTTTTCAGAAACTGTTGTGTTCCATGTTTTGTTATTGTAAAATTGGTAGTCATTTCAGACATTCACCAATCAGAATAGAAGGCCACAGGGTGAATGCATCACCAAGTGATGAGACCATGATAAGGAAATGGAAAAGTTTGGAGAGTGAGGAGTGAAGGCACAAATGAATGAATGGATCAATGGATAAATATACATATATATGTATGCAAAGTGATTTAGATTATCTCTTTTTATCCTCAAAATAGCCCTAGGAAGTGGGTGTGAGGTGGATATTGTAATTATTATTACTGCCATTTTATAGATGAGGAAACTGAAGCTCAGATGGGTAAAAGTGACTTCCCAGTAGCTGCAAAGCTAGAAAATGTGATTTTCTGACTTGATATCTAGCTCTGTTTCTCTGATGTTATACTATCTTGATACTAGAATGAGGAGGCACTATGTTGAGAGAACAAAGTAAGGTCCTTTGCATAACTGCTGGTAACATGAGGCACAGAAAGAGAAAACTGGAAGTTTTACTACTAAGAACAGACCTGGAAAGAAAATAGGATTGGGGTCCTAATAAAAATGATGAAGGGTATCAGAAAGTCCAAGCCCTTGAGAATCTTTAAACAAGGTGAAAAATTGTTTTTCCTCAGTTAAGTTTTTATTTGGCTCCTTGTGTAATATGGGGTACTTGGGAAGACTAGAACCTCTGGTGTGAGGGTTTGCTGAGCCCTTTTCAGGGCTGCTCATCCACCTTTTGTGTCCCCCGACACCTAACTCTCACCTGTAGCTCCAAGAAGCTGTAACATGCATAGCGGCTGCACCTGGTAAAACCATCTCAGCAGATGGGCTCAACGTTGAGAGTAACCAACAGACCTCCAACCCATTTGTGAGTTAAGGTGATTCTATCTCAAGCGTGTGAAAATTTCCCCCTCCAGAAAGAATAGATGAGAAAAATTCGTTCCAATGGCCATGAAGACAGCTATAGCAGGTGCTACGGATTACTTAGAGCTTGATTAGACAGAGAAAATGCCACAGTCATCCACTTCATCTTGAGCCACCACCAGTAATCTTGACTTTTGTCCTGCCACTAGACCTTGATGACTCTGGAAGAGAGAGTAAAGCAGATGATTTTGTGCAACTCTGCCTCACATAAATGCAATTCATGCTCAAGTTAAGACATCATTGATCACATTGTGATGTCATTGTTCCCCTTCAAAAACAAAAGAGAACAACATTTGGACCCTAATGATTTATGTAAAGATCACCAATATGAGTCTAATTTAGATACATTGCTTCAAACTGCATGCCTTTGGAAGAGGTTCTGAGCCAGTTTCAGTTTGTTTTTTCTCTGTAAAATGATAGAGTTAGAATATTATTAGTGCCTCAAACCATATTCCACAGAACACTGGTATGCTATAAAAAATGTCAAGGTGTTCTACTAAGAATAAAGCTGTGTAACACTTGGAAGGGGCAGGGCGGACACTTCCCAAAAATCACACAGGGAATCTAAGAGACAAGATTACCTGAGGTTCAAGGTATAATCTATAGGCCTGAATCCATTGAAAAATCATAGCTCTTATCCCTAACGATTTGCTTAATTTTGCTAGTTAGTCAGAGCACACATTTAGTTCAAAGCAAAGATATTTAAGGAAATAGCAAAGCAAGAAAAGTAGCAACAAAGTTTCTCTCACACAACTGGTCCATACCCTCTTACTAATACATTCACCATCACTAAGAAGTGTAAATACACCTAGGATATAGGTGTGATAATAACATATGCCTAAAGGGGCAACTCACAGATCTAGGGCTATAAGACCTAAAGTTGGCTTATGGTGTCATGTGTTCCCAGCTCCTCACCACTGGATCACAGCAAATGATCTTTGCTGACATTTTTCCTTGCTGGTTCTGGAGTTGCTTCTGGTAACTGTTCTGTTGATCCTGTGGTTGTTGCCAGATAAGGCTCCTCTGGTTTTTGCCAAAGAAATGCAAGCCCTAGAAAGACCTACCAACAGAAGCAAGTGTAGAACTGGTATCATTTTCCACAGTATACAACTTAAGTCCAATAATGCATCAGAATGTTACCCCACAGAGGAAGAAACTTGTTTTTCAGCCACAATGTTATAGCAGCATGTTGAGACATTTCCCAACTCATATAGTGAGTTCTTCAAACAAGGCAGCCCCAAATTCAAGCTACTCCATTGTAGTAGGAAGGCTAAATTTATGATCTCAAATATAATCATATATATATTTGAATGGCTCGAAATTGCAAGGTATATAGAATTCTCTAAGCAGAAGACATCAACACATTTATTCAGGCCCCACAACAACAAATTAGTGAACCAGCCTCCCCATTCCAATATCTTGACCAAAAAACCCCAGGCCCAGTAGGCCCGCCTCACAAGAGTAACGAGGAGGCCACATAAAAACAAGATGGTATAAATCATGTTCGCTGGCCTCAAGTCCTTGCTCGCACTCCTGGGTCCCCACACACGGGTTGGCTCTGCTTCCGCAGCTAAGCAGGGGGAGCTGTCTCCTGGCTCGCCTCTCCTCACAGCCAAGCCTCTGGTGTCCTCAAGCCCCGCCCAAATGACCAGAGACCAATTGGTTCCCGAGTTGGCCCCTCTTAAGTCATCAATCGAACACCCACACAGGTTTCACGCCTGATAGGGCTTTGGGCCTGGGGCTTAGCACTTAACAGCTGAAAGCATTTTCAAGGTAAACAAAAGCCAAACTCCTCGAGGGCACCCTTAAACTAAGTGCTAGGAGCCTATTTTGCCTCAAGGACACATCCATGAATACACATCCTCTCCAAATAATAGCTCATGAGCCCACACCAATATGTTGCATTTTCATGTTTTCTTTTTCTCCTACTTTAAGGAGTTCAAAGCAAAGGGATTTGATGAAATAGCATTATAAGGAGAACAGTAATAAAATATTTTCCTACAGATATGTTCTGTCACAAATGGTATTTGACATGAATGAAGAGAGTGGACACATACTGTATGCACATGTGACCAATGCTCACAAATGGAGGAGCAAACCTTGCCTTGGAAGCTTTGGAGCTGAAAATGTCTTCTGGTGACATCATTGTACTGGTCCGACTGGGCTTGCCTGTCATGGTTTCATGAAGCACAGTTCTATCAGGCATCTAATCCATGCCAAATATGTAGCCTCTTCTAGGGATTGCTGCCCACTGTTATTCTCTCATGGTTTATGTTTGCCCATGCTCTCCTAGTATTATGATCATTGCCCAGTGCATGTCCACTGGGCATGAGGTGGTGAAGCTTCTCTCCACCTCCAGGTTCTGGCTTTAAATGTAGTTCTCAGCTACAAAGGTAGAAACCTCTTCACCATAAGAAGAACAATAGACTCTGCCATCTATTGTTTAGTTTATAACACTTTTAGAAAGGTAGAGAGAAACCTCACATAACTAATATTCTATTAGGGTAAACTAAAAACTAAAAATTGAGTGCTTTTAAGTAAAGTAAGTAGTATGTCCATTTGTCTGAATCTTGGAATTTTTTTCTCCAGAGGGAGATTCTTTGACTTCAGTTTCAAGCTCTTAAGAAGAACAACATTGACCCAACTGCCTAATGCCTAAAGCTTGGTGGTGGTGGTGGTGGTGGTGGTTGTTCACCCATGTCTGATTCTTTGTAACCCAGTTTAAGGTTTTCTTGGCAAAGATACTTGAATGCTTTGCCATTTCCAAGATCAGTACTGTACCCACTGTACCACGTACCTACCCTCCTAAATCTACATCTTTTAAAAAAAATTGAACTTTATTATAACTCTCATTCAGAGGCCTCTCTCTAACTTAGGGTAAGAAATTCTTGGTGGGAGCCTAGTGTGGGCTGCAGGGACCAACCAGACCAGGAGCCGGGCAGAGCGTGCCCTAGCACCCTGAATCGGTGAGCTGCAGCAGTTACCAGACTTCTCAACCCACAAACACCAAAGACAACAGAGAAGGTTAGTGGGAAAAGCTGCTGGGGACATAGTGAAAAAAAGGAGTTCACAGTTTGGCCACCGCCCTGGGGGCAGCAGAGGTGGGGCAGCTACAGAACGGTAGCTGCAGTTGCTTCTGGCCCCAGGCCCACCTGATGGGAGGAGTTAAGTGGCAGAGCAGAGCAGGAGTGCAGAGCCTGCCTAAGATCTGAGTCCAGTCCTGGTGGGGGGTTCTTGGTGAAAGAGGAGTGCTGGTGTGGCAGAGGTGGCTGTAATAGCTCTGAAATCAACAGTGCATCACCCCCAAGCTTGGAACAAAGTACTCTTTACTCTACAAGCAGTCATACCCCACTGAAAAACTCAAGGGTCAAGTAAGTTGGCTGGGAACATGGCCAGGCAGTGAAAACGCACCCAGATTCAGTCTCAGACTTTGGAATCTTTCTTTGGTGACAAAGAAGACCAAAACATACGGCCAGAAAAAGTCAACAAATTCAAAGAGCCTACAACAAAAGGTTCCAAGAAAAATATAAAGTGGTCTCAGGCCATGGAAGAGCTCAAAAAGGATTTGGAAAAGAAAGTTAGAGAAGTAGAGCAAAACCTGGGAAGAGAAATGAGAAGGATAAGAGAAAACCATGAAAAACAAGTCAATGACTTGCTAAAGGAGACCCAAAAACAATACTGAAAAATATACTGAAGAAAACAACACCTTAAAAAATAGACTAACTCAAATGGCAAAAGAGCTCCAAAAAGCCAATGAGGAGAAGAATGCCTTGAAAGGCAGAATTAGACAAATGGAAAAGGGGGTCCAAAAGACCACTGAAGAAAATACTACCTTAAAAATTAGACTGGAGCATGTGGAAGCTAGTGACTTGATGAGAAATCAAGATATTATCAAACAGAGCCAAAGGAATGAAAAAATGGAGGACAATGTGAAATATCTCATTGGAAAAAAACACTGACCTGGAAAATAGATC
>CM053625.1:282447130-282462120 GCA_028646595.1 Phalanger gymnotis | reverse complement strand
TTGACTTTCAAACACAAGAATCAAAAGAAGCATGAAAAGATAATCAAGAAAAAGAACAAGAAAAAGAAATCACAAGGAACGTACTAAAGCTGAACTGTTTTGTTCACATTCCTACATGGAAAGATGATGTGTATGATTCATGAGACCTCAGTATTAGGGTAGCTGAAGGGAATATGCATATATGTGTGTGTGTGTGTGTGTGTGTGTATGTTTATATATATGTGTGTGTGTGTATGTATATATGTTTGTGTATATATAGAGAGAGAGGGGGCACAGGGTGAGATGAAGATGAAGGGATGATATCTAAAAGAAATAAAATCAAATAAAGGGATGAGAGAGGAATATATTGAGAGAGGAAGAAAGGGAGAAATAGAATGGGGTAAATTATCTTGCATAAAAATGGCAAGAAAAAGCAGTTCTGTAGGAAGAGAAAAGAAGGCAGGTGAGGGGGAATGAGTGAACCTTGCTCTCATCAGATTTGACCTGAAGAGAGACTACCATACACACTCAATTGGGTATCTTACCCCACAGGAAAGAAGGAGGAAGAAGATAAAAAAAGGGGGAGGACAGAAAGGAGGGCAGATGGGGGAGGAGGTAATCAAAAACAAACACTTTCGAAAAGTGTCAGGGTCAAGGGAGAAAATTGGATAAAGGGGGATTGGTTAGGAAGGAGCAAAATATAGTTAGTCTTTCACAACATGAGTATTGTGGAAGGGTTTTACGTAATGATACGCATGTGGCCTATGTTGAATAGCTTGACTTCTTAGGGAAGGTGGGTGGGAAGGGAAGAGGGGGGAGAATTTGGAACTCAAAGTTTTAAAAACAGATGTTCAAAAAAAAAAAAACATTTTTGCATGCATCTAGAAAATAAGATACACAGGCAATGGGGCGTAGAAATTTATCTTGCCTTACCAGAAAGGAAGGGAAAAGGGGATGGGAGGGGAGTGGGTGACAGAAGGGAGGGCTGACTGGGTAATGGGGCAATCAGAATATATGCCATCTTGGAGTGGAGGGGAGGGTAGAAATGAGGAGAAAATTTGTAATTCAAACTCTTGTGAAAATCAATGCTGAAAACTAAATATATTAAATAAATTAAATTTAAAAAAAAAGAAATTCTTGGTGGATCTCTGCTTAATTTCTGATGATTGTTAAATTATACCAGTTAGTATCCATTAGAGAATATCATTTTGTCAAACTGCCACTCAATGAATATTTACTGAGCATTGCCTTAAATCAGTCATCTAACATTAAAAAAAAAAACAAATGCAACTTGGGTTGCTTCTTGGTCTAGGATTGAACACTGAATATAAAAAACTAATTTGATGCATCTGTTTTTGTACAATGCACACAGAATATTCTGTCCCTTTACCTCCTTTGTTTTCTTTTACAACTCTTTTTTTGACCAATGTAAAACTGGAAATTTTTTAAAAAGGACAGGAAAGCAGAGTATTGATAATGAAGACTGATGATAAAAGCATCATCTGCAATTCTTCAAGGACAAAATTCAAATAACAAATACAGAAGAAGCAAAAGTATGATTGATAATAGCATTTCCAAGTTGAGCTTAGCCAGACTCAGAGTAAAAATAAGCTCATTGTTCTGGGAAAACAATACAAAAGCACTTATAAACAGATGACAAGGAATTTAAAAATAAAGTTCTTATTTTATTTTTGTAAAAAAAATCAATAAAAGGGAATTGAAGCAATTTATAAGAGGAGAAATGAAAATAAATGATACATCTTTTAATTTTAGTATTGTGTCCAATATTTTTTCTATCTATAAAACAAATTAATTAATTTGAAAAATTAGACAGATAATGATGAAATAACAGAAAGTGCTGCAACTGGAGTCACAGGACCTGGATTTGAAGTTCAGCTTTGTTCCTAATTTGCCTTGAGCAACTTCATATCATATACATGGGCCTTGCTTTCCTTATCTGTTAAAAGAGGCCATAAGACTAAGTCTTCCTGAAGTTCTCCTTGAGATCTAGACCAAGTGTTGCTTCACTAAATAAGTCACTTATCATATTTCCAAATTTGGAAATAAATTTAAACTGGAAATTTTAACTTTAAAAATCAAGCTTATGTTATTTGGTACCATTGAAAGAAACAGGAATAGAATACTTTAGAAAAAAAAATTAAGATTTTACTGGCAAGGTTCCAGAAAAATTTTGTTTAAAGAGGTTCAATCTATAAGAGTTTTAAGACCTAATGTACTATATGATCTTTAGGTCTCTAAAAGTTCTAATATATAATGACTAATTTTAATAGTTGAAATTTAAATGGTGCCTTAAGGTTTGCAAATTGTTTGCATTCATTATATCATTTCATCTTCAAAGTAGCCTGTCAGAGGCTATTATTATGCACATTTTACAGATGTGGAGACTGAGATGGGAAGACATTAAGTAACTAGCCCAGAGTCACATGGCTAAGAGGGTCTGAGGCAGGATAGCAGCGAGGTCTTTCTGACTCCAAGACCTCACTCTTTGCACTAGTCCTTGCTACCTCTCCAATCTAAAGTCTTAGGAATTATATGATCAGTTAAACTTGTTATAAAATTCATTTCTGGTGGAAGATAATACACGTGCTAAATAGAGTGTATTCCTTTGTTAAGCAGCCAAACCTACCTGTTAATTGTGGGTTAAGAAGAACCCCACGATCTGGGGGAGGTTTAGTGATACAAGAGAGCAAACAACATTTGAGGTGCAAAATATTTAAAACATGAACTCAGAGATGATCATTCAAAACAAAAATGGATACAAAGTGGTTAGACAAAGTCTTCACTGCAGGAGCACTCCATGTACAGAAAGAGGATCATAACCCAAGGAGCAGGGGATGAAGGAAGCAGCAGTCCCTGGCCCATGCTGTTAAATTGCAGGATTTGATAGGTGGGAGGCTCTATTGAATCTAACAGAGATATCTTAATTAAACAAAGGCTTAAAACAAGTCTTATAGAAACAGCTGAGGAGCAAGGAGGCTCCATGAAGTGTGCAAAAAAAAAAAACAACCCGTGAGCTTTATTAAGAGAGAGAGAGAGAGAGAGAGAGAGAGAGAGAGAGAGAGAGAGAGAGAGAGAGCAATACAGGAGTGGAGAGAGACAGAGAAATGAAGACAAAGACACAGAGATAGACCAGAAGTACAAAGAGTCAGAGAGAGAGAGACAGTTAGAGGTGAAGAGAGACAGAGAAATATGGGCAGAGACAGAGATGGGGGAGGGGGAAGAGAAATAAGACAAATCATATTTCATTTGTTCTTAACAAAGAGGCAAATAGTTGCTCTTCCCAAACCAATTCCTGAGGTCTCCTGGGAAAGTAATGTTGATAACTATTCTATCAAAGGGGCAGTACAGTGGACTGGGTAGAGATAGAATAAGGAAAATCTAGAATCAAGTCCTCACTCTGACATATGCTGGTTCTATGCTCCTGAATAAGTCATATGCCACTAAGAAGCTCTCTTAAGTCACTAACCTGCAAAATAGTTGCTGTTCTGCATTGCTAGAGGGAATTTCCTTATCAGAATTTTCTATAGCAAAAAATCATGCATGAATAAAGAAATATTCACAGAGACAGAGAGAAACAGAGAGAGACAAACTGATAGAGATTCAGAGAGAGAAATGCACAAAATAATGTTTTGAAAAAGAGAAAACTAATGGAACAGAGAGATAAGGAAGAATCAGAAATCTTTTATCTCAAAATTTGGTGTACAACAAATCTAAGAATATCAATTATGTGGGGAAGAACTCCTTATTTGGTATGAATTATTAGGAAAACTGTTCAGCAGATTTAGACCAACTAATTCTTGCATGTATACTACAATGAGCTCAAAACAGATATAGGATCTCAATACTAAAAATGGTGCCACCAAAATAGTTAGAAGAGAACCACATCAAGTACCTTTTACTATTTGGAATTATGCTAACAAAGTGGCTAAAGTATCCTTATTGATATTAGGTATTAATATGGACACTTTAGTCACTTTGTTAGTGACTAATATTTGTATATTGCTTTAAGGCTTATAAAGCACTTTGCATGTTATCTTATTTGATCATCAGAACAACTCTGCAAGGTAGGTGGAATTATTGTCACTATTTTACATATGAAGAAACTGAGGCACAGAAAAGTTAAGGAAGGGAGGGACAAAGGAAAGGAGGAAGGAAGAAAAAAAGGATGGAAAGAAGAAAGAAAGAAAGAAAGAAAGAAAGAAAGAAAGAAAGAAAGAAAGAAAGAAAGAAAGAAAGAAAGAAAGAAAGAAAGAAAAAGAAAGAAAGAAAGGAAGAGAGAGAGACAGAGAGAGAGATATTGACATAGAGAAAGGAAGAAAGGATTTCTTCCTTTTGCCCAAACACCATGGATTTTCCTAAAATTCTTAATAAAAACTCTAAATCTCTCCACAGTTATTTTCAAACAACATGATTTTTTTTGCTAAAAGATATATGACAAGAAATTCAGAGCAATTATTTAAATGGGTGGTGATTATACATCATGTCTAAGTCATTACAGAGAGTCCTCAAGATCAGCATAAGAAGGACAAAATCAGAGGTCTAATTTTAGTAGTTTAGAGATAAAATATAATCAGAGTTATTCAAAAGTAATAGATTAGAGGTTGGTTTAGCTGCTCTCCCCCTGTATTTTTATGTAGTGTGACTCACTGTTAACAATGAAGACAAACTTAACATTCTACACTTACTTATTCTGTGCACTCAAAGAATTGTGATAATGCTTGACAAACTCTATGAATTCAGCAACTGGCCTCTCTACTGTTCCTCCCACAAGACATTAAATGTCTTGACTCTGAGAATTTTCACTGGATGCTGTCCACACCTGGAATTCTCTCCCTCCTCATCTCTGCCTTCTAGTTCCATGCTTCCTTGTCCTGGCTTAAGTCTTGCCACTGACCTCCAATGACTCTGGAGGAGAGAGTGAGGCTGATAACTTTGCATAGCCCTGCCTCACTTAAATCCAATTCACCCTCCTGAAGTCATTGGTCCTCTTTGAGAACAAAGGAGGAATAACAAACAAGAAAAACAACTAATCTCATCTTCTGTAAAAAGCTTTTCCTTGGTCCACCTTAATGCTAGTTCCTTCCCTTTCCCCTGAGGCAAGAGGGCAGTGGATAGAGCACTAGACCTGGCATCAAGAGCAAATATGTCCTCAGACACTTAGTTGTGTTACTTTGGGGAGCTCACTGTCCATTTGCCATAAAATGGGGATTATAATAGTATCTACCTTCCAGGGTTTTGAGATAATATCTATAAAGCTCTTAGTATGGTGCCCGCCACATAGAAAGCAATTAATATATGCTTATTCTCTTCCCTTATTTCCTGTTAATCAGGTCTATTTAGTGCGTATGCATAGTTGTTTTCATATTGTCCCTACTACTACCACAGGACTATAAACTCCTTGAGGGCATGGACCATTTTTACCTTTACATCTCTAGCACTTAGTACAGTCACAATTAATAAATTCTTGACTGAATTTGCTTCTCAAAATGTTGACATTAAGATGCACCTGGTGGATAGTGAGTCAACAAGTATTTACTAAGCACTTACTATGTGCTAAATTAAATGCAAAAACAGTTAAAACACTGTCCCTGTGCTCAAGGAACTCACATTGTAATGAGGGAGATAATAGGCATAAAACAATGTATACACAAGATATGCATAAGATATGTAACCTTAGTGGCATCATCCCTTAACTATTAATGTCCCCACTCTCCTTGTCAAATAAAGAATGGATGCCTATCTGTTTACCTGCACAAGTATACCCCTACAGAGACAGACAAACAGAGAGAGAAAGACAGAGAGAGAGAGAAAGACAGAGAGAGAGAGAGAGAGAGAGAGAGAGAGAGAGAGAGAGAGAGAGAGAGAGGAATTATATGCTAGGCACT
This sequence comes from Phalanger gymnotis, assembly GCA_028646595.1. Lineage (NCBI taxonomy): Eukaryota > Metazoa > Chordata > Mammalia > Diprotodontia > Phalangeridae > Phalanger > Phalanger gymnotis. The sequence goes on along the minus strand of CM053625.1, from coordinate 282,456,235 downwards.
CAGGAAATGCTTATTGGATTTTTTTGAATTCTATGAAACTGATTTTTGGATGGTTGCATAAATGATCAAAATCAAGTTACCTAGGAGACAATAAGAAAGTGCGTTTCTCTGCAGCAAAATATTTTTTAAATGGTATATGCTCAGTGAGCAGTTGGGAGGAAATTGGCATTATAACAGCAGGGGATCTCAAAAAAGATGTATGAGCAAATACATAAACAGTATCTATATACATATGTGTATATATATAAAATCAGCAGATTATATAGTCATCAGATAGAAAAAAAAAATCTTGGTTTTGCAAATAGTTGCATAAAGGAAGAATATTAACATTTTAAACTTGTGATTTTTCTTTTCTTTCATCGTCAATTTGGTAATTTAATCTCCGGAATCTAGGATGGTCAATCTTATTAAGGCAATGATAACCAAGGTAAATGCAATACTAATGCATTGGTAATGTTTTAAGAAATATGTTTGGTGGTTAGGCTTACATGGGCAATTATCCAGATGATTCAGGCTTACCCATAGAATAATTATATCTGAACTATTCTGACTATTCAAGTAGGCAGCCAAATGGCACAATGGATTCAGGGCTTAGAGTCACAAAAACCTGAGTTCAACTCCTACCTCAGACATTTGTGACACTGGTCGAGTCGTTGAATTTTGATTTGCCTTCATTTTCTCATCTGCAAAATGTGGACAGTAATGGTACCTTTTTCCCAAAGTTGTTGTTAGGACACAATGAGATAATATTTGCTAAAACAAACCTTAAAGCACTATATAAATACTAGCTATTATTACACTATTATGGGAACCATAGTTATTATCAATCTCTTTCTCTGAAAATTAATTTGTATTTACTTAGCTGTCTACTTATAATCTTCTGCCTTTCTTTGTCTTCCCCTTCCCAATACAATGCAGAGTTGCTTTGTTTTTGCCTCTATAAGTTCAGTGCGTACCATGGTGCTTTGCATATAGTTGTTTCTTAATGAAAGACATCTCCCAGTCCCGTAACAATGAAGCAAGAACCTGCATTGTGGTCTGGTAAAAAAAAAAAAGCATCAATCCTATCACCATAGAATATAGGTTTGACTCCTAGACTGGACGTTATTGGCTGTGAGATCAGAGGCATGTTATTTAGCCTCCCTCTGAGCCTCAATTTCCCTATTTGTAAAATTGGGAATAATATTTGCTCCACCTACCTCATAGATTTTTTTTATTAGACTGAACTGTGATAACATAAACGTCATAGAGAAGTCCTGGTGAGGAAATTCTCTCAGTGTGGATCAGACCATTTCCTGCTCTGCAATTTATAGTCTCTGAGTTGTCTGGGGCAAAGAGAGGTTAAGTAATTTGCCTAGCATTATACAAGCCTATCAGTGGCAGGGCAGAGACTCAAACATAGGTCTTCCTGACTCTGAGGCTGGCTCGCCATCCACCGTGCTGTGCAGCCAGTATTTTTATTATGCACTATAAAATGTGTTGTTGCTATCAGAACTCCAGTTCTGCCACCACCTAGCTGCATGACAAATGGCTTACTTTTCCTAAGCTTTGGTTTTCTCAGCACTATGCAGCTTTGTACTTCTATAGCTTTGCTTATTTTGGTTAAAGGAAATCTCATACAAATCTGATAATATATTCAACTTTTAATAACTAAACATTGTAAAGGTGATTGACAACTTGAAATTCATCTAACGCATTAAGGAAATCTGTATTTCCATGGTAGAATGGTATCTCTCCCAGAATGGCTCCTGGAAAGAGGGGAGGGAGAAGTCGGGGACATGAGAAGGTAACATTTCCCTCCTTAAAATCCTAGCACTCAGCTAAAGAATGCCATCTGTGTCCTAGTATGCTTTATATCTTCAGAGGCAATCATGACTCTGGCAAGTTTACTTGAATGTTGGTGACAACCTTTAGCAATTTCACTGGACGATTTTATTGGTAATAATTTTATTGGTAATAAAAATATAATTGAACTTTGATAATAAAGCATTAAGAAAAATTGCTGCTGGGCAAAGATCTAGATAATCTTGCAGAAAGGTGAGAGTAGCTATAAAGCCAGTGGTGGGATTCAGCTGGTTGGCACCAGTTCGGTAGTACCAGTACCTAAATTTTAGGTTGAATTCCGACAACTGGTTGTTAGAAGGGGTCGGGGGCCTGTGCCTGCCACATCAGCCGGTGGGGGGAAGGGGAGGGGCTGGTGTCTCAACTCAAATCAGTGGAGAACAGGTTAATTTATTTTAATCCCACCTCTGTATAAAGCCAATGCCCTCTCCCAGCCTTAGAGCTTCATAATTGTAGGTTCTTTGTCTTAATCATCAGAGTTCTTGAAGAGAAGGGTTAGATCTTCACTGAACAGTTTCCTTACATGACCAAAAGTACAATGTTAGTTGCCTCTCAATCAGCTGCCCCAAGGTGAGCTCTCTGCCACAAAATGCCCTGCTCTTATTATCACCCACTACCACCTTCTGGTTCAGTGTTCCACTTATTTCCATCAAAGGCTACTCAAGGTTGAGATCTTGTCACTATTTTCACAGAAAGCAAATACAATTTCCTATGTTTAGGCAAAGGGGCAGTATACATTTGCTACTTATTGCTGGGGCAGCTAGGTGGCAGAGTGGATGCACTACTCTACAGAAAGATCTGAGTGCAAATTAGCCTCAGGCATGAACTAGCTCTGTGACACTAAGTCTGTCTGCCTCAGTTTCCTCATGTGTAACAGTACCTACCTCCCAGTGTTGTTGTGAGGATTAAATGAAATAATTGTAAAGTGCTTAGCACAGTGTCTGGCACATACTAAGTGCTATATAAATGTTAGCTATAATATTATTGTCATTATTATCACTGCTGTTTATTATCCAGACTCCTCCTCTAGGTCCTAACCTGAATACTGTAAAATTTTTTGCCTTTTTTAAAAGTTATTATTCTCTTTTGCCCAGACTACATTATGGAAATTTTATTTTTGGGTAGAGAAAGAAGGGGAGATTTATCACCTTCCATGCCCTTTTGAGGCTTATCCAGTTCATCAGACTTTGACTAACTAGACTTCTTCATATGGTGACTTCAGATACCTCTTTCCTTCCCATCAGGCATGTCATCATCATCCCTCTCCTGGTCCATTACAGGCACTTGCTGGTTGGTCTTCCTGCCTTGTCTCTCTTCAGTCCAGTTCATCCTCAACTCACCTGCCAAAGTTACCATTCTAAAGTTCTGATCTGTCCATTTCACATACCCTCCACACAATAAGTTCCAATGGCTCCTTATTACTTCTAGGATTAAATATAAAATCTACTGTTTTGCATTTATAACCCTTCACAATCTGCCTCTTTCCTCTCTTTCATCCTTTTTATGTTTGATTCTTTCCTTATACTTTACAAATAGCCATTCTTACCTTCTCATGGTTTCATTCATTCAACACTCCATCTCTCAACTCTATTACTTTCCACTAAATCTCCGTTATACCTGGAATTCTCTTTATTCACCTCTATCTCCTGGATTCCCTGACTTCATTCAAGGCTCGACTCAAATCTCACTTTCTTAAAGAGCCCTTTCCTCTTCCCCCTTCCTTCCCATGCTAGTGTCTTCCCTCTAAGATAGACTCCACCCACAATGTATATATCATATAGATATATAGATATATATGCATATATACATATGGCTGTTTGCATGTTATCTCTCCCACAAGAATGTGAGATCCTTAAGGTCAATGATCATGCTTTTTGCCTTAGAACTTAGCATAGTGTTTAGAATGCACTAGGTGCTTAATAAATGCTTCTTGATGATGATGACAATGAAATGATGATGATGATGATGATGATGATGACAATGATAATGCCTGAGATCTTAGATTTCCAGGAGTACTTCTTCCTAATGACCCTTCTCTTCCTATGCATCTACCCTTCAATACTCACCATGTCTCTCATCATGTCTCACTGTGACACTCTTCTCTGTAAAGGAGAAAAAGTTGTTCTCCATTTCTAGGCACATGTATGGTATACATACAGATCATCTAAACATTAAATATTAGAGATTAAAAGTAGGAAATCCTTTTAATTAGCAAAAGTAAGAACTAAGCTTCAGAAACCATGACTAAGATTATCTCTGTCCATTAGAATCCATTTCCTCAGCAGGCAAAGGAAGCTGTGATATCTGTTGGCTACAGCTATTGAAAGCAGCCATGAGACTAAGGATAGCCCATAAGGTGACTATCAGTCAAAATTTTTATAAAGTGAATCCTACTTCACTCTGAGAATTTATATTTGAGCTCCAGGGCAGGAATATTTGACTCAAGCCCAGACCTAATGTATTTTTTTACCAATTGATGAGCCAAGAATGACAAATCAAAGGGAAACACATTAAATGGGGACAGAGTGATAATAATAAACAATAATAATGCAGCTAACATTTATGTAGTGTTTACTATGTGTCAGGTCTAAAAGTCATTACTATCCTCATTTTACAGATGAGGAAATTAAAACAAACAGAGGTTAATTGACTTGACCAGGGTCTCACAGTTAGCCTGAGGCCCAGCATGCTATCTGTTGAACTACCTAGCTGCCCCTAAAAGTAAGTAAAAGAGAAAATATCAAACTAAATAACAGAGAAAATCAAGAAACAGGCTCATTATAAGCTCTGTTTCAGGTATAGTATCCCATAGACTCCCATGCTAATTGAAAGAGAACTCCCTATGCTCCTGGGTGCAAAAAAAAAAAAAATTAAAACCCATTTTTTTGTGCATTAAGATGTAGGCTTGGGGGCAGCTAGGTGGTGCAGTGAGCAGAGCAGTGGCTCTGGAGTCAGGAGGACCTGAATTCAATTCCAGCCTCAAACACTTAACACACTTACTAGCTATGTGACCTTGGGCAAGTCACTTAACCCCAACTGCCCTGCCTTCCCCCCCCCAAAAAAAAGATGTAGGCTTGGACTACAAATGCTTTTGTCGACAAAATTAATCTTACATTTAAAGAATGTTAGAGGCAGAAGGGCCCTCAGAGATCATCTGTCTCATCCACTCATTTTTTTAGCTGAGGAAGCTAAGCCCCAGAGAGGTGAATTTCCCCAAGGCCACCCAGCCATTACTAGCCCCAAATATACAAAGCTTCATAGCTTGTGAATTTCCCAGAGCATTTTTTGGTGCAGATGTGGGAGAAATGAAAGAATGTTCTTTAGTCTCTTTCAATTCTGCAGCTATGCACAAGAAAGGGCACAAAGCATATATCTCTGCTCAAGTGGTTCATTTTGACATGACAAGATGATGGAAAGCAATCTCTCTGTATATACATTTGAAAGACAGGATTCCAGTCTCAGAGGAAGACTACTGTAATATGACATCTCTGTCTTTCAGACATTCTTGGTCCCAGTCAAGTCAGGCAATATATTCCACTCCCTTGAAAATGATTAGATATTAACTGTTCTTCATATCGTAAATATAAAAAATGGACAATGCTTTCATTTAAAAGAATGTTGCCAGGACCATTCTTGGTACCAGGTACACTTGGTAGTGGTCATGACATCTGCAGTCTGCTATAATCAGGTTCGTAAAAATTCTTCCCATGAATTCTGAACCAAATAATCACTACTGAATAGAATTTTGAAATCCTTTAGCAAGAGTCAAAAAAAATTTAAATATTAGCTTATGTTATGGGAGGAACATTTTTTCCATTTTTAAAATGAAATTTATCAAGACAATGTGAAATTTAACAAACATTTATTAAACAAGCTCTGTGCCTGCCATTGTGCTAAACTCTGGGGACACAAAGTCAAAACCAAATCATTTGCTACCCTGAAGAAATTTATGTTCTACTTGAGATGAGAGTGCTGTGGGAGAAAGGGTTATTAAAGTATTATTAAATATGGGTAGGGGAAGATCAGGAAAGGGCTCAGGTAGAAGGGAGCATCTGAGCTATGCCCAGAAAAACTAGGCATTCTATGAGGTAAAGAGGCAGAGGGAGGACATTCCAGAGAGAGGGATCATTTGTGAAAGGGCACCAAACTGGAAGGGAGAAGGAAGAACTTGGATTGTGAACAGTTAGCAGGTCAGTTGTTTCTATTGCAGCTAACTCTTCATGACCCCATGTGCATTTTCTTGGCAAATATACTGGAAATGTTTGCTATTTCCTTCCCAGGTCATTTTACAGATGAAGAAACTGAGGTAAATAAGGTTAAGTGACTTGCTCAAGGTCATACCAGCTAGGAAGTGAACTCAGATCTTCTTGACTCCAGACCTGGTGCTCTGTCCACTGTATCACCTACCTGCTTCACATACATATAAAAAAGGGAGTAATGTGTCATATTTAGAGACATATCATGGAGGTCTTACAATGCCAGACTAAAGCTTTTGGTTTTATTTTGTTTCTAAATCTTAGTGGCAATAGGCAAAGGACAGGAAGAGGTGAAGAAGGGGTAGAGAAATGGGAACAATAGTAGCCATTGAAGCTTTTTGAGTAGAAGGAATGACAAGGTCTATGTGTGCTTCAGGGGTATCAATTTGGTATGGACTAGAAAGGGGAGTGGAGACAGGGAATGTTACCTTGCCCCATTCCCTCTCCCAGTAAAATGTGAACTCTTTGAGGGCAAGTGTTGTTTATCAACATCTTTTTTTTTTAATTTATCTTTTTTCCCCATCACTTTGCACATTACTTTGTGTTTCACTTGCATAACAAATACTCGTTGGCTAAATTGTGTAATGCAAACTGTGACTAACAAAATATACGATGGCTTTTTTCAATAGTTGGGAAAGTAACCTACCCATGTAATAATGGAAATACTCTCCCTATTCCCTTAAGGTACAGTAAATAATAAACCAGAACCTTTTTACTCCTAGGTTTTTAGAGGATCATGTTTTTGTCACTTGAGGGTATCCAGTGACATGGATAAACATATCAATGGGATGTCCATCAAATTTGCAGATGGTGCAAATGAGAGAGATAAAGATGAATCCATGGTCTTGCAGTTAGACAGAAAAAAAACTCCCCAAATATAAGGGGAGGGGGCGGAGATGGTCAGCAGCTATTCTGAAAATGATTGAGGGGTTTTAGCAGATTGTTTGCTCAGTATGAGTCAGCCGGCCAAAGATGTGGGAGCCAGAAAAGCTAATTTGATCTTGGACTGCAGTAAGAAGGGCATAGCTTCCAGTAATAGAGAGGTGATGGTCCCACTGTCCTCTGCTCTTATCAGAGCCCATCTGGAGTATTGTGTTCAGTTCTGGACATTTTGGTCTAAGAAAGACATTAATAAATTAAAGAGTGTTCAGAGGAGGTTGACTAGGATAATGAAGAGCCTGGGATCCATGCCATATGGTGATAAGTTGAAGAAAAGGGATAGGCTTAGTCTGAAGAAAAGAAGTAAAGAAGGGGTAAAGAGGTGGGAAGGATAGTCCTCTTAAGGTATTTGAAGAGCCATCATAAGGAGAAGGAATTTAAACTTAGTCCACTTGGCCGCACAGGACAGAACTCCCCTCCTCCCATTGTAAAAATGTGTCCTAACAACAACAGCTATTCATATGTGGAATGGGCTTTCTCAGGAGGTGCTAGGACGGCTCTCCTTAGAGATCTTCAGATAGATGCTGGTAGGTCACTTGTTTGGTATGTTTTCAATGAGAGTTCTTTTAGTGTATGGGTTGGACTCAATTGCTAATTTTTTAATTTTAATTTTTTTAAATTTATAATTTTTAGTTTTATTGTTTTATCTTTAATTTTTAATTATTTTAGGATTACATTGCTATTGAGGTCCATTCCAATTCTCAAATTCTTTGATTCTATTTCTTCAACGAAAAAGTGAGGTTAGTAATACTTATACTGACTACTTTACAACATGATTATTAGGAAAATGCTCTACATACCTTAAAAGACTATATAAATATGTCTTTAGAGTCTCATGCCCTTTTTTGTTCTTATTTTGTCTTTTATTTCCACTCTCATCTTCTCCCCAGGGAAAGGAGCTATGGACTGTTGGAGTAGAAATTCAGCCTTGACTTCAAATTTAACCTCAGACTCTTACTAGTTCTTTGACTCTGGGCAAGTCACTTAACCTTTGTCTGACTCAATTTCCTTATCTTTAACATAGACATATTCATTGCATCTATACCTCTTTGTTATTTCAAGGATAAATGAAAACCTTAATTTACCGTATAAGTGCTTGTCACCATAATCATCATTATGTGGCTTACTTGTTTTATTATTGCTTTGTTCATTTTTTTCCTAATATTAGTTAGAATGCCAAGGATCTTCTAATGGCTGGATAGTTGTCAAGAGCCTAGATTCTAAAAGTAGCCACTGTGGATGCCTGATTTCTTTTCCATGTGGTAAGCCCAGATAATTCAATTAAACTACTCAGATAATTCCAAGTTTATTTTCAAAGTTACAAAAAGCACAATATGGACTCTGGATGTTAGATTCAACAGAAATGAAAACAGATGATCTCAACTCAAAATTTTTAGAGATGAAAGCTTGTCTCAATAGACACGAATTTTTTGTTACTTAAATCTAATAAGGCAAAAGAGAATATCAATTCTACCATGGTATCGTCAAATGGGAACATTGTATTCCCCTTGAAAGGCCAGGAGATGATGATCCTATCTCCTATTTCACTCTCTGAATGAAAATTAGATAGGATATTGATGGAGGGTGGGGAATAGGGGATGGGGAAGTATACAGGAAAGTGGGGAAAAAAGTTAAGAAAGTAATACCTGAAAAGAAAATAAACAGAAGGAATGCTTGCCTTCGAAAAACAATCCACAGTTAGTGGGGAAAGCAGCGGGACGGGATCAGAGTTTGCGGTTCGACTTCCACCCCTGAGGCAACGGAGGCGGGGCAGCTCTAGAAATTCAGCTGCTGTTGCTTCTGGCCACAGGCCCACCAGTTGGGAGGAATTAAGTGGCGGATCTGAAGATTCAAGCCCTTTTCTGGGTACTGGGGTTATTGGGTAGGAGGAGCGCGGCCAGCGCATCCGCCCAAGCATGGAACATAGAACTCTTTAGTCACACCCCGTTGAAATTCTCAAGGGTTAAGTAAAGTGTCTGGGAACATGGCCAGACGGCGAAAACACACCCAGATTCAGTCTCAGACTCTGGAGTCCTTCTTTGGTGACAAAGAAGACCAAAACACACAG